>OZ024787.1:6710995-7257901 GCA_964017065.1 Haliclona indistincta | reverse complement strand
GACTTGAGATATGGAGACACTGGAAAAAGAAAATAAGCATACAATGAAGTACAAAGAGATAATCATTGATCACTCTTTGATGTGATGCACCAAAGTTGCTTACACTGTATTACATGTAGTCATAGTACATGTATGAGCTTGAGCAAAGCTGTTAATCATTCATACAGAGTAAGCAACAAGCTAGCTCCCTGGACACAAGTTAAAGCACAAAACTGTGTGCTGCATGAGCCCAATGTTACGAACTCATGTGTAGTCAGGTACGATAGTTTAGTCAACTTATGTGTAAGAATAAGAAAGTGTATTTCTAGAGGCTAGCTATTATACAGAACGTGAAAGTGAATGGTACCGGTGTACTGTATCTATTTTTGAATCTTTCACTTTCACAAAACTGTTTGACTCCTGAAGAAGGCTCCACACATGCAAGTCAAAAGCTGTGTACTCGTACTGTATCGAAGACCTTTTGACAAACATAGAAGATTTGATCATTATTGTTTACGTTTCATTCACTTTGCTATCACAGTGCACCACTAGCAGGTTATTGGACACTGGTTTATACACTTACCATTCACTAGCACTGTGAGGAGGCAGTCATACAGTGGCTGTATCCGTGGTAACCCAGCAGTAATCACACGATGAAATACCTGGAATAGGATAAACGTATACTGTATTAAGCAAGGGTATTTTACAGCAACTATTGTACATGTACATGTAAGTACAGGACGAGGACAATCTTTGAACTGTCACTTACAGCAGCGATATAATTATGGACTTTAATAATCAGAGACTGTACTGTAGTGTCTGATAGCAAGTTAGGCTAGCTTCCTCACCAAGAAGAGCAGATCAGCATGTGTGGCCTTGGAGAGGCGTGGGATGTCCATGGGCACTTTACTGGAGTAGGGTTTGTTGAGACGAACACTGAAGTTCCTCTCACCACTCAACACGAGTAGAATGAACACACCAACATGAAGCATACCGATCATATCTGAGAAAGGAGGAAACAAGAATTTGAAAAGAAAAATGACAAGAGCGAAATGCTCTATAGCGGCTAATTTTCACGGTGTTAAATGTTCCTGTTTTCCCGCAATTTTTGCTTAAAAAACAAAAATAAAAAGCTCAAATCTTGATGAATTGTATCATGTTGTATAGTGTGCAATTTGAATTAATGTTCATTTGCCTGTTCGTAAAAATTATATCCGCAAAAAAGCTGAAGCGATTAAGCCTAGCCTACCCGTAATACAGTAGTTGCTATACAAATTCAAGTGGAAGCCCTATTCTTAGCTTCTCATGAAACAAAGATCTGTGGGACTCACTAGGGTCAGTTCGAGCATTCAGTATCTCGTACAGTAGTGGTACAAGAAATTCAAACAGTATCGTACTCCTTAGCAGGTGAGACCGGAATTTTTAATTAAAAGGACAAAAGTTAAATATTCTGCAAATTCTAAAACATACCTGATTGATGGAGACTAGTTTCCATACTATAATATACAGGACTTCAGTGAAGAATATCTTCTTAGTAGAGCCAGGGAGATATGTCCGACTCTAATAATAAGTAATTCCAATATTATTTCTTTTTATATCAACAACTGTTTCACCTGGTTGAGAGGATTGGCAATCAATGATGTGAGACCTTTGATCAAGAAGTCCATATCCTAGAATAAACAAATACAACCAATCAGTGTCAGTGATTAGGTCTTATGACAGTAAAATGAAGGATGCATTTTTCGGGAAAAAAAGCACAAAAATTATAGTGACACGAGTAAATGAAAATATGTAACCTTTACTCTACTATGTCAATGGAGCTTAAACAAGATGAGTTAGAAACCAAGCTTATAGAGGAGAGGACTACAACACTATGGTGGTACAGCACTCATCAGAAAGAACACAGCAAATAATCCAGGTATCTTTACATGTACAAGTAAAGAGAGATTTGGAATATGACGCTCATGAATGCTGATGATACCAATTATCATTAATACCAGACAAGCTAGTTTGACCAGATTCCTGAATGCCGTGACGCTGCTTGAACAAATATTTTCCTACTCCAAGATGATGTCACAAGCACTAGTGAGCTGACACTTTAGCAAGTGTCACAAACAACAAACATTTAGATGCAAATTCACCTTAATTCCTTACTACACAAGTACAATGTATGCACACACATACTCACTCAATAGACAAAATCACAATCAATGACACACACACACACATGTAGAACAACATTCCTTTATCTTATAATAACAGAAACACACTACATTAGCACATGCAAGCTATCATCCATTACCTCAACTTGATGAAGGCGAGATACATAGGCGACAAACAGGTTTGTTAAACCGGTCTCTTCCTGTATTTGTATAGCCGGGGGCTTGCCCTCTTCAGGTGGGAGGAGAGTGTGGGTGTGACCAGAGTGCAAGGGTGGTGAGTAGTCCAGTAGAACAGTCAACATGTGAGAGCAAGTCTCGACGAGCTGCTCCCTGGGGTCAGCTACCACGGCATAGTAATAGCTGAGAGGAGGAGGAGAATGAGTGAACAAGACGACAGCAATATAGCAGGGTAGAGAGAAGGGCAACTGTGGTATACAAAAGCTCATCTGCTACTGACAAAAAGATTTGTACAAATTTAAGTTTGAATTCACTTCTACACATCACATGATAGTTCAGACTCAGAGCTATGTACAGTGGAACCACTCTAAGGTGGACACCATTGGGACCAACAAAATTGTCCATTATAGAAAGGGTGTCCTCTGGTCAGGGGTTCATTATGTGGGTTATATTTGGGATTCAGTAGGTGTCCATTATAGAGGGATGAGGGGTGTCTGCTAAGAGGGGTTCCACTGTAAAAGAATTAAAGAAGCTCATTTGACATTTAGACAAAACTATCCACCAGTCTACAACAACAACCAGTCTACAACAATAATAGTGGATAAATACTTCATTTGAAAGAGAGAGAGAGGGAGGAAGAGAGAGAAGACGTACGGTACACCATATCCGACAGGATCATAGGTGCAGATGACATTTAAGAACGATGTCAGTAGCGGTAGTATGTGTCTGTTGGCAGGAGACGTGAAGTGATTGATCCAGCGATTCTGATTATGAACAGACTCTGAATGAGAAGGAAGAGATGATCAAGCTGTACACAACTCTGTCTAATCTAATGACACTGACATAAAATTGTGTTGCATTCAAAAAATGTCTCTCCAGAGCAAGGCATAGGATTGACAAACGACCACAAATCAGAGAAGGTGAGACTCATTTATAATTATGGAAGGTAGTGAAAATGAAACTAGCCTACATAAAGGTTAACCATAATCCTGCAAAGTGGGAAAATACTTGGATGTGTGATACAGTTTCAAAAAGCAGCTGTTTTAGCAGGGTATCTTAGCAGGTTTTTTTAAATCAAGAGTACTGAGTTACGTTTTCCTACCACTAGAAGGTGAGTAGAGTGACTCTGAGAAACAAGCCAGCAGTAGCTTGAGTATTTCTGTTCTGTTGTTGTCCAGTTGCTTGGTAGTGCCAGGAGATTGTGTGCACCCAATACCAGACTCCCTGTATCACACATAAGATGAAACATGTGGGTGTAGATAGACTAAAACAGGCTTTTGGAAGCACATGTTAAAACTTGTGGATGAGGTAAAATATCATTTCTGTATGCAAAAGGAGAATACTGAATTTTTTCGAGTACTGGATAAAAATCAGTAGCAGTGTAGTATTGAAAGTAAGAGTAATGATTGTGTGAGAGATTAAGAGAGAGAGAGAGAGAGAGAGAGAGAGAGAGAGAGAGAGAGAGAGAGAGGGAGGGTGGGAGGGTGGGAGGGAGGGAGGGAGGGAGAGAGGGAGAGAGGGAGAGAGGGAGAGAGGGAGAGAGGGAGAGAGGGAGAGAGGGAGAGAGGGAGAGAGGGAGAGAGGGAGGGAGGAAGGGGGAGAGAGGGAGAGAGAGAGCGGGAAAGGGAAAGAGATATAGAACAGTAGGTTACCAGATGTATTCACTGCTCTCAAGTGAGGAGAGATCGTCAGGTTTCTCCTGTGGAACAAAATATTACAAAGTGAACTGTGATGGTGAGTGATGCTGACTTACCGGTCCTGAAACAACCTTAGAAAGAACAGTAAAATCAGGACAGAACAGGAGGTTCTAAAAGGAGAGAAAGATAAAGAAGTGCATCAATATAGAGAGATTCAGAGGAGAGAAAGAGAACTTAGTGCTCACTGCTAAAGAATCCAGCAACACTTGTGCTAGAGCAGGAGGAGGACCATGATCACTATGCTGAGGAAAGAGAATAAAAATGAAGTGCAAGAGTAACGCAGAGTATTTCAAAAATGTTTTCACTAGACATGCATGTGAGAAAACATTGTGAGTGTATCCTGTATCTGCTAGTGTAGAGTACGGATACAGATCTAGAATAGCTGATAACTAACAGTGTATACACCTGACAAACTATAGTGCTTTCAATAGACTGTGGTTTATAGTGTATAACTAGTACATTTATAAAATACTGGGGGCGAGCCTGAGCTGATTTATGTGCTGCACAAGAACACTCCAATTTTCTACATGCACAACAGTAAGCCCTCTGGTATTCCCGTTGTCGCTCCAGTCGTAGAGCTCTGTGATCAGGTGACTCTGCTGCTCGTTGTCGCTTCCTGATAGTACTCTTGCCTTGTAGAAGTGTATCCAGGTGGGCCAGGCGTCTCCAATGCTGGCTGTCTTATTTTGAATCGCGCCACGTGAGGATTACATCATGGGGCGCGGTCAATGCGTACGCGCCACGGGTGTTTTTATTCAATGATTCGCGGCCAAGTAGTGACGTCAGAGTAAACTCGAACACTGCCTAGCAACGCCCTAGTTACCATGTGTTGACTAGTGTTTTACAGTGTGGGTTAACCCTGTTATTAGCGATAGACAGGCGTTAGTCTCGTGACCTCGAAGAAGAACCCTCTTTGGTGAATCTCGCCCTCGAAGCGGTCGAATACGTTGCTGCGTTTAGGAGTTATGCTCGCGTGCTTATTAAAGGTTTATCAGCAGTTTACAGCGAACTGGAAGTTTCTGAACGTCTGGCACATGGTGAGACAGGAAGCTTGGTGTGTAGACAATTGACTGGTGAGGTTTTCTTTGTGCTTATTATTTTTCTGTGCACGGTAAACCGGTGGATGTACGCTTACTATTATTCCTCTGTTGTAAGCCATTTATAGATGGCTAAAGGATTTGTATGTGGATGCTAGATGTTTAATATAGTGTGTGCGTTAATGTCATTGCTTCTTCTTGGCTTGAGAGGGTTTTAGAGAGCAAATCCAACTTTTCATTCCTCTAGCCATAAGTTTGTCAATGTCCACACCTGCAGTTCTTTGATATGTGTTAAAGATTATTGTAAAGCTTAATTATGAAGCTGTTGTATGACTGGTGGTTCAAGCAGGCTAGAGCTGTCATGAATGTCATGGCATTTAGCATATGCCATGAATACTTGCTTGAATTTAGTGTAACTTGTGCGGTAAATTTACTTACTCCATCTGAAATCCCAGAAACAGATGAGAGCATACAGTGCAGTACAGGATACTCCCTGGCTTGATCTACACATCTACTGATGCAGACATTAAACTGACATAATGAGTAGCTCTTGTGATGGTGACGTAGAGCAAGTTGAGCTGATCATTGGTACACATTGCTGTGAGGAAAGAGAGAGTGTGCCGCACGCCACGCTGGCACTGTATTTGACGGCGACCTGTGTCCATCTGACACCAAATGCCTCTTCAAGGAGTGTGCTGTGTTTCACTGAACTGTACTCTACCCTGTAGCACTGATTCTACAGTGCCTTGGGAGGAGCTGAACGTGTTTTTCCATGCTGATGTCTGTATGATGTATTATAATTATGTTGTAAAAATAGGCTACCAAAACAGTCTAAAAAACAGTGCCTGAAAAATGATAAGCAAGATTATTTATAGTTTAATACCTACCTTGGACCTTTCTCCAATGAATAGTAGAAACTGTTTAGGTAACAAAACCTCAGCACCACCTCTATAGATCTTTATCAAAAGGGACCGCCTTTCTTTGTAGTGTAGTACGGTGTGTCAGCTGCCGCGCTATTCCCGAACGGTTGAGTTGGTGCATGCGTACTTGGTATAATATGCATGTCAGTGGACATAAGTTAACCATTGTTGTTAAGAAAGTGGTCACAGACCAAGAATAGGAGCCAATGAGCCATAGCAACCAACAACTTTCTTGCTGCTGCGGTTGCTATGTAGCTTTGGTATGTACCGCAATTATTTCTACGTGAATCTAATTATTGGTTCTTGGCCAGTTAAAAACACCCGTGGCGCGTGTACTACTTCTCGGGAACATCGAGGCGACATAGATAGGTCCCCCGGGGCGCGGAGCATTGTCACCATCAATGTGGGGCTCGCTCAGACTCGCCACAGTTATGTACTCTCCATTTATCCTCAGGTTGGTACATGTGTATGATAGTGTCTGATGTAGTGAGGGTCGTACCAACCTCAGAGATGTTTGCTGGAGACCAGAACAGCAGCCTCCAGTCAGGAGACTCAAACAAGAGAGGGATTAGCCGAGTGAGCAGACGGACACAGTTCAACACTTATAAAAAAAAGAAATCATTATTCTTATCTACTACATACAGTAGCTAGGATAGTAATCTTACCAGCAGTTTGTTGTCATTTTCTTAGAGTATGTGACCAGTCACAGTGTCAAAATTTTACCCATTTTTATTTGCAACAACTACAATTCATGTGTGTCGTCATGGTAATTGAGATGACTTTCATATTTTTATACAGGTTTTTTATTATCAAATTTTGGCGTTATGGTACAAGTATTTTTCAGTAAAAATAATAATAGTCCTAAGAGATAGAGCTCATGATTATCTGATTATTATAAGCAGCTGTACGCACTGCACACAGTATAATTTATGTACAATTTTTTCCTTCTCTATTGGCTTCGGTTAACAGTGAAGAGATTAATGAAGGTGTCATACCAGATTGGAGGCTCATAGTTCCTGACAGACAGACAGACAGACAGCTTGTTATAGCAGGTCTATGGGTTAGGTTCAACATTCTTACCTCACATACACCACGCCCCAGATATACGTGTGAAACCAAATCTCGGTACTCTCACTTGTCTGAAGAAAATGAAAACAAAAAAAACACATCACAATGCTATTATCTAGTAATGCTATTAGTAATGATAGCACTACAGTACTATTATTACTGTACTAGTACTATCATTTTTAGCAGTCATGATCAATGCATAATGATGAATAGGACAGGCAAATACAGATAGTGAATGAAGTAGTGGAAGGAATAAAGCGGTGCTGTAAGGAATGATACAATGCAGCTAGGAAAAAAGAGTTAGTCCAAGGCCTGAAGGGAGACCAAGAGCTCTCAGCCCTAACGACGTCCACAGGCTGGTAAAAGCGGTGTTGTTTTTAAGGTCTTCCAACAGCTGACCGATTTCCTCAGAAGCATAAGATGGATGATCTCAGTCAGCTGGGCCATTGTGGTACCATAAGTTTGCGCTTTTCAGAGAGGAGAGAGCTCAGAGAGGAGACTAGTACTATCGTTACTATAATAGTACACAATGCTACTATCTACTAATCTAAACAATAGAACGATCACTACATTACTTAGTGTATTTTAGTAGTCAATACCTGATATTTCCTGATGATAATGGGGTGTGGTACTGGGAGGAGCCCCACTAGTGTACCATTCTTCAGGTACTCCAGTATCTCAGTCTCAAACTTCACCTCACTACATGTGTATGACCAACAAAGAGACACAAGATAATACTATTAGCTTGTTCAGCTATTTAGTTTCAGATCAGTCGACACACAAAGAAAGCACTCGTCTAGCTATCTGTCTGTCTGTCTGTCTATGTATGCTTGGTTGACTATTCTTCATTGTATCACTCACTTTTCAGAGCACAGTTTCTCTACTTGTGGTACCAGTACTTGCAGCAATCTCAGTACAGTGTGCAGAGGAAGACGCTGCTTCCAGCTACGAACCTAGTAAAAACCAAAACATTAACTTTTATAAGAAAAATATAGAGAGAAAAAGAGTACAATACCCATACTAACAAAGCACAATGAATTGTTGTCAAGAGGGAACGGAAGAGAGAAGTAGAAGCTATCGTACCCATTCAGGAGAGGCCTTGAAGTCAGTAGGTGTAGTGGGCTCTAGAAGAAGCTTGTTACCACTAGCGACCTGCCTCCCAAGAGGATACAGTGTTGGTTTAGCTTGTTGTAGGTTACTAGGACGAGACTGCTTCTTTCTCTTGCCTGCTCCAACAACAGGAGGAAGATCATAAGATGAAGCAAAGGTAGGTCCACTAGAGGAGGGAACAACATGAGAGGGAAGAGAGGCAGCTGCTTGGCTAGCTCCACTGGACGATGGCTGAACAGAAGTGGGCGTGGTTGTCAGTGATGTGCTGGTATGTGCTGGTATGTGTAGTTTGTGAGGGTGTGACAGGTGGGGTTGATGGTGAGGGTGGGACCGAGTCAGTGCCACCAGCTCCTGGCTCCATCTCCACCTCTACTGTCTCCATTTCTACTCTCTTCAGTGGTGTTATCTCGGGCATTGTTTGAGGAGGAGGGTTAGGAGGAGGTGAGGAGTCCGTCACTGCCTCAGCAACTAAATAATTCTGAGTAACACAGAGTATTCCCTCTCAGTTATCTTACCAGGTGGTGACTGCTGTTGTACACTTGTGTCTGATGCTATCTCTCCACTGTCCTCGGCAAGCGGTTGTTGAGTGGTTGGAGATGGTTCCTCTGTTGTAGATTTAGTACGAGAGGAACGATTACGAGACACATTGAGACAGGCATTATCAGAGAGAGACAAGCCAACTGGAAAAAATGAAACACAAAGACAACACTCTAAGAGGCAAACATTAGTACAAAGCAATCCAACTGTAAACACTGAGTACACACAAGCAACAACAAAGCATAGAAATTGAATAAATAGAACTCGTTTTTCTAACAATACCTAGCAGAAATTGTTCTAAGGAGGTGAAAGAGCTATATATCATTGCATCGGAACGAGCACACTGGAAAATATTTACCTGATAAAAGACATGTTTTGATCGTACAACAGAGTAGACCAGATTAGTGTTACCTGAGGAATGAGTAACACACAGTATAGTGATCATCTAGTTGCTGTATCATACCGTCAAACTGGTACTGCACAATATTGTTGATGATCTCAAGCAGATAGAACACAAGATAATGGTTGTTGGGCTTAGCGAACAAGAACCATGGAGTGGAGAATGACTATGGGAGAGAAGAAGAAATGGGCATGGCAACTGCAGCAGAGATGTCACAGAAAAAATGGAGAGTGAGTGTGTGTCAGCAAAGGAAAAAATGCTGAGAGACTGCACCACAAATAGAAACAACCAGCTGCCATCAGGATAACCACACCAGGTGTATTGTGGAGTGCTAGCCTCGTTCCCAGGCTCTTTTTCAGAAAAGAACCTGGTACAGACTGTCTGCGTATGCTCCAGGCTATGTCACTAGCACCACTTGTCTTGGGCGTCCATGACACACTAGTCCTTTCTTTGACGCGATGATAGACTTTCAGCAAACATTTCATTGTCTGCTAGCACTTCTCCACACTCACCAATGTCGAAGAATGCATGTAGGAGCTCTCAAGAAGTAGTTTATAAGAACATAATCATGTGACAAAACATCACCCTTCCCCTAAATCATCATGCCCATGTTATTACCACTTAAAATTGTTAAAATGCATGCATGTATTAGGGAGACACGGTAGTGTCTCCCTATGTAGGGTTGAACGAGAAAACAAGATGGCGGCTACATACAATGTATTAGCGTTCAAGCGCTGATATTTCGCCTGGTGATGAATTTTATACGTCCAAAGACACTTAGATCTGCTCTCTGGTGTTGCCCCATCTTACAGTAGCAAGGAGATTGCTCGAAATTGTTGCTAAAGTGACGAACCTGGAAACGGTGAAAATCGACTTTCGTCATCTTCGTCTTCTTCTTCTTCTTCTTCTTTCTTTCTTCAACTCGCCTAGCGCTTTTACGCGAGCAGTGCCGAGACCAAAACACCCACGAACATTCGTGAAATTCTCCTGGCAGGTGCCTTTTTAACATTGTTTTTAGCGAAACGGCAATCTAAATTCCGCGAGTTCTCGATCGTGATCCATTGTCAGCTAAGTGTTAGACGCCATTATTGTGATTGCGCAACACGTGCGCACGTGACCAAGCAGTGGCTAGCGCACGTGACCAAGCACTAGCTTGAGTATCGCCATGCCGTATGGATCATGGAGAACACATATTTGTCTGGAGTCTTCGAATAAGGGCAAGCTCGTGTAGGATCGCCATTCTGCGCTTGCCAGATAATTATAACCGGCGTACAGGTCTACAAATAAGTGTGGGCGGGGCTCGTATGCACTGCATGCATGAATGCGTAGGCGAGCTGATATGTAGACTACCACATAACAAATATTTTTAGCTACAAGTTCAAAATTGTTAATAATAAATAAAAGCCATCAACAACAGGAAAACTAAACCAATTGTGGAAACCATGACAAAGACGACTCAGTACATGGATGATATTGAACTGCAAAAGGATGTAGGGTTGTGAAATCTACCACTGGTCCACAATGTAATCTAACAAGGAACAAGCATGGAATGGTAACACGATTGACTTGCTAACAGACCATAGATCCCTACATCAGTGGCTGTACATCAGATCAATAATTATTTTGTCACAAGCTGAATCCAATTCAATTTAATGCATGTCTGGTGTCAGTCAACAGCAACTAGCTGAATTAGCTATAGCCAACCACAGCAGCCACTGATGTAGGGATCTATGGTCTGTTAGCAAGTCAATCGTGTTACCATTCCATGCTTGTTCCTTGTTAGATTACATTGTGGACCAGTGGTAGATTTCACAACCCTACATCCTTTTGATTTCGATAGAAATCTTTTTAATTTTCTTGTAGACACTCTGTACTAGGTCCTTTTTCAAAGGGACATGGTACAAGGCTATATGGAGTGTCAGGTTGGTCTCTCTGCTCCACTTAGGAGCTTCTACAACCATCACTCATGTTTACACCAGCTCCTGACTCAAGTATTTAAATTGATAGTCAGCACACAGATTGTCATCATTGGTGGGTGCATTTGATTATAAGATTCATTGCAAAATATCTCTGAATCCTACTTTAACCCTTTAGGGCCTATAGCGGATTTAGCCGTCATAATTGACTCCACCTACTGTAGATGTCATAAATAGTGTGAAAAGTGCTCTATAGAAAGGTCAAATAAAGTTTAATTGCAAAAGCTAACTTTACCTGAAAAAACCCACTGTTTTTCGCCGCGCCTCCCCACTAAAATATATAGAACGGGGAGATTTTTAAAGGGGGGTGTCCCCCCTTTAACCCGGGGTTCGAAGGGGCGGAGCCCCTCGCCGCTTTCGGCATTTTTGGGGCTTCAGGATGCCCGGAAATGCATACTTGGGCATAGAATATGGTCTAAACTATGCTGTTTGCTCACCTGGACACCACCAGGTTTTTGTATCAGTCACCAGGGCTAAACGAAGACCAAAATTGGGTGAAAAATGACGAGGTCGCAGCACTTAAGTGGCTTCAGTTCCGAATTGGGAGTGGCCAACTCAGAGTTTAGTACATGGTCGTAAACTTTGACATGCCAGGAAAAAACAGTGCTAGTTTGGAACAGCTAGCGTAATGCATGTTGTAGAAATCGCAAGACAAACTGTCAGTTTAGAGCAAGCCGAATTTTCGTCAAAATAATTCAGTCACTAAAGAGTTAATGTATCAACAAAATATGCTAGTCTTATCCATCTGTAGAAACTAAGACTACAAAAGCATAGAGAAGAATGCATGTGTAGATGCATGTTCTGAATTAGAAATACATAGAAACCATAATATGAGTACTGTCAGTCTTCATAATAAGATCCAAAGTCTAGATTAGTTTACCATAACAAGGGCATAGCAAAAAGAATATACCCAGCACAGCAGAGATGTCAATATACATTATAATGTAGAAACTAAGCTTACAAAAGCATAGAGTATGAATGCATGTGCGGATATTCTGAATCTAAACACACTATATCACAGCATTGATAATAGCTGAAGTGCATAATATGATTCATAGTCTAGAATAGTTTACCATGTTTGGGCATAACAAGCACATGACAGAAAATTGCAAAGGGAAGGGCAACACAGCAGAAATGTCACAGAAAAAATTGAGGTTTGAGTGTGCTTTGGCATTCAAACAAAGGAACAAACAAGATGCAAAGAGACTGCTACCACTAATAGAACAACCAGCTGACATCAGGATAGCAACCTATGTACCAGGTGTGGGTTATGCTGAACTGGTCTCTCTGCTTCACCTGGCAGCTACCACTGGCTGGATAGATATCATTATTGAACTAATAACTAAGTACAAGTGTGACACCAACTGTAAGGACAATAATGGACACACTCCACTACACTATGCTGCCAGCAACATTCACCTGGAGGTGGTAAGGTACTTCATCAATGAACAACACTGTGACCCAATGACTAGAGACAATAATGGTGACACACCACTACACTGCGCTTGTTATAATAGCCAAATTGACATCGTACGTTATTTACTATCCACTGGTAAAGTAAACCCACTGGCTAAGAACAAGGATGGCGAACCTCCAATGCATATACATGTAATAGATCATAGAAGAAGACTACCTATGCTCCACCTGGCAGCTCACCAAGGCTGGATGGATATTGCCATTGACCTAATAACAAAGTACAAGTGTGACACCAACTGTAAGGACTCTCATGGACGCACACCACTGCACTATGCTGTCATCAACAATCACCTGGAGGTGGTAAGGTATTTTATCAATGAACAACACTGTGATCCAATGACAAAAGACAATAATGGTAATACACCACTTCACTACGCTTGTCGTCATAGAGATATTGACATTGTGCGTTATTTACTATCCACTGGTAAAGTAAACCCACTGGCTAGGAACAAGGATGGCGAACCTCCAATGCATATAATAGATCATAGAAGAAGACTACCTATGCTCCACCTGGCAGCTCACCAAGGCTGGATGGATATTGCCATTGACCTAATAACAAAGTACAGAAGTGATATCAACATAAAGGACTCGAATGGACGCACTCCACTACACTATGCTGCCAGCAGCAATCACCTGGAGGTGGTACAGTACTTAATCATTGAACAACACTGTGACCCAATGACAAAAGACAATGATGGTAATACACTACTACACTGCGCTTGTTATAATAGCCATATTGACATCGTACGTTATTTACTATCCACTGGTAAAGTAAACCCACTGGCTAGGAACAAGAATGGCAAGTCTCCAATATTCATACTAGATCATAGAAGAAGACTACCTATGCTACACCTGGCAGCTCACCAAGGCTGGACAGACGTATTTATTGATCTAATAACTAAGTACAAGAGTGACACCGCCAACTATAGGGACGCTCATGGACAAACTCCACTATACTATGCCATCAGCAACAAACATATGGAAATTGTAAGATACATTATCAACACACAACACTATCACCCAATGACTAAAGACAATGTACAATACTTACTATCAACTGGTCAAGTGGCCAAGAACTATAACGAAGAGATGCCACATGTAAGACTACCTCTGCTCCACATGGCAGCTGCCCATAGCTGGTTGGATATCATCGATGATCTAATATCTAAGTACAAATTTAATATCAACAGTAAAGACTCACATGGACGCACTCCACTTTACCATGCTGTCATCAAAAATCACCTGGAGTTGGTAAGGTACTTTATCAATGACCAACACTGTGATCCAATGACTAGAGACAATAACGGCAATACACCACTTCACATTGCTTGTCGCTATGGCAATGCTAATGTTGTGCAATACTTACTATCCACTGGTAAAGTTGACCCACTGGCTGAGAACAACGATGGCAAAGCTCCAATGTTCAAACTAGATCATAGAAGAAGACTACCTATGCTACACCTGGCAGCTCACCATGGCTGGACAGACATATTCATTGCTCTTTTAAATAAGTACAAGTGTGACGCCACCTATAGGGACACTCATGGACGCACTCCATTACACTATGCTGCCAGCAACAATCACCTGGAGGTGGTAAGGTACTTAATCATTGAACAACACTGTGACCCAATGACTAGAGACGATGATGGTGATACACCACTTCACTATGCTTGTTATAATAGCCATATTGACATTGTGCGTTATTTACTATCCACTGGTAAAGTAAACCCACTGGCTAGGAACAAGGATGGCAAACCTCCAATGTTCATAATAGATTATAGAAGACTACCTATGCTACACCTGGCAGCTCACCAAGGCTGGACAGACATATTCATTTATCTACTAAATAAGTACATGTGTGACACTGCCATCTATTGGGACTCTCATGGACACACTCCACTATACTATGCCATCTGCAACAAACATATGGAAATTGTAAGACACATTATCAACAAGCAACACTATCACCCAATGACTAAATACAATGTACAATACTTACTATCAACTGGTCAAATGCTTAAGAACAATAACGAAGAGATGCCACAAGAGTATGTGAGACTACCTCTGCTCCACATGGCAGCTGCCCATGGCTGGTTGGATATCATCATTGAACTAATATCTAAGTACAAATGCGGTATCAACAGTAAAGACTCTTGTGGACACACTCCACTATACTATGCTGTCATCAACAATCACCTGGAGGTGGTAAGGTACCTCATTGATGAACAACACTGTGACCCAATGACTAGAGACATTGCCGGCAATACACCACTTCACTACGCTTGTCATAATAGCCATATTGATATTGTACAATATCTACTATCCACTGGTAAAGTAAACCCACTGGCTAGGAACGAAAAGGGCAACCATCCATTGCTCATAATAGATTTTAGAACAAGACTACCTATGCTCCACCTGGCAGCTCAACAAGGCTGGATGGATATTGCAATTGACCTAATAACAAAGTACAAATGTGATATCAACAGAAAGGAATCTAATGGACGCACTCCACTATACTATGCTGTCATCAATAATCACCTGGAGGTGATAAGGTACTTAATCATTGAACAACACTGTGACCCAATGACTAGAGACGATGATGGTGATACACCACTTCACATTGCTTGTCAACATAGCCATATTGATATTGTGCAATACTTACTATCAACTGGTAAAGTAAACCCACTGGCTAGGAACGAGGACGACAAAGCTCCAATGCTGAAACTAGATTGTAGAAGACTACCTATGCTCCACCTGGCAGCTCACCAAGGCTGGATGGATATTGCAATTTACCTAATAACAAAGTACAAATGTGATATCAACAGAAAGGAATCTAATGGACGCACTCCACTATACTATGCTGCCAGCAATAATCACCTGGAGATGGTAAGGTACTTTATCAATGAACAACACTGTGATCCAATGACTAGAGACAATGATGGTGATACACCACTTCACATTGCTTGTCGCTATGGCAATGCCAATGTTGTGCAATATTTACTATCTACTGGTAAAGTTGACCTACTGGCTGAGAACAATAACAAAGAGACTCCAGTAGACATTGCTACTCAAATAAACAGCTATGATCTACTAAAACTGTTCCAATCATTTCCACAATGTGAGAAAGATTTTCCCGTGCACACATATACAAAACTCATCCTAACTGGATACAGTGGAGCAGGCAAGACAACGATATCTCAAATGATTCTCCTCTTGGCTACTAAAACTGGCTTCTTCTCCAGGTTTTCATCAGGTCGTGTTCCTGATGTAGAATGCCTCACTGCTGGAATCATACCTCTCCATGTTGAGAGCAAGGTCAACGAGGTTGGTAACATGGTAATATACGATTTCGCAGGACAGCAAGAGTACTACTCTAGTCATGATGCTGTACTGGAACGCATCATGAGGAATTCTGCCGCTATCTTTGTTTGTGTTATAGACTTGAGGCAGTGTATGGACAAGATAAGTGAGTCCATAGACTACTGGATCAGTTTCATAGAGAATGCCTGCAGCTCAGCTCAGGGATCATCACACATCATCATTGTTGGCAGCCATGCTGACCTGGTCAAGCCATCACAAGAGTTAACTAGGTATACTTACAGCATGAATTTGCCTCGCGCAGTGATGAGACCAATAGGCATATTACCTATAATTAACTCTTCTACACCTGCGCTTTCTCTCCCGTGCCAAAGCCCTGGATCTTGCTAAAGCATCGGCGGTAGTGCTGACGAGTGAGTCTGACGAATCGCTGTCTCTGGGCAAATCGCTGTCGTCCATTTTAATGGATGGTTATTAAAGAACGTAGTGTTTATGAAAGAACGTCAAGTAGACTCCGAGACCCCGCGGGTTCCAAAACGTGACATATATATATACATACAAACATACAATTTCGAAACTGTACTACGCGATCAAATGCCTCGCGCTAAGGCGCTCGGCAATGAAGAAGAGCTCACTAGTGGAGAGTATAGCAGAGAGCAGAGCAAAGCATCTAACATATGGAGGATTTGTAAGCATGGACTGTCGACTATCAAAAACCAAACAAGCTCATTATTTCCGTTCTCTCCTCTCAACCAGCCAACAAGCCATACTATCATCCCAGCCCAGCATGAGCTTGTACTGTCATATGCTGTATGCTTTTCTTTGTACAAACCTCAGAAAAACAGGCTGCACACTGCAAGAGCTCCTTGCTTCAGAAAAAGATTTCCCTCCTGACATAACTTTACTCACAGAATCACTAACCTCCCTCAGTGACAAAGGTCTCATTTTGTTCATTCAAAACCAGGAGCATCCACAGTCTAGCTGGGTGGTGGTGGAGAAAGAGGCCTTGCTGAGAGAGGTCAATGGAACACTATTTGCTCCAGAACATTTCAATCAGTATCGTCAAGTTGCCAGTAACACTGGTATAGTGCCTATCACGACCCTTGAGGAGTTGTTCCCACAATATAGCTCAGATATGCTAGTGGGCTGTCTTGAGAGCATGGAACTCTGTCATCCAGTGGACCTCACTACACTTCATTAAGCCACTAATCTCAATACCACTACATCTCCTCCTCCATCAGGAGCTAACTGTCTCTTCTTTCCAAGTCTTGTTAAAGAGCATCGACCTAGTGACCTCCCCTCACCAATGTTTGGCTGGTGTCTAGGGTGCAGCGACCCTCACCAATTTTTCAGCAATCGTTTCCTACACGTTCTTCTCCTTCGGCTTGCCTTCACATTTCCTTTGGCTAGTACGCATCTTCCACCCTCCTCCTCTCTATGTGGTCTCGAGCGACAGTGTAAGGTGTGGCAAAATGGAATCTGCTGGAAGAGTGGCTCTGGAGTGTCCACTATAGTAGAAATTGTGGATCGTAATCGTTGGGTTATTGTGCTGGTGTCTGAGAAGATCAGAGAAGCAGCACAGACCTGCAGCAGTGTCATCAGGATGATCCTCGACCTCCAACACCAGCTGTGTAGTGCTGTCACTACATGTGAATGCCTCATCTCTCCCTCTCTACTCAACCGCTATCCCTTTGATGCCTTGCCCGACAGTGACCTATTTGATCTACCATCAGTAGCTAAGGCAATGCTTCTTTGTCAACCACAGCACAAGTTTCTCTTGGATCGAAAAGGAGGATGGAACACTTACTCAACAGATGAGGCTCTATCGTGTGAGCCTTACTACCTCTTGCAACCCTCCTCTGTGTGCCAGCTCTTCAACCAAAGAATGGCTGACCAGCCTGTTCCTGATCCCCTCCTCCAGGAGGTACTCAAGTACTGCCAACTACCCTATCAGAGACCACAAGACCACAAGGAGCTGAGAGAGTGTGTGGACAAGTACAGCATATTTGCTGGCAGAAACCCTCTGGTGAGTTTCAGTGTGCATGCTGTACTTTAGCATGTGATGGTATGTTTCTCTGGTGTGTACAGGAGGTAGCTGATCTAAAGGAGGAGGACATTATCAGTCACAGAGCTACTGATACACGGCTACCCACAGCTACTGATACACAGCTACCCACAGCTACTGATGCACAGCTACATGTACCCACAGCTACTGACACACAGCTACCCACAGCTACTGATACACAGCTACCCACAGCTACTGATACACAGCTACCCACAGCTACTGCTACACGGCTACCCTGCACAGCTACTGATACACAGCTACCCACAGCTACTGATACACAGCTACCCACAGCTACTGATGCACAGCTACCCACAGCTACTGACGCACAGCTACCCACAGCTACTGATACACAGCTACCCACAGCTACTGATACACAGCTACCCACAGCTACTGATACACAGCTACCCACAGCTACTGATGCACAGCTACCCACAGCTACTGATGCACAGCTACCCACAGCTACTGATACACAGCTACCCACAGCTACTGATACACAGCTACTCACAGCTACTGATACACAGCTACCCACAGCTACTGATACACAGCTACCTACAGCTACTGATACACAGCTACCAACAGCTACTGCTACGAAGTTACCCACAGCTGCTGCTGGTGTTAGTGGTGACGTCTCAAGAACACTCAGTAAGTTACAATGATGGATAGAGTGCCCTGTCTTTATTTACTCGTTACAGCTGAGAATGACCTGTGTGATGTGTTGGCTGTGATTTGTGATCTCAATGACTGGAAGAAACTTGGACTACAATTAGGCCTTCTCTACTCAACGCTTATTGATATTGAGACCTATCGACGAGGCAAACCTAGTGAATGCAGGATAGACATGCTCTCAGCATGGCTGCAGCAACAAGACAACGTCTCACAGAGGGGAGTCCCTTCATGGAGTGTGTTAAGAGCTGCACTGAAGCAGATGGAAGAACATGAGACAGCTGACAGGATCCACAGCAACTGATGGTGAGTTGTGACAAGCACATCATCATGAGCAGGGAAGGCGGCAAAGGTGCGCTAGTGCTGTACCAGTATTTACCCAGAAAAATGATAGACGACCAAACACAAAAGCTTTAATCCTTTTATCTGCCATACTTCCCGTCGTTCTCGAGCGTCTGTGAAGGTTTTTGATCATGCTGTGGGTGCACCATTGGTAGGTGTGCCTCATAAAGCAGCAAGTTTCATGTGCTTTGCACGCAAAATACATGTCAATAATTTTGTCAAACTTAGTTGGTGCCAGGTCTGATTGTGAGTGTGTATTGTCCTCTATACAGGAACAAGAGAAGGAAGGAATTGCCACATCACAATCATATCTGACTGTCAATAATACAAGTAACTGAATTGATTGAGCTTTCATTCATGTACCATTATTTGACTCAGCTCACATGTGTGTCACGTTTTCATGATTCATGAGTCATCCCAAGCAGCTGGGTGACACATCTAGTTAAGGTAGCGGTACCCTGTTTAGTGCGTACAATTATGCGCATAGAATGCACACTGTTAATATCGTTAGACTATTAGGCGGCAACCACATCTATGCTGTGTGGGCGTGGACTTCCTCATTCTAGGGCGACTCTATGGTGAACCGTTTCTGCGTCATCGTCCGCGAGCAACTCCATCCAGTAGACTGTATAGCCTGGTTCTTCCAGTTGTACGATGTCGTAGGCATGGACAAGGTGTAAAAATCTTGACAGGAAATTTGCCGTTCACAAGTTATGACTCGAAGAGATCGCCGTGGATTTTTGACTTCCCGGCTTATTTCTCCACGCTAGCTTATCGGGACGCCTGCAGACTCTCAATGGCACTCCACTGAATGTAGAAGCGTTGGTTGGTGGTATTTATTTGTGTTTCTTTGCTAAGGCTGAGACAAAGTTGATGCAGAAACTCGGAAAATTCATGATGTGCGTTTTACTTAGCTTCAGAACTACTGCAAAAGAGCATGTTTGGCGTCTCGATTGCTTGTCTTTACATTTTGCATTTTGTCTTGACACAGTGTTTGAATATATGTTTTTGTAGCTAACTTAATAAATAATTAATGAGCAAACAGGTACAGTACCTTAACCAGGAGTCACAAATTAGCTACACCTTAAAGCATTCTACCTGAGATTTTGAGTAGTACGGTTCAAACAGCAGTCGTTTTTAGATGTTCTTTCAATGTATACACATGTGCTTCTTTGTATGCTGTGATCAGGTGAATAATACTACTTTTGGTACATGTATTATCAGCAGACAATGCACATGGTACTGTATCTTAGAATGAAGAGAGAGAGAGAAGCAAGTACCTCCATAAGATGCATCATACGAGAGCACGTGACCATTGACAGTGACTTGAGATATGGAGACACTGGAAAAGAAAATAAGTGTACAATCATTGATCACTCTTTGATGTGATGCATCAAAGTTGTTTACACATGTAGTGAGCGTGAGAAAAGCTGTAAGCAACTAGCCAGCTTACATGAAACAAGTTAAATCACAAAACTGTGTGCTGCATGAGCCCAATGTTGTGAGCTCATGTGTAGTCAGGTACGCTAGTTTAGACAACTTATCTGTACGAACAAGAAAGTGTCTTTCTAGAGGCTAGCTATTATACAGGACGTGAAAGTGAATGGTACAGGTGTACTGTATCTATTTTTGAATCTTTCACTTTCACAAAACTGTTTGACACCTGAAGAAGGCTCCACACATGCAAGTCAAAAGCTGTGTACTCGTACTGGATCGAAGACCTTTTGACAAACATAGAAGATTTGATCATTATTGTTAACGTTTCATTCACTTTGCTATCCCAGTGCACCACTAGCAGGTTATTGGACACTGGTTTATACACTTACCATTCACTAGCACTGTGAGGAGGCAGTCATACAGTGGCCGTATCCATGGTAACCCAGCAGTAATCACACGATGAAATACCTGGAATAGGATAAACGTATACTGTATTAAGCAAGGGTATTTTACAGCAACTATTGTACATGTAAGTACAGGATGAGGACAGTCTTTGAACTGTCACTTAAAGCAGCGATATAATTATGGACTTTAATAATCAGAGACTGTACTGTAGTGTCTGAGGCTAGCTTCCTCACCAAGAAGAGCAGATCAGCATGTGTGCCCTTGGAGAGACGTGGGATGTCCATGGGCACTTTACTGGAGTAGGGTTTGTTGAGACGAACACTGAAGTTCCTCTCACCGCTCAACACGAGTAGAATGAACACACCAACATGAAGCATACCGATCATATCTGAGAAAGGAGGAATAGAAGAAACAAGAATTCAAAAAAGGACAAGAGCGATATTTTCTATAGCAGCTAGCTAATTTTCGCAGTGCTAAATGCTCCTATTTTCTCCACAATTTTTGCTCAAAAAATGAAAATAAAATGCCCAAATGCCCAAATCTTGATGAATTGTATCATGTTGTATAGTGTCCAATTTGTATGACCATTTGCCTGTTCGTAAAAATTATACCCGCGAAAAAGCAGTTAGAAATCAAGCTGATAGAGGAGAGGAATACAACATCAAGGTGGTATACAGCACTCATCAAATTTCACAGAAAGATAGACTGCAAACAATCCAGGTATCTTTACATGTACAAGTAAAGACTAGAGACATTTGCTGAATGCTGATGGTACCAATTATCATTAGTTCCAGACAAGCTAGTTTAACCAGATTCCTAAATGCCGTGACACTGCTCGAATAGAGAACATTTCCCTATTCCAAGATGACGTCACAAGCACTAGTGAGTTGACGCTTTAGCAAGTGTAACAAACAACAAACATTTAGATGCAAATTCAGCTTAATTCCTTACTACAGAAGTACAATGTATGCACACACATACTTACTCAGTAGACAAAATCACAATCAATGACACAAACACACACATGTAGGACAACATTCCTTTATCCTATAATAACAGAAACACACTATACTACCACATACAAGCCATCATCCTTTACCTCACTTGAGTCTGTGGTTTATAGGGTATACTAATGTGCTCTCCGTTTATCCCTAGGTTGGTAGATGTGTATGATAGTGTCTGATGTAGTGGAGAGTCGTACCAACCTCAGAGATGTTTGCTGGAGACCAGAACAGCAGCCTCCAGTCAGGAGACTCAAACAAGAGAGGGATTAGCCGAGTGAGCAGACGGACACAGTTCAACACTTGTGAAAGAAAAGAAATCATTATTCTTATCTACTACATACAGTAGCTAGGATAATAATCTTACCAGCAGTTTGTTGTCATTTTCTTAGAGTATGTGACTAGTCACAGTGTCAAATTTTTACCCATTTTTATTTGCAACAACTACAATTCATGTGTGTCGTCATGGTAATTGAGATGACTTTCATATACAATTTTTATACAGGTTTTTTATTATCAAATTTTGGTGTTATGGTACAAGTATTTCAGTAAAAATAATAATAGTCCTAAGAGATAGAGCTCATGATTATCTGATTATTATAAGCAGCTGTACGCACTGCACACAGTATAATTTATGTACAATTTGTTCCTTCTCTATTGGCTTCGGTTAACAGTGAAGAGATTAATGAAGGTGTCATACCAGATTGGAGGCTCATAGTTCCTGACAGACAGACAGACAGACAGCTTGTTATAGCAGGTCTATGGGTTAGGTTCAACATTCTTACCTCACATACACCACGCCCCAGATATACGTGTGAAACCAAATCTCGGTACTCTCACTTGTCTGAAGAAAATGAAAACAAAAAACATCACAATGCTACTATCTAGTAATGCTATTAGTAATGATAGCACTATAGTACTATTATTACTGTACTAGTACTATCATTTTTTAGACCACAGCTAAGCGATGTTGACCAATCAGGTTGCGTAGCTGCGGGTCTCTATTTCTCGTAGTGGAATCCCGCCACTACCGCGACTCTATAGTGGAATCCCACCACACGGCGCAGATTACGGTTCTGTGAGCGGAGTTCTACTGAATAATTTTTACAACGCTCGCGTGTCCTTGCTCGTCGTTCGCGTCGTTTCTGTTTGCTGTTGCTATGGTCTAAATCAGTTAGACAGTGCATCCAATCGGATCTACGCGATGTAGAAGCCCTCGCGCCGTTACCATAGCGCCCTCGCTACGCTCGGACGCTATATAGCAACGGCTCTCGGGCTTCTAAATCGCGTAGATCCTCGGATGCGCTGTCTAACTATTATTTAGCAGTCATGATCAATGCATAATGATGAATAGGACAGGCAAATACAGATAGTGAATGAAGTAGTGAAAGGAATAAAGCGGTGCTGTAAGGAATGATACAATGCAGCTAGGAAAAAAGAGTTAGTCCAAGGCCTGAAGGGAGACCAAGAGCTCTCAGCCCTAACGACGTACACAGGCTGGTAAAAGCGGTGTTGTTTTTGATTTCTTCCAACAGCTGACCGATTTCCTCGGAAGCATAAGATGGATGATCTCAGTCAGCCGGGCCATTGTGGTACTATAAGTTTGCGCTTTTCAGAGAGGAGAGAGCTCAGACTAGTACTATTGTTACTATAATAGTACACAATGCTACCATCTACTAATCTA
Organism: Haliclona indistincta; assembly: GCA_964017065.1. Taxonomy (NCBI): domain Eukaryota; kingdom Metazoa; phylum Porifera; class Demospongiae; order Haplosclerida; family Chalinidae; genus Haliclona; species Haliclona indistincta. The sequence goes on along the minus strand of OZ024787.1, from coordinate 7,234,447 downwards.
AACAATAGAACGATCACTACATTACTTAGTGTATTTTAGTAGTCAATACCTGATATTTCCTGATGATAATGGGGTGTGGTACTGGGAGGAGCCCCACTAGTGTACCATTCTTCAGGTACTCCAGTATCTCAGTCTCAAACTTCACCTCACTACATGTATATGACCAACAAAGAGACACAAGATAATACTATTAGCTTGTTCAGCTATTTAGCTTCAAATCAGTTGACACACAAAAAAGCACTCGTCTAGCTGTCTGTCTGTCTGTCTATGTAGTTTACTTGACTATTTTCTTCGTTGTATCACTCACTTTTCAGAGCACAGTTTCTCTACTTGTGGTACCAGTACTTGCAGCAATCTCAGTACAGTGTGCAGAGGAAGACGCTGCTTCCAGCTACGAACCTAGTAAAGACCAAAACATTAACTTTATGAGAAAAATAAAGAGAGAAAAAGAGTAGAATACCCATACTAAACAAAGCACAATGAATTGCTGTCAAGAGGGAACGAAAGAATTAGAAGCTAGCGTACCCATTCAGGAGAGGCCTTGAAGTCAGTAGGTGTAGTGGGCTCTAGAAGAAGCTTGTTACCACTAGCGACCTGCCTCCCAAGAGGATACAGTGTTGGTTTAGCTTGTTGTAGGTTACTAGGACGAGACTGCTTCTTTCTCTTGCCTGCTCCAACAACAGGAGGAAGATCATAAGATGAAGCAAAGGTAGGTCCACTAGAGGAGGGAACAACATGAGAGGGAAGAGAGGCAGCTGCTTGGCTAGCTCCACTGGACGATGGCTGAACAGAAGTGGGCGTGGTTGTCAGTGATGTGCTGGTATGTGTAGTTTGTGAGGGTGTGACAGGTGGGGTTGATGGTGAGGGTGGGACCGAGTCAGTGCCACCAGCTCCTGGCTCCATCTCCACCTCTACTGTCTCCATTTCTACTCTCTTCAGTGGTGTTATCTCGGGCATTGTTTGAGGAGGAGGGTTAGGAGGAGGTGAGGAGTCCATCACTGCCTCAGCAACTAAATAATTCAGAGTAACACAGAGTATTCCCTCTCAGTTATCTTACCAGGTGGCGACTGCTGTTGTACACTTGTGTCTGATGCTATCTCTCCACTGTCCTCGGCAAGCGGTTGTTGAGTGGTTGGAGATGGTTCCTCTGTTGTAGATTTAGTACGAGAGGAACGATTACGAGACACATTGAGACAGGCATTATCAGAGAGACCAGCCAACTGGAAAAATGAAACACAAAGACAACACTCTAAGAGGCAAACGTTAGTACAAAGAAATCCAACTGTAAACACTGAGTACACACAAACAACAACAAAGCATAGAAATTGAACAAAATTAATAGAACTCATTTTTCTAACAATAACTAGCAGAAATTGTTCTAAGGAGGTGAAAGAGCTATAAATCTGTATTGCATCGGAAACGAGCACACTGGAATATATTTACCTGATAAAAGACATGTTTGGATCGTACAACAGAGTAGACCAGATTAGTGTTACCTGAGGAATGAGTAACACACAGTATAGTGATCATCTAGTTGCTGTATCATACCGTCAAACTGGTACTGCACAATATTGTTGATGATCTCAAGCAGATAGAACACAAGATAATGGTTGTTGGGCTTAGCGAACAAGAACCATGGAGTGGAGAATGACTATGGGAGAGAAGAAGAAATTAGCATTAAAGGACTGCATGAAGATAGCACTACCTAGTTCATGATTTTTGCAAATTTTATTACCCGGCAAATATATTGCACTGTCAGCTTTCCAAACCGTTTTATTTGTCAATTGTGAGAAAAGGAGTCACTTTGCTCTTTTGAACACACGCCTGTTTTCAAATGGCTGCTACTCAGTCAAACATTACTGAAACTCAATGAAATTCTTGTGTTTAAAAATTATTTTTTGAATTTTTTGTGTAAAATATTTGATCATTCTGTATACCAAATTTTAGAGGTATGGCACTAAATTTGGCTGAATGGCAGCAAGTTAAAAACATGAGTTCATTCAAAAATTGCAGGAGCGAAGCGTTCCTATTTCTCAAATCCGCTCACAATATTAAGTCCTACAACTATCAGTTTCGAAAACTATCAGAAGCGACCTTCACCAACAACTGAGTTGTTGCCGATATTGCAACCTGTGCATGATAGCTAACGGTCTCTTTCCTAGCCAGAAAGTCAAGCTAGCTTAGACACATGAACTACTGTGGAACTATAGTTATGTATTATAGGTAAATAAGTTATCTTCACATGTATTATAAATTCAGGCACATGTAAACTACGATTGAATTGCTAACTCTACTTTTCTACTCTCTGAATACATGTGCTAGTCTTTATCCATAATGTAGAAACTGAGCCTACAAAAGCATAGAGAAGAACGCATGTGTAGATGTTGTGAATTAGACAATACACACTATATCACAGTATTGATAATAGCAGAAGTGTACATAGAGACAATATGACTGTCATAATAATACGATTCATATCTAAACTAGTTTACCATGTTTGGTCATAACAAGAGTTATGCAGCTACGGAGAACTGCGGAGAACTAAACTGTGGAGAACAACAACACAGCAGAGATGTCACAGAAAGAATTGGAGAGCGAGTGTGCTTTGGCATTCAAACGAGGGAACAAACAAGATGCAAAGAGACTGCTACCACAAATAGAACAAGCTGATATCTGGACAACACACTATGTAACAGATGTGGGTTATGCTATACTGATCTCTCTGCTCCACCTGGCAGCTGCCAATGGCTGGATGGATATCACTATTTACCTAGTCATTAAGTACAAGTGTGACACCAACTGTAAGGACTTGCATGGACGCACTCCACTACACTATGCTGTCGTCAGCAATCACCTGGTGGTGGTAAGGTACTTCATCAATGAACGACACTGTGATCCAATGACTAGAGACAATGATGGTAATACACCACTTCACTACGCTTGCCATAATAGCCATATTGATATTGTGCAATATCTACTATCCACTGGTAAAGTAAACCCACTGGCTGGGAACAAGTACGGCAGCCATCCAATGCTCATAATAGGTTGTAGAATATTAAATATGGTTCACCTGGCAGCTCACCAAGGCTGGATAAATATTGTAATTGACCTAATAACAAAGTACAAATGTGATATCAACAGAAAGGACTCTAATGGACACACTCCACTACACTATGCTGTCATCAACAATCACCTGGAGGTGGTAAGGTACTTTATCAATGAACAACATTGTGACCCAATGACAAAAGACAATGATGGTAACACACCACTTCACATTGCTGCCTACAAAAATCACCTGGAGGTGGTAAGGTACCTCATTGATGAACAACACTGTGACCCAATGACTAGAGACAATGATGGTGACACACCACTTCACTACGCTTGTCACCATAGCCATATTAGAGTTGTGCAATACTTACTATCCACTGGTAAAGTAAACCCACTTGCTAGAAACAAGTACGGCAAACCTCCGATGTTCAAACTAGATGATAGAGGAAGACTACCTATGCTACACCTGGCAGTTCACAAAGGCTGGACAGACATATTCATTGCTCTTTTAAATAAGTACAAGTGTGACGCCACCTATAGGGACACTCATGGACGCACTCCATTACACTATGCTGCCAGCAACAATCACCTGGAGGTGGTAAGGTACTTAATCATTGAACAACACTGTGACCCAATGACTAGAGACGATGATGGTGATACACCACTTCACTACGCTTGTCGTCATAGCCATATAGACATCGTGCGTTATTTACTATCCACTGGTAAAGTAAACCCACTGGCTAGGAACAAGGATGGCAAACCTCCAATGTTCATAATAGATTATAGAAGACTACCTATGCTACACCTGGCAGCTCACCAAGGCTGGACAGACATATTCATTTATCTACTAAATAAGTACATGTGTGACACCGCCATCTATAGGGACGCTCATGGACACACTCCACTATACTATGCCATCTGCAAAAAACATATGGAAATTGTAAGATACATTATCAACAAGCAACACTATCACCCAATGACTAAATATAATGTACAACACTTACTATCTACTGGTCAAGTGGCTAAGTACAATAACGAAGAGATGCCACAAGAGTATGTAAGACTACCTCTGCTCCACATGGCAGCTGCTCATGGCTGGTTGGATATCATCATTGAACTAATATCTAAGTACAAATGCGGTATCAACAGTAAAGACTCTTGTGGACACACTCCACTATACTATGCTGTCATCAACAATCACCTGGAGGTGGTAAGGTACCTCATTGATGAACAACACTGTGACCCAATGACTAGAGACATTGCCGGCAATACACCACTTCACTACGCTTGTCATAATAGCCATATTGATATTGTACAATATCTACTATCCACTGGTAAAGTAAACCCACTGGCTAGGAACGAAAAGGGCAACCATCCATTGCTCATAATAGATTTTAGAACAAGACTACCTATGCTCCACCTGGCAGCTCAACAAGGCTGGATGAATATTGCAATTGACCTAATAAAAAAGTACAAATGTGATATCAACCGAAAGGACTCTAATGGACGCACTCCACTCCACTATGCTGTCATCAATAATCACCTGGAGATGGTAAGGTACTTTATCAGTGAACAACACTGTGACCCAATGACTAGAGACAATGATGGTAATACACCACTTCACTACGCTTGTCACCATAAACATATTGATATTGTGCAATACTTACTATCCACTGGTAAAGTAAACCCACTGGCTAGGAAAGAGTATGGCAAACCTCCAATATTCATAATAGATACTAGAAGAAAACTACCTATGCTACACCTGGCAGCTTACAAAGGCTGGACGGACATATTCATTGCTCTATTAAATAAGTACAAGTGTGACGCCACCTATAGGGACACTCATGGACGCACTCCACTACACTATGCTGCCAGCAGCAATCACTTGGAGGTGGTACGGTACTTAATCATTGAACAACACTGTGACCCAATGACTAGAGACAGTGATGATGATACACCACTTCACATTGCTTGTCACCATAGCCATATTGATATTGTGCAATACTTACTATCAACTGGTAAAGTAAACCCACTGGCTAGGAATGAGGACGACAAAGCTCCAATGTTGAAACTAGATCGTAGAAGACTACCTATGCTCCACCTGGCAGCTCACCAAGGCTGGATGGATATTGCAATTTACCTAATAACAAAGTACAAATGTGATATCAACAGAAATGAATCTAATGGACGCACTCCACTATACTATGCTGCCAGCAATAATCATCTGGAGATGGTAAGGTACTTTATCAATGAACAACACTGTGACCCAATGACTAGAGACAATGATGGTGATACACCACTTCACATTGCTTGTCGCTATGGCAATGCCAATGTTGTGCAATATTTACTATCTACTGGTAAAGTTGACCTACTGGCTGAGAACAATAACAAAGAGACTCCAGTAGACATTGCTACTCAAATAAACAGCTATGATCTACTAAAACTGTTCCAATCATTTCCACAATGTGAGAAAGATTTTCCTGTGCACACTTATACAAAACTCATCCTAACTGGATACAGTGGAGCAGGCAAGACAACGATATCTCAAATGATTCTCCTCTTGGCTACTAAAACTGGCTTCTTCTCCAGGTTTTCATCAGGTCGTGTTCCTGATGTAGAATGCCTCACTGCTGGAATCATACCTCTCCATGTTGAGAGCAAGGTCAACGAGGTTGGTAACATGGTAATATATGATTTCGCAGGACAACGAGAGTACTACTCTAGTCATGCTGCTGTACTGGAACACATAATGAGGAATTCTGCCGCTATATTTGTTTGTATCATAGACCTGAGCCAGTGTATGGACAAGATCAGTGAGTCCATACACTACTGGATCAGTTTCATAGAGAACGCCTGTAGCTCAGCCAAGGGATCATCACACGTCATCATTGTTGGCAGCCATGTTGACCTGGTCAAGTCATCACAAGAGCTAATGGAAAAGAGTTTGGTAGTGAAGAGCATAGCAGAGAGCAGAGTAAAGCACCTGACATATGGAGGATTTGTAAGCATGGACTGTCGACTATCAAAAACCAAACAAGCTCGTTATTTTCGCTCTGTCCTCTCGACCACCCAACAAGCCATACTATCATCCCAGCCCAGCATGAGCTTGCACTGTCATGTTTTGTATGCTTTTCTTCACACAAAGCTTACGAAGAAAGGCTGCACACTGCATGAGCTGACCTCTGCTTTCAATCTAGAAGAAGATTTCCCACCTGACATAACTTTACTCACAGAGTCACTAACCTCCCTTAGTGACAAAGGTCTCATTTTATTCATACAAAACCAGGAGCATCCCCAGTCTAGCTGGGTGGTGGTGGAGATAGAGGCCTTGCTGAGAGAGGTCCATGGAACACTATTTGCTCCAGAATGTTTCAAACAGTATCGTCAAATTGCCAGTAACACTGGTATGGTGCCCGTCGCGACCCTTGAGGAGTTGTTCCCACAGTACAGCTCAGATATGCTAGTGGGCTGTCTTGAGAGCATGGAATTCTGTCATCCAGTGGACCCCTCTACACTTCAAGCCACTAATCTCAATACTACTACATCTCCTCCATCAAGAGTTAACCATCTCTTCTTTCCAAGTCTTGTTAAAGAGCATCGACCTACATGTAGTGACCTCCCCTCACCAAGGTTTGGCTGGTGTCTAGGGTGCAGTGACCCTCATCAATTTTTCAGCAATCGTTTCCTACATGTTCTTCTCCTTCGGCTTGCCTTCACATTTTCTATGGCTAGTAAGCATCTTTCACCCTCCTCCTCTCTGTACGGTCTCGAGCGACAGTGCAAAGTGTGGCAAAATGGAATCTACTGGAAGAGTGGCTCTGGAGTGTCCACTATAGTAGAAATTGTGGATCGTAATCGTTGGGTCATTGTGCTGTTGTCTGAGAAGACCAGAGAAGCAGCACAGACCTGCAGCAGTGTCATCAGGATGATCCTCGACCTCCAACACCAGCTGTGTAGTGTTGTGACTACATGTGAATGTCTAATCTCTCCCTCTCTACTCAACCGCTATCCCTTTGATGCCTTGCCCGACACTGACCTATTTGATCTACCTACAGTAGCTAGGTCGATGCTTCTTCGTCAACCACAGCACAAGTTTCTCTTGGATCGTAAAGAAGGAATGAATACTTACTCAACAGATGAGGCTCTATCATGTGAGCCTTACTACCTCTTGCAACCCTCCTCTGTGTGCCAGCTCTTCAATCAAAGCATGGCTAGCCAGCCTGTTCCTGATTCTCTCCTCGAGGTACTCAAGTGCCAACTGCCCTATCAGAAACCACGAGACCACAAAGAGCTAAGGGAGTGTGTGGACAAGTACAGCATATTTGCTGACAGAACCCTCTGGTGAGTTGCAGTGTGCAGGCTGTACTGTAGCATGTGATGGTATGTTTTTCTGGTGTGTACAGGAGGTGGCTGAGCTGAAGGAGGAGGATATCATCAGTCACACTGATACACAGCAACACACACCTACTGATACACAGCTACCCACAGCTACTGATACACAGCTACCCACAGCAACTGATACACAGCTACCCACAGCTACTGATGCACAGCTACCCACAGCTACTGATGCACAGCTACCCACAGCTACTGATGCACAGCTACCCACAGCTACTGATGCACAGCTACCCACAGCTACTGATGCACAGCTACCCACAGCAACTGATACACAGCTACCCACAGCTACTGATGCACAGCTACCAACAGCTACTGATGCACAGCTACCCACAGCTACTGATACACAGCTACCCACAGCTACTGATGCACAGCTACCCACAGCTAGTGATACACAGCTACCCACAGCTACTGATACACAGCTACACACAGCTACTGATACACAGCTACCTACAGCTGCGGCTGGGGTTAGTGGTGACATCTCAAGAAGACTATGTAAGTTACAATGATGGATAGAGTGCCCTGTCTTTATTTACTCGTTACAGCTGAGAATGACCTGTGTGATGTGTTGGCTGTGATTCGTGATCTCAATGACTGGAAGGATCTTGGACTACAACTAGGCCTTCTCTACTCAACACTTACTGATATCGAGACCTATCGACATTATAAACCTAGTCAATGCAGGATAGACATGCTCTCAGCATGGCTGCAGCAACAAGACAACGTCTCACAGAGGGGAGTCCCTTCATGGAGTGTGTTAAGAGCTGCACTGAAGCAGATGGAAAAACATGAGACAGCTGACAGGATCCACAGCAACTGATGGTGAGTTGTGACTAGCACATCATCATGATCAGGGAAGGCGGCAAAGGTGCGCTAGTGCTGTACCAGTATTTACCCAGAAAATGATTGACGACCAAACACAAATGCTTTAATCTTTTTATCTGCCATACTTCCCGTCGTTCCCGAGTGTCTGTGAAGGTTTTTGATCATGCTGTGGGTGCACCATTGGTAGGTATGCCTCATAAAGCAGCAACTTTCATATGCTTTATGCGCAAAATACATGTAAATAATTTTGTCAAACTTAGCTGGTGCCAGCTCTGATTGTGAGTGTGTATTGTCCTCTATACAGGAACAAGAGAAGGAAGGAATTGCCACATCACAATCATATCTGACTGTCAATAATACAAGTAACTGAATTGATTGAGCTTTCATTCATGTACCACTATTTGACTCAGCTCACATGTGTACGTGTCAGGTTTTCATGATTCACGAGTCATCCCAAGGCTGGGTGACACATCTAGTTAAGGTGGCGGTACCCTGTTTAGTGCGTACAATTTTGTGCATAGAATGTGCACTTTTGATATCGTTAGGCGGCGACCACACCTATGCTGTGTGGGCGTGGACTTCCTCGTTCTAGCTCAGTAAATGGCGACTCTCTGGTGAACCGTTTCTGCGTCAAAGTTTGTGAGCAGCTCCATCCAGTAGACCGTACAGCCTGGTTCTTCCAGTTGTACGATGTCGTAGGCACGGACAAGGAGTAAAAATTTTGTTAGAAAATTTGCCATTCATAAGTTATGACTCGAAGAGATCACCGTGGATTTTCGACTTCCCAGCTTATTTCTCTATGCTAGCTTATCGGGACGCCTGCAGACTCTCAATGGCACTCCGCTAAATACAGAAGCATTGGTTGGTGGTATTTGTTTGTGTTTCTTTGCTACAGCTGAGACATAAGTTGACGCAGAAACTCAGAAAAGTCATGATGGGTGTTTGGTTTCTGCTACCAAGCTACTTTGCGTGAGAGCTTAGCTTCAGAACTACAGTCAACTACTGTAAAAGAGCATCCTTTGGCATCTATTACTAATCTCGGTTGCTTGTCTTTACACGCATTTTATCTTGACACAGTGTCTGAATATATTTTTGTAGCTACTCATGAATAATTAATGAGCAAACAGCATTAACCAGGAGTGCACAAATTAGCTACACCTTAGAGCATTCTACCTGAGATTTTGAGTAGTACGGCTCAAACAGCAGCCGTTTTTAGATGTTATTTCAATGCATACATGTGTTTCTTTGCATGCTGCGATCAGGTGAAAATTACTACTTTTGGTACATGCATTATCAGCAGACAATGCACATGGTACTGTATCTTAGAATGAAGAGAGAGAGAGAAGCAAGTACCTCCATAAGATGCATCATACGAGTGCACGTGACCATTGATAGTGACTTGAGATATGGAGACACTGGAAAAAAAAAGAAACGTACACTGCACTGAAAAGAGATAAATAATTGATCACTGGCTCTTTGATATGGTGCACCAAAGTTGCTTACACTGCATTACATGTAGTCATAGTACATGTACAAGCGTGTGAGCAAAGCTGTTAATCATTCATACAGAGTAAGCAGCTTACATAGCTCCCTGGACACAAGTTAAAGCACAAAACTGTGTGCTGCATGAGCCCAATGTTGTGAGCTCATGTGTACGCTAGTTTAGTCAACTTATGTGTAAGAACAAGAAAGTGTCTTTCTAGAGGCTAGCTATTATACAGAACGTGAAAGTGAATGGTACAGGTGTACTGTATCTATTTTCGAATCTTTCACTTTCACAAAACTGTTTGACACCTGAAGAAGGCTCCACACATGCAAGTCAAAAGCTGTGTACTCGTACTGTATCGAAGACCTTTTGACAAACATAGAAGATTTGATCATTATTGTTTACGTTTCATTCACTTTGCTATCACAGTGCACCACTAGCAGGTTATTGGACACTGGTTTATACACTTACCATTCACTAGCACTGTGAGGAGGCAGTCATACAGTGGCCGTATCCATGGTAACCCAGCAGTAATCACACGATGAAATACCTGGAATAGGATAAACATTATTAAGAATACTGTATTATGCAAAGGCATTTTACAGCAACTATTGTACATGTAAGTACAGGACGAGGACAGTCTTTGAACTGTCACTTAAATCAGCAATATAATTATGGACTTTAATAATCAGAGACTGTACTGTAGTGTCTGATAGCAAGCTAGGCTAGCTTCCTCACCAAGAAGAGCAGATCAGCATGTGTGCCCTTGGAGAGGCGTGGGATGTCCATGGGCACTTTACTGGAGTAGGGTTTGTTGAGACGAACACTGAAGTTCCTCTCACCACTCAACATGAGTAGAATGAACACACCAACATGAAGCATACCGATCATATCTGAGAAAGGAGGAATAAAAGAACAAGAATTTAAAAAAGGACAAGAGCGACATTTTCTATAGCGGCTAGCTAATTTTCAGTGCTAAATGTTCCTATTTTTCCCAGCAATTTTTGCTCAAAAACGAAAATAAAATGTCCAAATCTTGATGAAATGTATCATGTCATAATAGTCTAATTTGTATGTCCATTTGCCTGTTCATAAAATTATACCCACGTAAAAGCTGAAGCGACTAAGCGATAAACTCTAGGGCGGCAGCTATACTGGAAAGAGTAGTAGCATCTTATTTCCGAAAAATTCCCAATAAATGGCTAAAATGGCGTGTTTCAGCGTCTTCCTCCAGCCATTTATTGGGATTCAGCCTAGCAAAAATTACCCGTAATACAGTAGTTGCTATACAAGTACAAGTGGAAGCCCTATTCTCATGAAACAAAGAGGTGTGAGACTCACTAGGGTCAGTTCGAGCATTCAGTATCTCGTACAGTAGTGGTACAAGAAATTCAAACAGTATCGTACTCCTTAGCAGGTGAGACCAGAATTTCTAATTAAAAGGACAAAAGTTAAATATTCTGCAAATTCTAAAAACATACCTGATTGATGGAGACTAGTTTCCATACTATAATAATTATACAGGACTTCAGTGAAGAATATCTTCTTAGTAGAGCCAGGGAGATATGTGCGACTCTAATAATAAGAACATTTCAATATTATTTCTTGTTATATCAACAACTGTTTCACCTGGTTGAGAGGATTGGCAATCAATGATGTGAGACCTTTGATCAAGAAGTCCATATCCTAGAATAAACAAATACAATCAATCAGTGTTTAGGTGTTATGACAGTAAAATGAAGGATGCATTTTAGGGAAAAACACAAAATAGGATCGAGCGGATTTGAGAATGTGGTCACTTCACTCATGCAGTTTTCGAATGAATGCATGTTTTCAACTTGCTGCCATTCATCCAAATTTAGTACAATGGCACTAAAATTTTATGTACTGCAAGCAGAGCCATCAAATAATATACACAAAAATTTCATTGAGCTTCAATAATGTTTGACTGAGTAGCGGCCATTTGAAATCAGGCATGTCTTCAAAAATTGCAGGAGCAAAGTGACCCCTTTCAAAAATCCGCTCACAAATAGTGACACGCACTAATGCAAATATGTAACCTTTACTCTACTATGTTAATGGAGCAAGATGAAGTTAGAAATCAAGCTTATAGAGGAGAGGACTACAACACTATGGTGGTACAGCACTCATCAAATTTCACAGAAAGAACACTGCAAACAATCCAGTTATCTTTACATGTAAAGAGACATTTGGAATAAGACCCTGAATGCTGATGGTACCAATTATCAATAGTTCCAGGCAAGCTAATTTAACCAGATTCCTGGATGCGGTGGTGACACTACTCGAATAGAAAACATCTCCCTATTCCAAGATGACGTCACAAGCACTAGTGAGTTGATGCTTTATCAAGTGTCACAAACAACAAACAATTAGATGCAAATTCAGCTTAATTCCTTACTACACAAGTACAATGTATGCACACACATACTCACTCAGTAGACAAAATCACAATCAATGACACAAACACACACATGTAGGACAACATTCCTTTATCTTATAATAAACAGAAACACACTATACTAGCACATACAAGCCATCATCCTTTACCTCACTTGAGTCTGTGGTTATAGGGTATAATAATGTGCTCTCCATTTATCCTCAGGTTGGTAGATGTGTATGATAGTGTCTGTTGTAGTGGAGGGTCGTACCAACCTTAGAGATGTTTGCTGGAGACCAGAACAGCAGCCTCCAGTCAGGAGACTCAAACAAGAGAGGGATTAGCCGAGTGAGCAGACGGACACAGTTCAACACTTGTGAAAGAAAAAAGAAATCATTATTCTTATCTACTACATACAGTAGCTAGGATAATAATCTTACCAGCAGTTTGTTGTCATTTTCTTAGAGTATGTGACTAGTCACAGTGTCAAATTTTTACCCATTTGTATTTGCAACAACTACAATTCATGTGTGCCGTCATGGTAATTGAGATGACTTTCAAATACAATTTTATACAGGTTTTTATTATCAAATTTTGGTGTTATGGTACAAGTATTTCAGTAAAAATAATAATAGTCCTAAGAGATAGAGCTCATGATTATCTGATTATTATAAGCAGCTGTACGCACTGCACACAGTATAATTTATGTACAATTTGTTCCTTCTCTATTGGCTTCGGTTGACAGTGAAGAGATTAATGAAGGTGTCATACCAGATTGGAGGCTCATAGTTCCTGACAGACAGACGGCTTGTTATAGCAGGTCTATGGGTTAGGTTCAACATTCTTACCTCACATACACCACGCCCCAGATATACGTGTGAAACCAAATCTCGGTACTCTCACTTGTCTGAAGAAAATGAAAACAAAGACGCATCACAATGCTACTATCTACTGTACTACAGTACTATCACTACTGACACAATGCTACTATCTACTGTACTATAGTACTATCACTACTGACACAATGCTACTATCTACTGTACTATAGTACTATCACTACTGACACAATGCTACTATCTACTGTACTATAGTACTATCACTACTGACACAATGCTACTATCTACTGTACTATAGTACTATCACTACTGACACAATGCTACTATCTACTGTACTATAGTACTATCACTACTGACACAATGCTACTATCTACTGTACTATAGTACTATCACTACATTACATAGTAGTCAATACCTGATATTTCCTGATGATAATGGGGTGTGGTACTGGGAGGAGCCCCACTAGTGTACCATTCTTCAGGTACTCCAGTATCTCAGTCTCAAACTTCACCTCACTACATGTGTATGACCAACAAAGAGACACAAGATAATACTATTAGCTTGTTCAGCTATTTAGATTCACATCAGTTGACACACAAAGAAAGCACTCGTCTAGCTGCCTGTCTGTCTGTCTGTCTGTCTATATGTATGTTTGGTTGACTATTTTCTTCGTTGTATCACTCACTTTTCCGAGCACAGTTTCTCTACTTGTGGTACCAGTACTTGCAGCAATCTCAGTACAGTGTGCAGAGGAAGACGCTGCTTCCAGCTACGAACCTAGTAAAACCAAAATTGAACTTAATAAAAAACTAAAGAGAGAAAAAGAGTAGAATACCCATACTAAACATAGCACAATGAATTGCTGTCAAGAGGGAACTAAACAAAGAGAGAAGTAGAAGCTATCGTACCCATTCAGGAGAGGCCTTGAAGTCAGTAGGTGTAGTGGGCTCTAGAAGAAGCTTGTTACCACTAGCGACCTGCCTCCCAAGAGGATACAGTGTTGGTTTAGCTTGTTGTAGGTTACTAGGACGAGACTGCTTCTTTCTCTTGCCTGCTCCAACAACAGGAGGAAGATCATAAGATGAAGCAAAGGTAGGTCCACTAGAGGAGGGAACAACATGAGAGGGAAGAGAGGCTGCTGCTTGGCTAGCTCCACTGGACGATGGCTGAACAGAAGTGGGCGTGGTTGTCAGTGATGTGCTGGTATGTGTAGTTTGTGAGGGTGTGACAGGTGGGGTTGATGGTGAGGGTGGGACCGAGTCAGTGCCACCAGCTCCTGGCTCCATCTCCACCTCTACTGTCTCCATTTCTACTCTCTTCAGTGGTGTTATCTCGGGCATTGTTTGAGGAGGAGGGTTAGGAGGAGGTGAGGAGTCCGTCACTGCCTCAGCTACTAAAAAATTCTGAGTAACACAGAGCATTCCCTCTCAGTTATCTTACCAGGTGGCGACTGCTGTTGTACACTTGTGTCTGATGCTATCTCTCCACTGTCCTCGGCAAGCGGTTGTTGAGTGGTTGGAGATGGTTCCTCTGTTGTAGATTTAGTACGAGAGGAACGATTACGAGACACATTGAGACAGGCATTATCAGAGAGACCAGCCAACTGGAAAAATGAAACACATAGACAACACTCTAAGAGGCAAACATTAGTACAAAGAAATCCAACTATAAACACTAAGTATACACAAGCAACAACAAAGCATAGAAATTGAATAAATAGAACTCTTTTTTTAACAATACCTAGCAAAAATTGTTCTAAGGAGGAGAAAGAGCTATAAATCAGTATTGCATCGGAAACGAGTACACTGAAAAATATTTACCTGATAAAAGACATGTTTGGATCGTACAACAGAGTAGACCAGATTAGTGTTACCTGAGGAATGAGTAACACACAGTATAGTGATCATCTAGTTGCTGTATCATACCGTCAAACTGGTACTGCACAATATTGTTGATGATCTCAAGCAGATAGAACACAAGATAATGGTTGTTGGGCTTAGCGAACAAGAACCATGGAGTGGAGAATGACTATGGGAGACAAGAAGAAATGAGCATTAAAGGACTGCATAAAGATAGCACTACCTAGTTCATGATTAATTTTCTGTAAATTATAATACCCGGCAAATAACTATATTGCACTGTCAGCTATCTAAAATTACCAACCTACAAAACTATTAGCTCATCAGAAGCAACCTTGACCAACAACTGAGTTGTTGCCAATATTACAAACTGTGCATTAGCTAAATTTCTCTCTCCCAGTAAGAAAGTCAAGCTAGCTTAGACACATGAACTACTGTCAGTACTGTTGGACTAGTTATGTATATAGATGGGTAAATAAGTATAATGTTATACCATGCCTACCCGTGGTGTATCATGAATACACGAAGCAATAACTCCCGAGGGATTAATGGTTATTGCTAAGTGTATTCATGATACACCACAGGTAGGCATAGTAAAGTATAAAGTAAAAAAGTTTTAATAAAAAAACTAGAAAGTGTAGGGATGACGCTTGCAAAAGTAAAGGAACAAGATGGGATGATGCTTGCAAAAGTAAAGGAACAAGATGGGATGATGCTTGCAAGAGTAAAAGTCCCAAGTATCCCTACATCAGCGGCTTGCTGCGATGACGAGCAACTGACAAATGTGGAATCCATTTCCTATACCTTTTACAACCATCAATTACTTAATCGGACTGCGTCCTCCAAACCACAGATACCTCCAGTTATTTGCAACTGTCAACTAATTCATCGGACTGCGTCCTCCAAACACAGATACCTCTAGTTATTTACATGCAACCATCAATTACTTCATCAGACTGCGTCCTCCAAAACACAGATATGTCCAGGCGCGTGTCCACGATAGGGCTCCGGGTGCTCTAGCACCCCCCTCAGCATTGAAGTTTTAAATTATTCATTGCATTAAAGTACACTGTGGCTCTGCTGTGGCTATTAATTTATCATAGCTGTTATTACAAAGAACTTAACAGCTGCCAACATCCCATTCTAAGGTAGTTAGGCTGTTTTCAGCGAGGAACAAATCCAGTGCGCCACGATAATAGACCCATTGCACGCCGCGTCATACAGTGACGTAGGTGTGAATACGTCACGTGACTTGACGTCATGCTGGGGGTCAGGTACTAGGTAGCCCTTCTCGTACCTCTGGTACAGCGACGGAAGCAGTAAACTCCGAGAAACTTGCCTGCACAGTTCACCCATGACTGTATCTACACTGTCGCTTCGCCGTGTGTACATAGCATTGCTAAAACTGTTTGCTGACCCCCAGCGAGTACGAAGAGACACGGACGTGCACGACCCATTCACACCTACGTCACTGTATGACGCGCCGAGCAATGGGTCTATAGTGATGAAATGACGTAATTTAACGAATAATATGAATATTAATTAGATTTTGCGCGCGCTTCGCTCGCGCACCTATCTCTCTTCATTCCTGGACACGCGCCTGATGTCTAGTTATTTACATGCAACCGTCAATTACTTCATCGGACTGCGTCCTCCTTCAAGCCGCTGATGTAGGGATACTTGGGACTTTTACATTTGCAAGCATTATTCCATCTTGTTCCTTTACTTTTGCAAGCATTATTCCATCTTGTTCCTTTACTTTTGCAAGCGTCATTCCTACACTTTCTAGTTTTTTTATTAAAACTTTTTTACTTAACTTTCTAAGAACTAAGTGCACTACCCCAGATATACACACATGCGATGGTGCAGGTTTGGTAGCGATTCGTTCACTCAGGACAGCGCTAGGCCTACTGAAAGAAGAAGAAAGAAAGAAAGAAAGAAAGAAAGAAAGAAAGAAAGAAAGAAAGAAAGAAAGAAAGAAAGAAAGAAAGAAAGAAAGAAAGAAAGAAAGAAAGAAAGAAAGAAAGAAAGAAAGAAAGAAGAAAGATGAACAATTCGCGTGGGCGGCGATTTTGTTTTACCACTTTAGAAACGTTTGCCAGCTTCGCCAAAGGTATTTCCATGCTCAGAACAATCGTCTGATCAATCCTAGATGTCTAGAATCTCGATAAACGCTAAAACAGCGAAGATCTGCAACTTGCTCCCCGAGAGGCGCCATCTTGATTTTCGTCGTCAAGCAAGCAGTCCCGGCGACTTTCATGGACTTCCTACAAGCGCTTACACTTCAGATTCACTCAGAGATAGTTAAAATGCAGTAGAAATGTATAACAGAAGAGATATGTGTGAAAACTAATTTTCACACATGAGTAGCCGCCATCTTAATTCGAGGTCATCCCTACATATCATTGCCTATCGGCAATGTAGTCAGGTGGCTTAGCAAAATTACTGTGCATTTGCGGACAAAAGCACCAAATTTTGCATGCAGCATTACTTGAACCTCCTCTACAGAATTAGCCTAGGAGCCCACTTGAAAATTCAAAAATTCATGAATCCTGGGATATAACATTAACACCTTAGTAGCAGCCATTTTGTTTTTGTAAACATGCTTATACAAACGGATAACTAATAATTTGATGTTCAAAATTTCTTCTGATATTCTTCTAGGCACAATGTAAACTATTTTAGTTCAACAAAGTTGCAAAAAGAGTGATGAAATGTTGCAATTGCACATTTAAATTACATCTAGTGCAATCTCCTTTGCATACACATTTGATTAACTGAGAACATGGATTATTGCTTTTGAGACTTGTGGAATGGTTTTCCAAACAGGCTCCCATAAACCAGATGTAGCCTTGGACTAAGCAAATTGATTAGGAGATGGTAAAATTTGATGCACCTGAGTCCTTGTCCAAACTCCAGCTTGGTACACAGCGTGCTATGTATGTTGGAGTAGTGATCTTAAGTAGGTGGAATATTGTCAATAGTTCGGCTTTTGCGGCAAAACAACTCTTTTCTGGCTTTGTTTACAAAACTGAGAAAACTTGTCTAGTCATACAGCACAACAACATTATGGGTGAGTAGCCAAATGTTTGTGTGACCCTCCTCATAAGCCTGCCATGCTGTTTTTTACCTCTTCCTTTAAAATTAATGCTGATGTTGTGTCACAGCCAGTTAATGCATAAACATCAGTAAAGCACGAGCCTTTGCTACTCCAATGTGGCTACTGAGCATTGCTATTTAAATACTTAAAGCTCTTACTTGTTCCAAAGGCCACCCAAATATCCACACATGGATGGGTTAACTTCAAGTCAAAGAATGCATCAACCATTGCAACCAAGATGGCAATGACATCAGTGTCTGCAGTGCGAACCTTAACACTTTTCATTCCTTGTTGCAGTGCATGTATAATAATTATGAACAACGATTCTGATGTCTGCCTCCTCATGATTGCATCCTGTCATAGCTGTAAAATTGCTGATTCACCAGATGTGATATATAATTATTATTGTTTGGTAAAGTGGTATTAGCAACTTTTGCAGCAAAAAATTCAATTGTTATTTGGGTCACGCGGAAAATCCATCCAGTTGTTGAGTATTTTGTTTTACCAGATTCTTTTCTCAGCAATCCTTTTCCTCTCTTCTCTCTTGTTGACTCCTTAAGATTGTCGGTTTTGCATGTGTCCCATACTACATCCACTCATGAAGACTAATAATTAGGGAGGCACGGTAGTGCCTCCCTATGTAGGCTATGTAGGGTTGAACGGGAAAATAAGATGGCGGCTACATACAATGTATTAGCGTTCAAACGCTGATATTTCGCCTGGTGATGAATTGTATACGTCAAAAGACACTTAGATCTGCTATCTGACGTTGCCCCATCTTACAGTAGCAAGGAGATTGCTCGAAATTCTTACTAAAGTGACGAACCTGGAAACGGTGAAAATCCAGTTTCGTCATCTTCGTTTTCTTCTTTCTTCTTTCTTTCTTCAGCGCGTCTAGCGCCTTTATGCGAGCAAAGCCGAGACCAAAACACCCACGAAAAGTCGTGAAATTCTCCTGGGAGGTGCCTTTTGAACTTTGTTTTTAGCGAAACGGCGATATAAATTCAGCGATTTCTCGATCGTGATCCATTGTCAGCTAAGTATTAGACGCCATTATTGTGATTGCGCAATACGCACGTGACCAAGCAGTGGTTAGCGCACGTGACCAAGCACTAGCTTGAGTATCGCCGCGCCATATGGATCACTGAGAACACATATTTGTCTGGAGTCTTCGAAGAACTGTAAGCTCGTATAGGATCACCATATGCATTCTGCGCTTGCCTGATAATTATAACCGCCGTACAGGTCTACAAGCAAGCGTGGGCGGGGCTCGTGTCCACTGCATGCATGCATGCGAGCTGATATAACAATTATTTTTAGCTACAAGTTTAAAATTCTTAATAATAAGGAAAAGCCATCAGCAACAGGAAAACTAAACCAATGGTGGAAACAAAGACAGCTCAGTACGAGCATGATATTGAACTGCACTTCACTGAAAAAGAAAAAAGGACACAAACAAGAAAATTAAAAAGATTTCTATCGAAATCAAAAGGATGCAGGGTTGTGAAATCTGCCACTGGTCCACAATGTAAACTAACAAGGAACAGGCATGGAATGGTAACATGATTGACTTGCTAACAGACCATAGATCCCTACATCAGTGGCTGCTGTGGTGGCTATAGCTAGTTCAGCTAGTTGCTGTTGACTGACACCTAACGTGCATCCAGCTTGTGACAAAATATTGATCTTATAATTATACAGCCACTGATGTAGGGATCTATGGTCTGTTAGCAAGTCAATCGTGTTACCATTCCATGCCTGTTCCTTGTTAGTTTACATTGTGGACCAGTGGCAGATTTCACAACCCTACATCCTTTTGATTTCGATAGAAATCTTTTTAATTTTCTTGTTAAGTATGGGATAGACTTGATTTGCATATTCATCAAAATTTATGTACAAACAGTTTTTGCAGTTAGCATGTGATCGACTACCCCACCATCAAGCACAGTAGAGCCATAAGATGGTGGACTGCAATCTTCAGCAGGACACACAATACATGAAAGCATGTTTGATTTGGAGCCAGGCAGATATATATTTTCCAAAGACAGACAATGATGGTGGAAATGATTGTACTTCGTGGGCAAAAAATTCTTTTAGGTACCCTTGTAAGTTTTGCATTGATATGTATAGCTGACCAAAAAGTGCCACATTATTTTGAAGTAGCTTGATCTTCTTACCTTGCTTGGATGTTGCTTTGTAGTTGAGTCTCTTGAAAAGTGCAAAGGAATTCTTTTTGATCGTGTCATGCAGGAATAGAAGCTGTACGATTCTCAAGAACTGTCTTTACATAAGCATCATACTGTTTCTTGCCTTCATCTTCCATTTTGTAC
The DNA here is from genome assembly GCA_964017065.1 of Haliclona indistincta. Lineage (NCBI taxonomy): Eukaryota > Metazoa > Porifera > Demospongiae > Haplosclerida > Chalinidae > Haliclona > Haliclona indistincta. Next base: position 7,214,173 of record OZ024787.1, on the reverse strand, counting down.
AAATCATTATTTGATACTGTTTCAGGCAAGTACATGTAGTTTCGGTTGTCAAGTATTACTAACTCAATAGTCATCAAGCATGGTACTTTCACAAGGTTTAGCACCAATTATCTGATAGGTTTATTACTATTCAATGAATTTTATTGCAGTACATACTTTTATTTATAAAACGTTTCCCATAGATATTTCACGTGGGCTCCTAGGCAAAAACTAACTAGTATCCTCTAAAGATTCAACTGAGAAAGTTTGGCGCTTTTGTCCGCAATTGCACGGTAATCCTAAAAATCAATGCTAAGCCACCTGACTTGTACCATGGCAACCACAAGGCCCGCTGATGTCTGTAGGTTTCTATAGGATAAATAAGGGCGGCTTGCGCATGATCTTTTTTGCCCATGTGACTTCCTGTGGAATATCCAGATATACCACAGGAAATCACATGATTTCATGTGGAATATCCAGTTATTCCACATGAAATCATTTGACTTTCCATGGTATATCTGAAATACACCACTGGCGGTGCCTTTGAAAATAAGGCTTCCTATGGTACAAGTTATCTTCACATGTATTATAAATTCAAGCACATGTAAACTATGATTGAATTGCTAACTCTCTGAATTCTACTTTTTAATGTATCTACATAGTTATGCTAGTCTTTATCCATAATATAGAAACTGAGCCTATAAAAGCACAGAGAAGAATGCATGCATAGATGTTCTGAATTAGATAAAAGTAATATAATTCATGATCCCTGTCAGTCTTCATAAATAGATTCAAAGTTTAGATTAATATACCATGTTTGGTCATAACAAGGGCGTGGCAAAAAGAAAATACCAGCAACACAGCAGAGATGTCACAGGAAGAATTGAGCCTTAAGTGTGCGTGGGCATTCGAAGGAGGGAACAAACAATATGTAAAGAGAATGTTACCACAAATAGAACAACCAGCGGACATAAAGATAACAACTAATGTGCCTCATGGTAAACCACTGGTCAACTCTCTGCTTCACCTGGCAGCTGCCTATGGCTGGATGGATATCATCATTGACCTAATAACAAAGTACAAGTGTGCCACCAACTGTAAAGACTCTACTGGACGCACTCCACTACACTATGCTGTCATCAACAATCACCTGGAGGTGGTAAGGTACTTTATCAATGAACAACACTGTGACCCAATGGCTGGAGACAATGATGAAAATACACCACTTCACTATGCTTGTCGTCATAGCCAAATTGACATTTTACAATATCTACTATCCACTGGTAAAGTAAACCCACTGGCTACTAACAAGTTCGGCAACCATCCAATGCTCAGAATAGATTATAGAAGAAGACTACCTATGCTCCACCTGGCAGCTCAAAAAGGCTGGATGGATATTGCAATTGACCTAATAACAAAGTACAAGTGTGACACCAACTGTAAGGACTCTAATGGATGCACTCCACTACATGTATACACTATGCTGTCATCAACAATCACCTGGAGGTGGTAAAGTATTTTATCAATGAACAACACTGTGACTCAATGACTAGAGACAATGATGGTAATATACCACTGCACCTTGCTGTCATCAACAATCACCTGGAGGTGGTAAGGTACTTTATCAATGAACAACACTGTGACCCAATGACTAGAGACAATAATATACCACTGCACCTTGCTGTCATCAACAATCACCTGGAGGTGGTAAAGTACTTTATCAATGAACAACACTGTGACTCAATGACTAGAGACAATGATGGTAATATACCACTGCACCTTGCTGTCATCAACAATCACCTGGAGGTGGTAAAGTACTTTATCAATGAACAATACTGTGATCCAATGACTAGAGACAATGATGGTGACACACCACTTCACTATGCTTGTCACCATAGCCATATTGATATTGTGCAATACTTACTATCCACTGGTAAAGTAAACCCACTGGCTAGGAACAAGTACGGCAAACCTCCATTGTTCAAACTAGATCGTAGAAGACTACCTCTGTTACACCTGGCAGCTCACCAAGGCTGGATGGATATAGCAATTGACCTAATAACAAAGTACAAATGTAATACCAACAGAAAGGACTCTAATGGGCGCACTCCTCTATACTATGCTATCAGCAATAATCACCTGGAGGTGGTAAGGTACTTTATCAATGAACAACACTGTGACCCAATGACTAGAGACAATGATGGCAATACACCACTTCACATTGCTGCCAGCAACAATCACCTGGAGGTGGTAAGGTACTTCATCAATGAACAACACTGCGACCCAATGACAAAAGACAATGATGGTGATACACCACTTCACATTGCTTGTCGGTATGGCAATGCCAATGTTGTGCAATATATACTATCCACTGGTAAAGTTGACCCACTAGCTGAGAACAATAACAAACAGACTCCAGTAGACATTGCTACTCAAACATACAGCTATGATCTACTGAAACTGTTCCAATCATTTCCACAATGCGAGAAAGACTTTCCCGTGCACACTTATACAAAACTCATCCTAACTGGATACAGTGGAGCAGGCAAGACCACGATATCTCAAATGATTCTCCTCTTGGCTACTAAAACTGGCATCTCCTCATGGTTTTCATCGGGTCGTGTTCCTGATGTAGAATGCCTCACTGCTGGAATCATACCTCTCCATGTTGAGAGCAAGGTCAATGAGGTTGGTAACATGGTAATATACGATTTCGCAGGACAACAAGAGTACTACTCTAGTCATGGTGCTGTACTGGAACGCATCATGATGAATTCTGCTGCTATCTTTGCTTGTATCATAGACTTAAGGCAGTGTATGGACAAGATCAGTGAGTCCATACACTACTGGATCAGTTTCATAGAGAATGCCTGCAGCTTAGCCCAGGGATCATCACACGTCATCATTGTTGGCAGCCATGCTGACCAGGTCAAGTCATCACAAGAGCTAAAGGATAAGAGCTCACTAGTGGAGAGAATAGCAGAGAGCAGAGCAAAGCAGCTGACATATGGAGGATTTATAAGCATGGACTGTCGAAAATCAAAAACAAAACAAGCTCGTTATTTCCGTTTTCTCCTCTCAACCAGCCAACAAGCCATATTATCATCACAGCCCAGCATGAGCTTGCACTGTCATGTTTTGTATGCTTTTCTACATACAAAGCTTACGAAGAAAGGCTGCACACTGCACGAGCTGACCTCCGCTTTCAATCAAGAAGAAGATTTCCCTCCTGACATAACTTTACTCACAGAGTCACTAACCTCCCTCAGTGACAAAGGTCTCATTTTATTCATACAAAACCAGGAGCATTCCCAGTCTAGCTGGGTGGTAGTGGAGAAAGAGGACTTGCTGAGAGAGGTTCATGGAACACTATTTGCGCCTGAACATTTTAAACAGTATCGTCAAGTTGCCAGTAACACTAGTATAGTACCTATTGCGACACTTGAGGAATTGTTCCCACAGTACAATACAGAGATGCTGGTGGGCTGTCTGGAGAGCATGGAATTCTGTCATCCAGTGGACCTCACTACACTTCAAGCCACTAATCTCAATACTACTACATCTCTTCCTTCATCAGGAGCTAACTGTCTCTTCTTTCCATGTCTTGTTAAAGAGCATCGACCTAGTGACCTCCCCTCACCGATGTTTGGCTGGTGTCTGGGGTGCAGTGACCCTCACCAATTTTTTAGTAATCGTTTCCTCCATGTTCTTCTCCTTCGGCTTGCCTTCACATTCTCCATGGCTAGCAAGCATCTTTCACCCTTTTCCTCTCTATGCGGTCTCGAGCGACAGTGTAAAGTGTGGCAAAATGGAATCTGCTGGAAGAGTGGCTCTGGAGTGTCCACTATAGTAGAAATTGTGGATCGCAATCGTTGGGTCATTGTGCTGGTGTCCGAGAAGACCAGAGAAGCAGCACAGACCTGCAGCAGTGTCATCAGGATGATCCTCGGCCTCCAACACCAGCTGTGTAGTGTTGTCACTACATGTGAATGTCTCATCTCTCCATCTCTACTCGACCGCTATCCCTTTGATGCCTTGCCCGACACTGACCTATTTGATCTACCATCAGTAGCTAAGGCAATGCTTCTTCGTCAACCACAGCACAAGTTTCTATTGGATCGAAAAGGAGGATGGAACACTTACTCAACAGATGAGGCTCTATTGTGTGAGCCTTACTACCTCTTGCAACCCTCCTCTGTCTGCCAACTCTTTAACCAAAGCATGGCTAGCCAGCCTGTTCCTGATCCCCTCCTCCAGGAGGTACTCAAGTGCCAACTGCCCTATCAGAAACCACGAGACCACAAGGAGCTGAGAGAGTGTGTGGGCAAGTACAGCATATTTGCTGGCAGAAACCCTCTGGTGAGTTGCAGTGTGCAGGCTGTACTTTAGCAAGTGCATGATGGTATGTTTCTCTGGTGTGTACAGGAGTGTGTACAGGAGGTGGCTGAACTGAAGGAGGAGGATATCATCAGTCACACAGCTACTGATACACAGCAACACACATCTGCTGCTGGTGTTAGTGGTGACCTATCAAGAACACTCAGTGAGTTAAACGTAATAATGAGGAGAGTGTCTTTGTTATTATCTACTCATTAGGTACTGGAGATCTTGTAGATGTGTTAGCTGTGATTCGTGATATTAATAACTGGAAGGAGCTTGGACTACAACTAGGTCTTGTCTACCCAACACTAGAGAAGATAGACCTTGAGCAGCGAGGCAGAATAGATAGCTGCAAGATATGCATGCTGTCGGCATGGCTACAGCAACAAGACAACGTTTCAAAGAAGGGAGTCCCTTCGTGGAGTGTGTTGAGAACTGCACTGCAGAGTATGGGAGAGCATGAGACAGCTGACAGGATCCACAGCAACTGATGGTGAGTTGTGACTATAGTACATCATTGTTAGTATGTGTGTGTTGTCCCTCTCATACAGGACCATGCAAGAAGGAATTACCCTAGCACAACCACACACTGTGTCTGTATAAATTTACTAGTGTCAAGAAATAATTTTGTTCAGTTCATGTCATGTTGTTATAGCTACCACCATTTGACTCGTGAATTTCACGAATAACAAACTACAAACGACTAAAATTAATTACAAACAAACGGTGCTTTTGCATGTTGGAGTAGAACTGAAATAATACTGTACAGGTTGTCCAGAGGTGGTTTGTGCAGAGTGTCTGCTGTATGCACACAAGGATCACCACAGCTTAGAGAGCAAGCTAGAGAAACTCACTAGTTTAGCAGTGAAGAAGAAAGAAGAGTTCAACAAGGTACTTGGAGAAGGTGGACAAGGTAGAGAGCAAGGCACTGGATAGCAGTGAGCTCATGAAGAGTGAAGTACACAATGCATTTGAGCACTGGTAGAGGCACAGAGGAATGAAGCTCTTCAGAAAGCATCACAAGGAGTGAAGAAGATCTGGGCACAGAAGGAGATTGCTGAGGTCACCTTAGCTCAGCTAGACAGCTTTACTCGATTTACTGACCACACTCACAAGTGTATGACTGATGCAAGCTATGTATAGTCATGGCGACACAGGGTATCAAGCTGATTGAGCGACTAAACAATACTCACAGTGACAAGGCTGCTCTAAACCACAAGATGATGGCTGTTGGGTCGGGAATCAGTGAGGGCATCTCCTTTGATAAGATACTTCGGTTAGGACAACCATCACTCATGTTTACACTAGCTCCTGACTCAACTATTATTATTCATAGTCGGCACACAGAGTTCTTCATCACAGTGAGAGTAATGGTGGAAGAGCTACCAGTGGTAGTCACTCAATATCTGTGAAATGACTGCCAGATATCCGTTGATGCAAATTACCTATTTGAAGGAGATTATAAGACTGTTTCTTCCTGGTTCAGACTCATGTACTAATGTGGGAGATTACTATAGACTATGTTCATGATCCTCATGTGGTAGCTATTGGATTATGTTGTGAGTCGACAGGACATTTGACAACTAAAACACAACATGAGGCGATTTACATCATAGAATTGAATAATTATGCGGTCTTTAGAGCATGACTTTTGTCAATCTTGTGCAAGTTAGCTAATAAACAGCATAGTTTAGACCACATTCTATCCCAAAGTATGTGTTACCGGGCACACTGAAGCCCTAAAAATGCTGAAAGCGGTGAGGGACTCCGGAACTTCGAACCCCATGTTTACAGGAGGAAACCCATTTAAATTACTCCCATCTTAGTGTGGAGATGGGAGGAATTTAAATGGGTTCCACACTACACACTAAGACGTCTTAGTGTCTTAGTGGCCTGGGGAGGGCAAGCCGAAATATTGTGAATTTTTCAGGTAAAGTTATCCTTTGCAAATAGATCTTTCTAAAGCACTCTTCACACTATTTATGACGTGTAAAGTAGGTAGAGCCAATCATGACACCTTTAGGCCTTAAAGGGTTAAAATTTCCACCCACTAGGCTGAATTTGTGATCAAAGCCCTATGTATCCTTAACCCTTTAAGCCCTAATGACGCAATTTGGCGTCATACATACTTCAGACAGCATAACTTAATGAATAAGTGCAAAATTAAGCCAAATTGAAGAATACAAATAACCGCAAAAATTGACCGGTTTTCGGTGCGCCCCTTGCGCTAAATGTATTGGCTTTGGCATTTCTATGGCTTCAGTGCAAATTTCACAACATTTTAGGAAAAACAAAATGGCAGCCAAATTTTTTTGACATAATTATGATCTGGGCTACATTTTACATTGACCAAAACCACTGCTATTTACATGTACTTTTCAGTAGCCAGCCCCAAAGTACTAACTTTGAGCAAAATTTGACGAGGTCGCTGCACTTTACTGGCTTCACTTTCGAAGTGGGAGGGGCATATCGACTGACTTGAGTGTGGGCAATTGCGGCTACTCAATGGCGTAAAAGGATGCAAATTTGAGACCAGTAGCACAAAAGACACACGAGATATTCACGATAGAATTGGTCAGCATTTACGATGTTAAAATTTAAGCAAGATAATTTAGTAATTAAAGGGTTAATTGGCCGGGATGGAGGAAGTGGGGGTTGCACATTGATAGGTGCATCATGTATTTTCATCAACACAGGAGCTATAATGCATAGTGCATGTAAATTTATAATAATCGTAAAAATCACAATTATGGGTGTGGCAACTACATCACAGAAAAATAGAGAGTGAGCGTGTGTTAGCAAGGGAACTAAATATGCTGAGAGACTGCTACCACAACTATTTGTGGTAGCAGTCTCTCAGCATATTTTAGTCTCTCAGCAACAACTAGCTGCCATCATGACAACCACACCATACACACCAGGTGTATGTGCCTCGTTCCCAGGCTCTTTCTCAGAAAAGAGCCTGATACAGACTGTCTGCGCATGCTCCATTGCATGTCACTAGCACCACTTTCTTGGGCGATTCACAACACGTCCGTGACACACTAGTCCTTTCTTTGACATGCATGATGATAGACGCGTTCAGCAACCATTTTATTATTTGTTCTCCACACTCACCAACGTCAAGGAATGCATATAGGAGCTTTCTGAGAATTAATTTTAAGAACATACCTCGTGACGTGGTAATCTCGTGACATAACATCACCTTGCCCCTTAATCATCTCGCCCACATTATTACCACTTAATATGCACGAATACATAGACACTCTGTATCAGGTCCTTGTTTTAAAGGGACATGGTACAAGGCTATGTAGAGTGTGAGGTTGGTCTCACTGCTCCACTTAGCAGCTTCTACAACCATCACTTATTATGCCTCGGTGGGCGGAGCCACGGGGCATACGGTAGTCTGTTTGTGTATCTGTGCATGTGTCTGTCTGTTGGCAGGATTTCTCGTCGCTCGCTGAAAACTAAGCGCTGAAACGTGCAACACAAGCTAAAGTCGATATTTGCTTGAAAATGAATTGTAAGGATTTGGGTTATAAGGCTCTGTTCGTGAGATTGCTTTGCTTACCTCGCGAACGCCGTCTGGCACTGATCTAGTTACTGATGTAAAGACAAAATTGTCTATTGCTGGCTGCCTTACAGCTAGTGAGTTCGCCTTTACTTCAGAACAGCACGGCAGACTTGTATATGAAGCTGCGTTCTAGAGTTATGGCGTAGCTTTGGTTACCTCACGAACGATGGCCGTTGCTGGGGATCTAGAGTTCTCCGTAGACAAAGCTATCCACAGTTGACTGCCTAGAAGGTTACAGGATAGCAGCGTACATGTATGTCTAAAGAAATTGTGTAAGCAAGCTATGGACGCTATCTACGTGCTGTGCCCTGAACATTATAGACACGCCCAATTGAATTAGTGGTCAGCACTGATTGGCTTCTGATTGCATAACATTATGCTGCCTTGTGATTGCTGTACAGAAAGTACAACAGCTGCAGTTTATTCGTTCGTTTGTTTGTTTGTCATTATGCCTCGGTGTAGGCGGAGCCACGAGGCATACTATAATCGCGTTGTCTGTCTGTCTGTCGTTCTGTCTGTTACATCATTTTTGGGGCGCATGCTGAAAGGTAAGCTCTGAAACTTGCAATGCAGGTAGAAATCGATATTATCTCGGATGTGAACTAGAGAAATTTTGTTCTAGAGTTATGGCGTGATTTGCTTACTTTGTTTGCCGTTGCTGGCGATCTCGACTTCTCCAAAGGCAAGGCTGTCCACAGTTGACTGCCTAGAACCTGATAGGTTAGAATTTTACTACAGGATATCAGTGCAGGTCCAGAGAAATCGTGTAAGCAAGCTATGGAAGCTACTCGCTCGTGGTCTGTGCCAAACACTGTAGACACGCCCAGTTAAATTGTGGTCAGAACTGATTGGCTTCTGATTGCATAACTAAAGCACTACTGCACAGAAATCCTGTATACATGCATCTGCAGTTGCTGTGTTTGTAGAATGGTGGATAGTTGTGTTTGTTGATATTTGTAGCAGTATTCTCACAGCAATGAGTGCAGTAGTCTTGTTGCAGTATACTTTAACTTGTTTCTACTGCAGCTTACATTGCATGCTTTCATGATACTGTTTTGATCCTTCCGTGGATTTACTGCATGCATATATACGTGCTGTCATAATTATGCATCTGCTAATTGAATGCCATACATGCTACATGTACTGCACCGAGGCATCTGCACCTTTGGTGCTTCATGTTACACCAGCTCCTGACTCAAGTAATATAATTGATAGTCAGCACGCAGATTGAGCTCTGCATCATGATGGGTGCATTTGATTATAAGATTGTGTCTTCTAACATGTCCTTTATTCAGAGGTTCCAATATACAGGCACATGTGAACAGGGTTTGGATTACAAAATAACTCTGAATCTTACTTTTTAGTGTATCAACATAATATGCTAGTCTTATCCATCAGCATAAACTAAGGCTACGAAAGCATAGAGCATAGAGGATGAATGCATGTGTGGATATTGTGAATCTGAACACACTATATCACAGCATTGTCTCGATAATAGCAGAAGTACATAGAAGTACATACATAGCCGTTTCGCTAAAAACAAAGTTTAAAAGGTACCTGCCAGGAGAATTTCACGACTGTTCGTGGGTGTTTTGGTCTCGTCACTGCTCGCGTAAAGACGCTAGGAGAGTTGAAGAAAGAAGAAGAAGAAAACTAAGATGACGAAAGTCGATTTTCACCGTTTCCAGGTTCGTCACTTTAGTTACAATTTCGAGCAATCTCCTTGCTACTGTAAGATGGGGCAATGCCAGAGAGCAGATCTAAGTGTCCTTGGACGTATAAAATTCATCACTAGGCGAAATATCAGCGTTTGAACGCTAATACATTGTATGTATCCGCCATCTTGTTTTTCCGTTCAACCCTACATAGGGAGTCACTACCGTGCCTCCCTAATTACACTGTCAACTGTCCAAAAATTTCCAAAACGTTCTATTTGTTAATCAAGTCCTACAAAATTATTAATTAATTCGAAAACTATCAGAGTGATCTTGACCAACAACTGAGTTGTTGCCGATATTGCAACCTGTCCATGTTAGCTAACTTTCTCTCTCCTAGCCAGAAAGTCAAGCTAGCTTAGACACATGAATTACTGTGGGACTACCGGACTAGTTATGTATATAGATGCCATGTATTATAAATTCAGGCACTTGTAAACTATGATTGAATTGCTAACTCAGTAACTCTTTCAATTCTCCTTTTTTTAGTGTACTTTTTTATTATTTTTAGTTATACTAGTCTTCATCCATAATGTAGAAACTAAGCCTACCAAAGCACAGAGAGAAGAACGCATGTGTAGATGCTCTCAATTAGATATAACAGTAGAAGTACATAGAGACCATAATATGATTCATGATCACAGTCAGTCATCGTAATAAGAACCATAGTTTAGATTAGTATACCATGTTTGGTCAGGGCGTGGCAAAAGAGAATATACCAGCAACACAGCAGAGATGTCACAGAAAGAATTGAGGAGTGAGTGTGCTTTGGCATTCAAACGAGGGAACAAACGAGATGCTAAGAGACTGCTACCACAAATAGAACAACCAGCTGACATCAGGACAACATACTATGTACAATATGTGGGTTATGCTGAACTGGTCTCTCTGCTTCACCTGGCAGCTGCCAATGGCTGGATAGATATCATTATTGACCTAATAACAAAGTACAAGTGTGACTTCAACTATAAGGACTCTGATGGATGCACTCCACTACACTATGCTGTCATCAACAATCACCTGGAGGTGGTAAGGTACCTCATCAATGAACAACACTGTGACCCAATGTCAAAAGACAATGATGGTGATACACCACTTCACATTGCTTGTCGTTATGGCAATGCCAATGTTGTGCAATATATACTATCCACTGGTAAAGTTGACCTACTGGCTGAGAACAATAACAAAGAGACTCCAGTAGACATTGCTACTAAAATAAACAGCTATGATCTACTGAAACTGTTCCAATCATTTCCACAATGTGAGAAAGATTTTCCCGTGCACACTTATACAAAACTTATCTTAACTGGATACAGTGGAGCAGGCAAGACCACGATATCTCAAACGATTCTCCTCTTGGCTAAAAAAACTGGCTTCTTCTCATGGTTTTCATCAGGTCGTGTTCCTGATGTAGAATGCCTCACTGCTGGAATCATACCTCTCCATGTTGAAAGCAAGGTCAATGAGGTTGGTAACATGGTAATATACGATTTCGCAGGACAACAAGAGTACTACTCTAGTCATGATGCTGTACTGGAACGCATCATGAGGAATTCTGCTGCTATTTTTGTTTGTATCGTAGACCTGAGCCAGTGTACGGATACAATCAGAGACTCCATACACTACTGGATCAGTTTCATAGAGAATGCCTGCAGCTCAGCCCAGGGATCATCACACTTCATCGTTGTTGGCAGCCATGCAGACCTGGTCAAGTCATCACAAGAGCTAAAGGAGAAGAGCTCACTAGTGGAGAGCATAGCAGAGAGCAGAGTAAAGCAGCTGACATATGGAGGATTTGTAAGCATGGACTGTCGAGAGTCAAAATCCTATGCAGCGCATAATTTCCGTTCTCTCCTCTCAACCAGCCAACAAGCCATACTATCATCTCAGCCCAGCATGAGCTTGTACTGTCATGTTTTGTATGCTTTTCTCCGTACAAAGCTTGGAAAGATTGGCTGCACACTACAAGAACTGAAGTATACCCTTGCTTCAGAAAAAGATTTCTCTCCTGACTCCACTATACTCACAAAGTTACTGACTTACCTCAGTGATACAGGCCTCATTTTGTTTATTCAAAACCAGGAGCATCCCCAGTCTAGCTGGGTGATAGTGGAGAAAGAGGCCTTGCTGAGAGAGGTCAATGGAACACTATTTGCTCCAGGTAATTTTAAACAGTATCGTCAAGTTGCCAGTAACACTGGTATAGTGCCCATCACGACCCTTGAGGAGTTGTTTCCACAGTACAGCTCAGATATGCTGGTGGACTGTCTTGAGAGCATGGAATTCTGTCATCCAGTGGACCTCACTACACTTCAAGCCACTAATCTCAATACTACCACATCTCCCCCTTCATCAGGAGCTAACTATCTCTTCTTCCCAAGTCTTGTTAAAGAGCATCGACCTAGTGACCTCCCCTCACCAATGTTTGGCTGGTGTCTGGGGTGCAGTGACCCTCATCAATTTTTTAGTAATCGTTTCCTACATGTTCTTCTCCTTCGGCTTGCCTTCACATTTTCTATGGCTAGCAAGCATCTGTCACCCTCCTCCTCTCTATGCGGTCTCGAGCGACAGTGTAAGGTATGGCAAAATGGAATCTGCTGGAAGAGTGGCTCTGGAGTGTCCACTATAGTAGAAATTTTGGATCGTAATCGTTGGGTCATTGTGCTGGTGTCTGGGAAGACCAGAGAAGCAGCACAGACCTGCAGCAGTGTCATCAGGATGATCCTCGACCTCCAACACCAGCTGTGTAGTGTTGTCACTACATGTGAATGTCTCATCTCTCCCTCTCTACTCGACCGCTATCCCTTTGATGCCTTGCCCGACACTGAACTCTTTGATCTACCATCAGTAGCTAAAGCAATGCTTCTTCATCAACCACAGCACAAGTTTCTCTTGGATCGAAAAGGAGGATGGAACACTTACTCAACAGATGAGGCTCTATTGTGTGAGCCTTACTACCTCTTGCAACCCTCCTCTGTGTGCCAGCTCTTCAACCAAAGCATGGCTAGCCAGCCTGTTCCTGATCCCCTCCTCCAGGAGGTACTCGAGTACTGCCAGCACCACCACAAGAAACCACAAAACCACATGGAGTTAAGGAAGTGTGTAGACAAGCACAGCATGTTTGCTGGCAGAAACCCTCTGGTGAGTTGCAGTGTGCAGTCTGTACTGTAACATGTGATGGTATGTTTCTCTGGTGTGTACAGGAGGTGGCTGAACTTAAGGATGAGGATATCATCAGTCACTCATCTACTGATGCACAGCAACACACATCTGCTGCTGGTGCTAGTGGTGACCTATCAAGAACACTCAGTAAGTTAAACGTAATAATGAGAAGAGTGTGATAGTTATTATCTACTCATTAGGTACTGGAGATCTTGTAGATGTGTTGGATGTGATTCGTGATATTAATCACTGGAAGAAGCTTGGACTACAACTAGGTCTTGTCTACCCAACACTAGAGAAGATAGACCTTGAGCAGCGTGGCAGAATAGATAGCTGCAAGATATACATGGTGTTGGCATGGTTACAGCAACAAGACAACGTTTCAAAGAAGGGAGTCCCTTCATGGAGTGTGTTGAGAACTGCACTGAAGAGTATGGGAGAACACGAGACAGCTTACAGGATCCACTGCAACTGATGGTGAGTTGTGACTATAGTACATCATTGTTAGTATGTGTGTGTTGTCCCTCTCATACAGGAGCATGCAAGAAGGAATTACCATAGCACAACCACACACTGTGTCTGTATAAATTCACTAGTGTCAAGAAATAATTTTGTTCAGTTCATGTCATGTTGTTATAGCTACCACCATTTGACTAGTGAATTTCACAAATAACAGAATTAAAATTGATTATAAACGAACGATGCTTTGCATGTTGGAGTAGAACTGAAATAATACTGTACAGGTTGTTCAGAGGTGGTTTGTGCAGAGTGTCTGCTGTATGCACACAAGGATCACCACAGCTTATAGCAAGCTAGAGAAACTCACTATAGTTTAGCAATGAAGAAGAAAGAAGACTTTAAGAAGGCACTTGGAGAATGTGAACAAGGTAGAAGGCAAGGCACTGGATAGCAGTGAGCTCATGAAGAGTGAAGTGGACAATGCATTTGAGCACTGGTAGAGGCACAGAGGAATGAAGCTCTTCAGAAAGCATCACAAGGAGTGAAGATCTGGTCACAGAAGGAGATGGCTGAGGCCACCTTAGCTCAGCTAGACAGCTTAACTCGATTTACTGACCACACCCACAAGTGTAGGACTGATGCAAGCTATGTAGCCACGGAGACACAGGGTATCAAGCTGATTGAGCGACTGAACAATACTCACAGTGACAAGGCTGCTCTAAACCACAAGATGATGGCTGTTGGGTCGGGAATCACTCCCCTCCTCCACACGGTAGGGATCTATGGTCTGTTAGCAAGTCAATCGTGTTACCATATATTCCATGCTTGTTCCTTGTTAGATTACATTGTAGACCAGTGGTAGATTTCACAACCCTACATCCTTTGATTTCGATAGAAATCTTTTTATTTTCTTGTTTGTGTCCTTTTTTCCTTTTCAGTGAAGTGCAGTTCAATATCATGCACGTACTGAGCCGTTTTTGTCATGGTTCCACCATTAGTCTAGTTTTCCAGTTGCTGATGGCTTTTCTTTATTATAAACAATTTTAACGCATAATAAATATTATCATGCAATGAGTCATAACTAATACAAAATACATTGAATCAGTTTAGTAGTTATGACTACTACACTGGTTAATAACCAACGTGTGACATCACAAAAATCCATTAACTAGCAAGATGGCGGTCAGAAAACAGCTCTCTAGCAGAGACCAGTCGCGTTTGTCGATGTGCGTATTTCTACAGACTCTGCGCAAGTTCTAAAGTAAAGATGGATGTATTAGTAATGTAATTTCCTAATCTTGGACCTTAACTACCAGAGAATCGGATTTCCCGTCCTAAAGCTTTTGGTCGGTCGAGGACGCTATTATTTGCTCCCTGACGCCGAACTAATGAAAGTTAAGGCAAAACACTCAGCCCACAGGTAGGCGCCCTGGGTGAGGGTTTTAATGCAGCGTTAAGAAATCTTAACTACCAGTAATTCAAAAGTTCTCTCCTAAAGGTTGTCCTTCCAGAGGGTCCGATATCCCGCCATGTTGTGCCACGCCCGTGTCACGTGACTTGAAGCCATATGAATCAGGGTGTTCAGTAAGGATAGAGGATCATTCTGATACATGCAACATGCCATTAGGATCATTATAGTTACTGAGATATGAACCAAAATGTGCAAAAACTATTTTTCTACTCTCTTCGTGTGGAACACTGTACCTGATTGATGGAGACTAGTCTCCATACTATAATATACAGGACTTCAGTGAAGAATATCTTCTTAGTAGAACCAGGGAGATATGTCCGACTCTAATAATAAGAAAATTTCAATATTATTTCTTGTTATATCAACAATTGTTTCACCTGGTTGAGAGGATTGGCAATCAATGATGTGAGACCTTTGATCAAGAAGTCCATATCCTAGAATAAACAAATACAATCAATCAGTGTTTAGGTGTTATGACAGTAAAATAAAGGATGTATTTTTAAGAAAAACACAAAAATGTGAGCGGATTTGAGAAAGTGGTCACTTCGTTCACTCATGCAGTTTTCGAATGGACGCAAGTTTTCAACTTGCTGCCATTCATCCAAACTTAGTACCATGGCACTAAAATTTATGTACAGCAAGCAGAGTGATCAAATAATAAAATATTATTATACACAAAAATTTCATTGATGTTTGACTGAATAGCAGCCATTTGAAAACAGGCGTGTGTTCAAAAATTTGCTGGAGCAAAAAGTGACCCCTTTCTCAAATCCGCTCACAAATAGTGACACGCACTAATACAAATATGTAACCTTTACTCTACTATGTTAATGGAGCAAGATGAAGTTAGAAATCAAGCTGATAGAGAGGACTGCAACATTAAGGTTGTACAGCACTCATCAGAAAGAACACAGTAAACAATCCAGGTATCTTTACATGTACAAGGAAAGAGAGATTTGGAATATGATGCTGAATGCTGATGGTACCAATTATCATTACTACCAGACAAGCTAGTTTAACCAGATACTGGCTGGTGGTAGATGTGTATGATAGTGTCTGATGTAGTGGAGGGTTGTACCAACCTCAGAGATGTTTGCTGGAGACCAGAACAGCAGCCTCCAGTCAGGAGACTCAAACAAGAGAGGGATTAGCCGAGTGAGCAGACGGACACAGTTCAACACTTGTAAAAAAGAAATCATTATTCTTATCTACTACAGTAGCTAGGATGGTAATCTTACCAGCAGTTTGTTGTCATTTTCTTAGAGTATGTGACTAGTCACAGTGTCAAATTTTTACCCATTTTTATTTGCAACAACTACAATTCATGTGTGTCGTCATGGTAATTGAGATCACTTTCATATTTTTATACAGGTTTTTTATTATCAAATTTTGGTGTTATGGTACAAGTATTTCAGTAAAAAATTAATAATAATAGTCCTAAGAGATAGAGCTCATGATTATCTGATTATTATAAGCAGCTGTACGCACTGCACACAGTATAATTTATGTACAATTTGTTCCTTCTCTATTGGCTTCGGTTAACAGTGAAGAGATTAATGAAGGTGTCATACCAGATTGGAGGCTCATAGTTCCTGACAGACAGACAGACAGACAGCTTGTTATAGCAGGTCTATGGGTTAGGTTCAACATTCTTACCTCACATACACCACGCCCCAGATATACGTGTGAAACCAAATCTCGGTACTCTCACTTGTCTGAAGAAAATGAAAACAAAAGACACATCACAATGCTATTATCTAGAAATGCTATTAGTAATGATAGCACTACAGTACTATTATTACTGTATAAGTACTATCATTTTTTAGCAGTCATGATCAATGCATAATGATGAATAGGACAGGCAAATACAGATAGTGAATGAAGTAGTGAAAGGAATAAAGCGGTGCTGTAAGGAATGATACAATGCAGCTAGGAAAAAAGAGTTCTGAAGGGAGACCAAGAGCTCTCAGCCCTAACGACGTCCACAGGCCGGTAAAAGCGGTGTTGCTTTTGAAGGTCTTCCAACAGCTGACCGATTTCCTCGGAAGCATAAGATGGAAGATCTCAGTCAGCCAGGCCATTGTGGTACCATAAGTTTGCGCTTTTCAGAGAGGAGAGAGCTCAGACTAGTACTATCGTTACTATAATAGTACACAATGCTACCATCTACTAATCTAAACAATAGAACGATCACTACATTACTTAGTGTATTTTAGTAGTCAATACCTGATATTTCCTGATGATAATGGGGTGTGGTACTGGGAGGAGCCCCACTAGTGTACCATTCTTCAGGTACTCCAGTATCTCAGTCTCAAACTTCACCTCACTACATGTGTATGACCAACAAAGAGACACAAGATAATACTATTAGCTTGTTCAGCTATTTAGTTTCAGATCAGTTGACACACAAAGCAAGCACTCATCTAGCTGCCTGCCTGCCTGTCTGTCTGTCTACGTGTTTGCTTGACTATTTTCTTCGTTGTATCACTCACTTTTCAGAGCACAGTTTCTCTACTTGTGGTACCAGTACTTGCAGCAATCTCAGTACAGTGTGCAGAGGAAGACGCTGCTTCCAGCTACGAACCTATAAGTGAAACCAAAACTTGGACTTTATGAGAAAAAAATAAAGAGAGAAAAAGAGTAGAATACCCATACTAAACAAGCACAATGAATTGCTGTCAAGAGGGAACTAAATGGAAGAGAGAAGGAGAAGCTATCGTACCCATTCAGGAGAGGCCTTGAAGTCAGTAGGTGTAGTGGGCTCTAGAAGAAGCTTGTTACCACTAGCGACCTGCCTCCCAAGAGGATACAGTGTTGGTTTAGCTTGTTGTAGGTTACTAGGACGAGATTGCTTCTTTCTCTTGCCTGCTCCAACAACAGGAGGAAGATCATAAGATGAAGCAAAGGTAGGTCCACTAGAGGAGGGAACAACATGAGAGGGAAGAGAGGCTGCTGCTTGGCTAGCTCCACTGGACGATGGCTGAACAGAAGTGGGCGTGGTTGTCAGTGATGTGCTGGTATGTGTAGTTTGTGAGGGTGTGACAGGTGGGGTTGATGGTGAGGGTGGGACCGAGTCAGTGCCACCAGCTCCTGGCTCCATCTCCACCTCTACTGTCTCCATTTCTACTCTCTTCAGTGGTGTTATCTCGGGCATTGTTTGAGGAGGAGGGTTAGGAGGAGGTGAGGAGTCCGTCACTGCCTCAGCAACTAAATAATTCTGAGTAACACAGAGTACTCCCTCTCAGTTATCTTACCAGGTGGTGACTGCTGTTGTACACTTGTGTCTGATGCTATCTCTCCACTGTCCTCGGCAAGCGGTTGTTGAGTGGTTGGAGATGGTTCCTCTGTTGTAGATTTAGTACGAGAGGAACGATTACGAGACACATTGAGACAGGCATTATCAGAGAGACCAGCCAACTGGAAAAAATGAAACACGAAGACAACACTCTATAAAAGGCAATCGTTAGTACAAAGAAATCCAACTGTAAACACTAAGTACACACAAGCAACAACAAAGCATAGAAATTGAAAAATAGAACTCATTTTTCTAACAATAACTAGCAGAAAATTGTTCTAAGGGGTGAAAGGAGGAGGAAGAGCTATAAATCAGTATTGCATCGGAAACAAGTATACGTATTGGAAAATATTTACCTGATAAAAGACATGTTTGGATCGTACAACAGAGTAGACCAGATTAGTGTTACCTGAGGAATGAGTAACACACAGTATAGTGATCATCTAGTTGCTGTATCATACCGTCAAACTGGTACTGCACAATATTGTTGATGATCTCAAGCAGATAGAACACAAGATAATGGTTGTTGGGCTTAGCGAACAAGAACCATGGAGTGGAGAATGACTAGGGGAGGGAAGAAGAAATGAGCATTGAAGGACTGCATTAAGATAGCACTACCTAGCTAGTTCATAAAAGGACTGCAAATTTTAATTCTGGCAAGTAATATTGCACTGTCAGCTATCCAAAATTGCCAAAACGCTCTAGCTATTAGTCAATCAAAATTATTAGTTTCGAAAACTATCAGAAGCAACCTTGACCAACAGCTGAGTTGTTGCCGATATTGTCAACTTTGTGCATGTTAGCTAACTTTCTCTCTCCTAGCCAGAAAGTCAAGCTAGCCAGACACATGAACTACTGTGGGACTATAGATCGGTACTATCTTCATGTACTATAAATTCAGGCACATGTAAACTATGCTTACTGTCTCAATTCTACTTTTTTAGTGTATCTACATAGTTATGCTAGTCTTGTAATGTAGAATGTAGAAACTAAGCCTACAAAATAAACCTGCAAAAGCATAGAGAATAACGCATGCGCAGATGTTCCAAATTTATTTAGATAATAGTAGAAATACATAGAGACCATAATTATTAAATATGATTCATGATCACTGTCAGTTTTCATAAATAGATTCATAGTTTAGATTAGTTTACCATGTTTGGTCAGGGCGTGGCAAAAAGAATACACCAGCAACACAGCAGAGATGTCACAGGAAGAATTGAGGAGTGAGTGTGCTTTGGCATTCAAACAAGGGAACAAACGAGATGCAAAGAGACTGCTACCACAAATAGAACAACCAGCTGCCATCAGGACAACAAGCAATGTGTATGTACCAGGTGTGGGTTACGCTACACTGGTCTCTCTGCTCCACCTGGCAGCTTACAATGGCTGGATGGATATCATTATTGACCTAATAACAAAGCACAAGTGTGACACCAACTATAAAGACTCTCATGGACGCACTCCACTACACTATACTGTCATCAACAATCACCTGGAGGTGGTAATGTACTTCATTGATGAACAACACTGTGACCCAATGACAATAGACAATAATGGTGACACACCACTTCATATTGCTGTCATCAAAAATCACCTGGAGGTGGTAAGGTACTTTCTCAATGAACAACACTGTGACCCAATGACGAAAGACAATTATGGCAATACACCACTTCACTATGCTTGTCGTCATAGGCATATTGACATTGTGCAATATCTACTATCCACTGGTAAAGTAAACCCACTGGCTGAGAACAAGTACGGCATCCATCCAATGCTCATAATAGATAATAGAAGACTACCTATGCTACACCTGGCAGCTTACAAAGGCTGGACGGACATATTCATTGCTCTACTAAACAAGTACAAGTGTGACGCCACCTATAGGGACACTCATGGATGCACTCCACTACACTATGCTGCCAGTAGCAATCACCTGGAGGTGGTACGGTACTTAATCATTGAACAATACTGTGACCCAATGACTAGAGACGATGATGGTAATACACCACTTCACTATGCTTGTCTTAATAGCCATATTGATATTGTGCAATACTTACTATCCACTGGTAAAGTAAACCCATTGGCTAGGAACAAGAATGAAAAACCTCCAATGCTCGAACTATATGGAAGACTACCTATGCTACACCTGGCAGCTTACAAAGGCTGGACGGACATATTCATTAATCTATTAAATAAGTACAAGTGTGACGCCACCTATAGGGACACTCATGGACGGACTTCACTACACTATGCTGCCAGAAGCAATCACCTGGAGGTGGTAAGGTACCTCATTGATGAACAACACTGTGATCCAATGACTAAAGACAATAATGGTGATACACCACTTCACATTGCTTGTCGCTATGGCAATGCCAATGTTGTGCAATATATACTATCCACTGGTAAAGTTGACCTACTGGATGAGAACAATTACAAAGAGACTCCAGTAGACATTGCTACTCAAACGAACAGCTATGATCTACTGAAACTGTTCCGATCATTTCCACAATGTGAGAAAGACTTTCCCGTGCACACTTATACAAAACTCATCCTAACTGGATACAGTGGAGCAGGCAAGACCACGATATCTCAAATGATTCTCCTCTTAGCTCAGATCAAAACTGGCATCTCCTCATGGTTTTCATCAGGTCGTGTTCCTGATGTAGAATGCCTCACTGCTGGAATCATACCTATCCATGTTGAGAGCAAGGTCAATGAGGTTGGTAACATGGTAATATACGATTTCGCAGGACAACGAGAGTACTATTCTAGTCATGGTGCTGTACTGGAACGCATCATGAGGAATTCTGCAGCTATCTTTGTTTGTATCGTAGACCTGAGCCAATCTATGGACAAGATCAGTGAGTCCATACACTACTGGATCAGTTTCATAGAGAATGCCTGCAGCTCAGCCCAGGGATCGTCACACGTCATCATTGTTGGTAGCCATGTTGACATGGTCAAGTCATCACAAGAGCTAAAGGAGAAGAGCTCACTAGTGAAGAGCATAGCAGAGAGCAGAGCAAAGCAGCTGACATATGGAGGATTTGTAAGCATGGACTGTCGACTGTCAAAAACCAAACAAGCTCGTAATTTTCGCTCTCTCCTCTCAACCAGTCAACAAGCTATACTATCATCCCAGCCCAGCATGAGTTTGTACTGTCACGTGTTGTACGCATTTCTTTGTACAAAACTCAGAAAAACAGGCTGCACACTACAAAAGCTGACCTCTACCCTTGCTTCAGAAAAAGATTTCTCTCCTGACTTTACTGTACTCACAAAGTTACTGACTTCCATCAGTGAGAAAGGTCTCATTTTGTTTATTCAAAACCAGGAGTATCCTTTGACTAGCTGGGTAGTAGTGGAGAAAGAGGCCTTGCTGAGAGACGTTAATGGAACACTATTTGCTCCAGAACATTTTAAACAGTATCATCAAGTTGCCAGTAACACTGGTATAGTTCCCATCACGACCCTTGAGGAGTTGTTCCCACAGTACAGCTCAGAGATGCTGGTGGGCTGTCTTGAGACCATGGAATTCTGTCATCCAGTGGACCCTTCTACACTTCAAGCCGCTAATCTCAATACTACTACATCTTCTCCTCCATCAGGAGCTAACTATCTCTTTTTCCCAAGTCTTGTTAAAGAGAATCGACCTGGTGACCTCCCATTCCTAAGGTTTGGCTGGTGTCTAGGGTGTAGTGACCCTCACCAATTTTTCAGTAATCGTTTCCTACATGTTCTTCTCCTTCGACTTGCCTTCTTGTTTCCTTTGGCTAGCAAGCATCTTTCAACCTCCTCCCTTCTGCACGGTCTAGAGCGACAGTGTAAGGTGTGGCAAAATGGAATTTGCTGGAAGAGTGGCTCTGGAGTGTCCACTATAGTAGAGATTTGGGATCGTAATCGTTGGGTCATTGTACTGGCGTCTGAGAATACCAGAGAAGCAGCACAGACCTGCAGCAGTGTCATCAGGATGATCCTCGACCTCCAACACCAGCTGTGTAGTGCTGTCACTACATGTGAATGTCTCATCTCTCCCTCTCTGCTCGACCGCTATCCCTTTGATGCCTTGCCTGACACTGACCTATTTGATCTAACTACAGTAGCGAAGGCAATGCTTCTTCGTCAACCACAGCACAAGTTTCTCTTGGATCGAAAAGGAGGATGGAACACTTACTCAACAGATGAGGCTCTATCGTGTGAGCCTTACTACCTCTTGCAACCCTCCTCTGTGTGCCAGCTCTTCAATCAAAGCATGGCTAGCCAGCCTGTTACTGATCCCCTCCTCCAGGAGGTTCACAAGTGCAAACTGCCCTATCAGAAATCACAAGACCACAAGGAGCTGAGAGAGTGTGTGGACAAGTACAGCATATTTGCTGGCAGAAACCCTCTGGTGAGTTGCAGTGTGCAGTCTATACTTTAGCATGTGATGGTATGTTTCTCTGGTGTGTACAGGAGGTAGCTGAGCTAAAAGAGGAGGACATTATCGGTTACAGAGCTACTGATACACAGCTACCCACAGCTACTGATACACAGCTACCCACAGCTACTGATACACAGCTACCCACAGCTACTGATACACAGCTACCCACAGCTACTGATGCACAGCTACCCACAGCTACTGATACACAGCTACCCACAGCTACTGATACACAGCTACCCACAGCTACTGATACACAGCTACCCACAGCTACTGACACACAGCTACCCACAGCTACTGATACACAGCTACCCATAGCTACTGATATACAGCTACCCACAGCTACTGATACACAGCTACCCACAGCTACTGACACACAGCTACCCACAGCTACTGATACACAGCTACCCACAGCTGCTGCTGGTGTTAGTGGAGACCTGGATAGAACACTCAGTGAGTTACAATGATGTAGAAGAAAGTGCCATCATATTTTACTCATTATAGCTGAGAATGACCTAGTGGATGTGTTGGCTGTGATTCAAGATGTCGTCAATTGGAAGAAGCTTGGACTACAGCTAGGCTTGCTCTTATCCACTCTGGAGAAGATAGACCATGAGCGGCGAGGCATGATAGACAACTGCAAGATATACATGCTCTCAGCATGGCTGCAACAACAAGACAATGTCTCACAGAAGGGGGACCCTTCGTGGAGTGTGTTAAAAGCTGCTCTGAAGCAGATAGGAGAACATGACATAGCTGACAAGATTGTGAGAGTATAGATTAAGTAAGCATGATGACAGATTGTACTTGACTATTGCTTTCGAGTGAATTTGAGTGCGATCACAAAGTTTTGAGTCAATTGTAGCATTGAAATGTATTCATACTATACAGCCTGGAATGAACGGTGTGTTTTCCCTCTTATACAGGATCAAGAAAGAATTACCACAACAGTAAAGAAACAAGTACTGTCAGACAATCACTAACAGATCCAACCACCATAACAATAGTGACATATACCTAACAATAAAATTACAACTTTACATAATTTTATTATTGAAGAATTTGCTAGGCATCCAACATATGTGTAGTGCCACTAGGCACTATTGCAAAAGTGACTTGCAAGGTGGCGGTTACCCTTTCGCCCACGCATTGTGAAATCATTATAAGGGCGGGGCTCACAGTACTACACAATACACGCCAATGGAGGAAATAAAATTCAGAATTTTCGCACAAGATTTTTCATGCTGTGTAGCGAACTGATTTTAGTCACTAGTATCTACTTGTAGCTGAACAACTTGCGGAGGGCTGGAGCGCTTTTTGAAAGTTTGCTCCTATACTGAGGTATTTTATGACTGTTAAAACGCGGGTCACTACACAAAACTTTCCGTTCATCGACGATAACTCGCGACACAAGGATAATAGCGAAAAACGCTCGGTCCAGCCCTCGGTATCGTCCTTGGCTTGAAGCTTCTAGTTTCTTATAGACCTGCTACTGCTACACATCGAGATATCTGGTGCGAAAAATTGCTGCATCATTTTGGGGATCACGTGCACTTCGTGCTTTATAGATTTCGCTGAAAGTCGCTGGCAAAGCAGGGACGCACGTCAACATGCTTTGCAGCAAGTTTCGCGCTACATGGCCGTCTCTGTGAAAAGTAACGGGCGAAAGAATTTGGCTCATTAATATTCATATCGAAAGGGTACCCGCACAAATTATTAAAGCATTCTACCTAAGATTTTGAGTAGTACGGCTCAAACAGAAGCCGTTTTTAGATGTTCTTTCAATGCATACACACGATTTTCTTTGCATGCTGCGATCAGGTGAATAATACTACTTTTGGTACATGTATTATCAGCAGACAATGCACATGGTACTGTATCTTAGAATGAAGAGAGAGAGAGAGAGAGAGAGAGAGAGAGAGAGAGAGAGAGAGAGAGAGAGAGAATGAAGAGAGAGAGAGAAGCAAGTACCTCCATAAGATGCATCATACGAGTGCACGTGACCATTGACAGTGACTTGAGATATGGAGACACTGGAAAAAGAAAATAAGCGTACACTGCACTGAATCATAGATCACTCTTTGATGTGATGCACCAAAGTTGCTTACACTGCATTACATGTAGTCATAGTACATGTATGAGCATGAGCAAAGCTGTTAATCATTCATAGTAAGCAATAAGCAGCTTACATAGCTCCCTGGACACAAGTTAAGGTACCAAACTGTGTGCTGCATGAGCCCAATGTCGTGAGGTCATGTGTAGTCAGGTACGCTAGTTTAGTCAACTTATGTGTAAGAACAATAAAGTGTCTTCCTAGAGGCTAGCTATTATACAGAACGTGAAAATGAATAGTACAGGTGTACTGTATCTATTTTTAAATCTTTCACTTTCACAAAACTGTTTGACACCTGAAGAAGGCTCCACACATGCAAGTCACAAGCTGTGTACTCGTACTGTATCGAAGACCTTTTGACAAACATAGAAGATTTGATCATTATTGTTTACGTTTCATTCACTTTGCTATCACAGTGCACCACTAGCAGGTTATTGGACACTGGTTTATACACTTACCATTCACTAGCACTGTGAGGAGGCAGTCATACAGTGGCTGTATCCGTGGTAACCCAGCAGTAATCACACGATGAAATACCTGGAATAGGATATACATTATTAAGAATACTGTATTAAGCAAGGGTATTTTACAGCAACTATTGTAAGTACAGGATGAGGACAGTCTTTGAACTGTCACTTAAAGCAGCGATATAATTATGGACTTTAATAATCAGAGACTATACTTGTACTGTCTGATAGCAAGTTAGGCTAGCTTCCTCACCAAGAAGAGCAGATCAGCATGTGTGCCCTTGGAGAGGCGTGGGATGTCCATGGGCACTTTACTGGAGTAGGGTTTGTTGAGACGAACACTGAAGTTCCTCTCGCCGCTCAACACGAGTAGAATGAACACACCAACATGAAGCATACCGATCATATCTGAGTAAAAGAAACAAGAAGTTGAAAAGAAAAAGGACAAGAGTGAAATGTTCTTGCTACTCTATAGCGGCTAGCTAATTTTCGCAGTGCTAAATGTTCTTGTTTTCCCGCAATTTTTGCTTGAACAAAAATAAATTCCCCAAATGCCCAAATCTTGATGAATTGTATCATGTTGTATAGTGTCCTATTTGAATTAATGTCCATTTGCCTGTTCGTAAAAATTATACCCACGAAAAAGCTGAAGTGATTAAGCCTAGCCTACCCGCCCGCCTAGCTCAGCCTACCCGTAATACAGTAGTTGCTACATATTCAATTGGAAGCCCTATTCTCATGAAACAAAGAGGTGTGAGACTCACTAGGGTCAGTTCGAGCATTCAGTATCTCGTACAGTAGTGGTACAAGAAATTCAAACAGTATCGTACTCCTTAGCAGGTGAGACCGGAATTTCTAATTAAGCCAGGAAAACCCGAACTTTTCTTTCTTGCTGCCCTTTGCACAATATAATCTACAGTGCCCTGGCTATTACTTGCCCGTTTTACAAGGAAAATGGGTGTACCCACACTCCAGTAGCACTTGCCGTATTTGGAACAAAATTATTTCGTACTCGGCAATCACCAGAGACCCACATAGGGGTGGGTGGGTCGTGGGGAGGGCGTCAGGTGGCATTTTTTTGGCGCTCTGGCAAAAGGAGATGCATCTTCTTCCATCGCTCTTGCTGGTAGGGGATTTTTGCCGAAATCGTTTGTTCTCATTAAATATTCGCCCCTCTGTAACTTACCTTTTTGCAAAATCCGATACATACGTTTCTTCCTTGTCTACCAAAGTTTATGTCTGACATTTTGTGTGGGTGTGGCATGCTCAGGAAAGAAACGCAACTTTTCGTCATTGGGTGGGGCTTGCTACGCCCACAAGACGAATGGCGACTTTCTTGGGTGATCAGTGTGACTGACCAAACCTTCAACTAACAGTAGAAACCAAAATATTCGTAATCCTGATGTTTGGAATTTCCACCCTTAAAAGGACAAAAGTTAAATGTTATGCAAATTCTAAAAACATACCTGATTGATGGAGACTAGTTTCCATACTATAATATACAGGACTTCAGTGAAGAATATCTTCTTAGTAGAGCCAGGGAGATATGTCCGACTCTAATAATAAGAAAATTTCAATATTATTTCTTGTTAAATCTGTTTCACCTGGTTGAAAGGATTGGCAATCAATGATGTGAGACCTTTGATCAAGAAGTCCATATCCTAGAATAAACAAATACAATCAATCAGTGTCAGTGATTACGTGTTATCAAGGGCGTATAGAGAGAAGAGGGCATGCAACGCCAATACCGGCAATACAAACATCTAAATTTTTATTGTTACTAAAAATAGTCGTTTCCGGTATCAATTATTTTTGGAATATACGGGGAGAGAACGGAATCTGACGTCACATGCATGTTTTCTCAGTATGGCGGACAAACGAGTACTAGAAGAACAGCAATGCAACACTACGACGCCACGCGGAGCACGACAACTGAAACGAAGAAGGATCGTAAATTCTTCGCCACTCTCTGATACCGCCCGTCGTTTGTTGCTACATAAGTGTTCCGATTCAGGTCACGGTTCTCGCGAAAGTGCAGTGAGTACGATGGTAGTCGAGCCCGTGAGCTCTGGTTTCTTGGCTGGCTCTTGAGTAGCTTTATCAGCCATGTGGTCGGGCGATCGCGAGTACAGCGTTTGGCGGCCATGGCGATAAGGGGTTGTCATCCGCCTCCTCGCACAGGCCGGAAATACCTCCTCGCACAGGCCGGAAATAGTCAGACCTTGTCATCCGCCTACTCCTCGCACAGGCCGGAAATCTCAATCACAGGCCGGAAGCTTCTATAAAGCTCCACCAAAGGTAGCACTATCTGGAGATTGCTTCAGTGCTTGGAAGATAATTATAGCTGATGCTCCTGTTGCTGGCGCTGCTGTTTAGCCGTCTTCACGTGTAAGTTATTACTGTACGTACATGTACCTAGTCTCGATTACCCTGCACTGTCTGCTATTCCCCACTGATCAGTCAACACACACCAACAGTGTGCTAAAATTCTAAATATAATTATACATACTAATGTGTAGTGTATGTTGTGTGTATGCCTCGGTGTATGTTGTGTGTGTACGTGCCTGCATAGATATTTCAGACGTCCCCAATGTCAAAATGCAATGTGTGCATGTACTAATCTATGTACATCATGATTCTACATAGAGCAAGGTTGATTCAATGTGAATAGATGCCTAGTAGTCGACGTGTAGGCATTAGAGGCTTAAGCATTTTGTTGTGTAGGTCAATATGTGTGTCGTCAATAGCATGACTGTCTATTATCCCTGTCTCCTCTCTCTCTCTCTCTCTCTCTCTCTCTCTCTCTCTCTCTCTCTCTCTCTCTCTCTCTCTCTCTCTCTCTCTTTCTCTCTCTCTCTTTCTCTCTCTCTCTTCCTCTCTCTCTCTGTCTTTCTCCTCAATAACCAGTTGCCATAGCATCTTTGTGTGTCGCAAGGATGCTGCTCCCTATTGGTCTTGCATTCTATGCTTGCAGTGCTATGTTGGTGTAATTGTAATACCCAATAGCTAAACCACAAACCAGCAACAAAGTCACTACGTAGTCTGGACAGCAGTTGAGTAAAATGAATTGATGGCTACTGCACACTAGACACTACCATGCATGCATGAACTTATTTATGTGATTGGTGGCCCGAACTGTTCACAGTAGCAGATGGCTTCACCTATAGCTGAACCTTGATCTAATACTTTCTGTTTACTTGAGTCACTTGACATGGGCTGTCAGCTAGGGTGGCATGGATAGTGGTTAGAGTACTTGTCATCATAGAATCCGTAGCCATCAAAGAGTTAAATTATCGCTCTCCCTCTCCTCTCTCCTCTCTCTCTCTCTCTCTCTCTCTCTCTCTCTCTCTCTCTCTCTCTCTCTCTCTCTCTCTCTCTCTCTCTCTCTCTCTCTCTCTCTCATTGTCTTTGTTTTAGTCCCTCTCAATGTTTCTATCTCTGTATTTTCATCTGTCTCTTACTCTATACCTGTAGCTCTCTCCAAATCTGTCTGCTTTCACTCTCTATCTTACACACATTATAAGCAAAAGCAAAATCTGTGTATGCATGTGCATGAGTGAGTGTGTGTGTGTGTGTGTAAAAATTCACCTCCTAAATTTTTACAAATAAACAAGTTCTACTAGAAAAACAAAAATATGAGATAAATGAGCTTCTGCTGATTGAAGGTCAATTATGAAACCTGAATGAAAGTCAGGTTTCATAATGCGTGCAAGTTTTCCTGCACACACATTCTCAATCACTTACATAATATGTGCTCATACTCTCTCTCTCACACACTAGTCTTCATCTCTCAAACTATGTCTGATTGACTGCACTGATGAGATCCGATAGATCGAAACAGTCTGATAACTCATGTTGTCGACTGTCTGCAGTTTCAGATTCTATGTTTCTTTTCTCTCTTTTCAATTATTATTTTGTTCAGCAAAAATTAATGTGTTCACATTGTTAAAATGTAGATCTAATCATACGATTGTTTCAGCTGTGTTCTATCAATAATGTATTTCACATGTACTATACTAGCCTCGTCCCCAGGCCACACCCTCCTTCCTCGTTCATCCCCTCAGCAGGGGAGTGGCCTGGAGGCGAGGCTAGTACTATACATGAGATAAATGTAGCACAGATGTATCACATTATTATCGCATGTGAGACATTGCTTTGAGTTTGACAAACTTGAATCAAACGACTTGTACAGTGATGCAGTATAATGAGTGATGCAGTATAATGAGCTCTGTGATGCAGTATAATGAGTTTCGTACTGTGTAGCTGGTCAGCTTTGAGTTAGTGCATAGCGCAATGAATATTCCTGTCTCAAGACAATAAGGTTGGAGAATCAGTCTATGGTAAGGTAAGCATATCAAGAAGCCAATTGAACACCATTACTATTTCATAAATTGTTGCTTTTGTTTCTGTCCTATATTTCTCCATATTGTACATGCCTGTGTAGAGTAGTTGCTGGGATGTTGTACATTTGCAGAGGGTATTATTTTTAGCTGCTTGTCTGTCAGAATTCCATCAAATCGCTGTTGTAGATTCCATGCTACAGTCACACGCTTTGATCATTTTGTCTAACTTCAGGAGATGCCAGCGTTCCTAGTAGACAGCAAAGTTTCACCGGGTAACTAGAATGCAATCAAGAGAGTGATCACGATAGACCCAACAGATGCACCTACCTCGTGGCGAAATAGTCTATCCAGGCGATCTGTAGTTTTGCAGTATAGCTAAGGTTAATACTTCCGAATCACCCGGTATTTTTGAATTACCGTGGCTTAACAAACTTATGTATGTGCATGCATAACTTTTTCGCTTGTCTTATCAACAATACAATTTTCAAGTAGAATAAACAATTCACCTAGCTACATCTGAGAGTAAAGCAGCACTGAACATAATAATACTGAACATCTGTTACATGCTCACAACTATGTATTCCAGCATTGGTTCGGATAGTTTTACCATAAAACTCAGCGCTTAAATTTATTACTAAAGTTAATACATCTAAGATGCAGCATGCAAGTCATCAGTAGTAGTAGTCACAGTGATTTGGTGACTGATAGCAGCACAAGGAGTATCACTAACTATCTATCTCTCACTAAACATACCATCACTAGTCTACGTACTACTACAGTGCTGCACTGGTATGGTAGGTAGTTCAGTGATGTTTTGCACTACACCAATTAGACTGAAATTAGCATCCATATTATTACCGCAGGAGAAGGCCCTTTCCGTATGTTCCTGTGGTGTGTGTGATTAGGCTATGATTTAAGTCCCAGATCAGAAATAAATGTTTCCATCAATATCATCTGGTCTAGTATGATCACTCGATCATGCCTCTATCCTTTACCACAGCTTTTGTTCCAGTTATTTCCATTTCCTAGCTTTAGTTGCGTTCGGTCACATCTATCTAGCGCTAAGTTCTCTTTGGGATTGATAGCATTAACAATTTCTGTGTAATGTTTACAGCTAACTTTTCATATAGTTATTATTGTTGTTTAATTCTGTTTCGTGAACAATAACAATACAAGGGAAAAGAACAGAACTCAATCCATCACCAATTTTTTTAGAACATACACAATACAAGAGAGCAATGGTTAGTGAATACTTATAATAAGGGTGAAATAATAGCTAGAAATGAATAACTAAAACGGAACGAATATTAAATTAGCCAGCCTGGGAATGGCAGCATTCTGCAATTCCAAGTGGTCTGCCAGAGACATGATGACATGTTGCACGGCTGCCACGAATACAAGACATGGCTGAATGTAGGAGAGATCGAGAAGGACAATGAGCATCTTAACCAAGCCAGGGTAGTACTGTAGTGAGAATTCTCTTTCATGGATATTTGATCTGCTAAAATTAATGTTGATAAAATTGTGTTGCCTCACTGAGTCTCTTCCCATGCCACCAGTAGTGGAGAAAACAAGAGGGGTAAAAGACCAATATTTGACTTGCTTGACTCTGTCAACATATTCTCTTTTCTTTGCTAGTTCATGACAACGATACAGGTTTGAAATACTGGATTGACGATAGCTCTGCGCGTTTGGATAAAAAATCCTAATAATCAAGAAATTCTGGCGTCCCCAGACAATACTAGCTGCTGTTGCACTGCTGCACTACTGTTGTACTAGCTGCCTCACTGCTGTTGTACTAGCTGCCTCACTACTGTTGTACTAGCTGCTGCACTGCTGTTGTACTAGCTGCCTCACTGCTGTTGTACTAGCTGCCTCACTGCTGTTGTACTAGCTGTCTCACTGCAGTTGTACTAGCTGCCTCACTGCTGTTGTTGTACTAGCTGCCTCACTGCTGTTGTACTAGCTGCCTCACTGCTGTTGTACTAGCTGCCTCACTGCTGTTGTTGTACTAGCTGCCTCACTGCTGTTGTACTAGCTGTCTCACTGCTGTTGTACTAGCTGCCTCACTGCTGTTGTACTAGCTGCCTCACTGCTGTTGTACTAGCTGCCTCACTGCTGCAGTGCAAAATTGAATCACAGCAGTCTAGATAGTTATGTTTCATACTGCATTTCTAGTAACAGAAATTAATAATTTATTTACATCTTTATAGTAATTTATAACATGAATAATGACTACAATAAAGTGGTGTTCAATTGGCTTCTGGATATGCTTACCTTACCATAGACTGATTCTCCAACCTTATTGTCTAGAGACAGGAATATTCGTTGCACTATGCACTAACTCAAAGCTGACCAGCTACACAGTACGAAACTCATTATACTGCATCACAGAGGTCACATTCAAGTCGTTTGATTCAAGTTTGTCAAACTCAAAGCAATGTCTCACATGCGATAATAATGTGATACATCTGTGCTACATTTATCTCATGTATAGTACTAGCCTCGCCTCCAGGCCACTCCCCTGCTGAGGGGATGAACGAGGAAGGAGGGTGTGGCCTGGGGACGAGGCTAGTATAGTACATGTGAAATACATTATTGATAGAACACAGCTGAAACAATCGTATGATTAGATCTACATTTTAACAATGTGAACACATTAATTTTTGCTGAACAAAATAATAATTGAAAAGAGAGAAAAGAAACATAGAATCTGAAACTGCAGACAGTCGACAACATGAGTTATCAGACTGTTTCGATCTATCGGATCTCATCAGTGCAGTCAATCAGACATAGTTTGAGAGATGAAGACTAGTGTGTGAGAGAGAGAGTATGAGCACATATTATGTAAGTGATTGAGAATGTGTGTGCAGGAAAACTTGCACGCATTATGAAACCTGACTTTCATTCAGGTTTCATAATTGACCTTCAATCAGCAGAAGCTCATTTATCTCATATTTTTGTTTTTCTAGTAGAACTTGTTTATTTGTAAAAATTTAGGAGGTGAATTTTTACACACACACACACACACTCACTCATGCACATGCATACACAGATTTTGCTTTTGCTTATAATGTGTGTAAGATAGAGAGTGAAAGCAGACAGATTTGGAGAGAGCTACAGGTATAGAGTAAGAGACAGATGAAAATACAGAGATAGAAACATTGAGAGGGACTAAAACAAAGACAATGAGAGAGAGAGAGAGAGAGAGAGAGAGAGAGAGAGAGAGAGAGAGAGAGAGAGAGAGGAGAGAGGAGAGGGAGAGCGATAATTTAACTCTTTGATGGCTACGGATTCTATGATGACAAGTACTCTAACCACTATCCATGCCACCCTAGCTGACAGCCCATGTCAAGTGACTCAAGTAAACAGAAAGTATTAGATCAAGGTTCAGCTATAGGTGAAGCCATCTGCTACTGTGAACAGTTCGGGCCACCAATCACATAAATAAGTTCATGCATGCATGGTAGTGTCTAGTGTGCAGTAGCCATCAATTCATTTTACTCAACTGCTGTCCAGACTACGTAGTGACTTTGTTGCTGGTTTGTGGTTTAGCTATTGGGTATTACAATTACACCAACATAGCACTGCAAGCATAGAATGCAAGACCAATAGGGAGCAGCATCCTTGCGACACACAAAGATGCTATGGCAACTGGTTATTGAGGAGAAAGACAGAGAGAGAGAGGAAGAGAGAGAGAGAAAGAGAGAGAGAGAAAGAGAGAGAGAGAGAGAGAGAGAGAGAGAGAGAGAGAGAGAGAGAGAGAGAGAGAGAGAGAGAGAGAGAGAGAGAGAGAGGAGACAGGGATAATAGACAGTCATGCTATTGACGACACACATATTGACCTACACAACAAAATGCTTAAGCCTCTAATGCCTACACGTCGACTACTAGGCATCTATTCACATTGAATCAACCTTGCTCTATGTAGAATCATGATGTACATAGATTAGTACATGCACACATTGCATTTTGACATTGGGGACGTCTGAAATATCTATGCAGGCACGTACACACACAACATACACCGAGGCATACACACAACATACACTACACATTAGTATGTATAATTATATTTAGAATTTTAGCACACTGTTGGTGTGTGTTGACTGATCAGTGGGGAATAGCAGACAGTGCAGGGTAATCGAGACTAGGTACATGTACGTACAGTAATAACTTACACGTGAAGACGGCTAAACAGCAGCGCCAGCAACAGGAGCATCAGCTATAATTATCTTCCAAGCACTGAAGCAATCTCCAGATAGTGCTACCTTTGGTGGAGCTTTATAGAAGCTTCCGGCCTGTGATTGAGATTTCCGGCCTGTGCGAGGAGTAGGCGGATGACAAGGTCTGACTATTTCCGGCCTGTGCGAGGAGGTATTTCCGGCCTGTGCGAGGAGGCGGATG
Source organism: Haliclona indistincta (assembly GCA_964017065.1). Lineage (NCBI taxonomy): Eukaryota > Metazoa > Porifera > Demospongiae > Haplosclerida > Chalinidae > Haliclona > Haliclona indistincta. The sequence continues at coordinate 7,180,388 of OZ024787.1, read as the reverse complement.
ACAAGTCCATATGGCCATGGCGGGCGAATTCGCGCGCTACAATGACGCAATTAACGTTTAATGGACTTAGCTTGATGTCACATCCGCGTAAGCGGCAAGCTATCTAGATATCTGAGCGTTGCATGCCCTCTTCTCTTGTTATGACAGTAAAACGAAGTTTAGGGGAAAAACACAAAAATGTGAGCGGATTTGAGAAAGTGGTCACTTCGCTCATGCAATTTTCGAATGGCGCATGTTTTCAACTTGCTGGCATTCATCCAAATTTAGTACCATGGCAACCTGATGGCAACTAAACTTTTATGTAAAACAAGCAGAGTAATCAAACAATTTTTATACACAAGAACTTCATTGAGTTCAGTAATGTTTGACTGAGTAACAGCCATTTGAAAACAGGCGTGTGTTCAAAAATTGCAGGAGCAAAGTGACCCCTTTCAAAAATCCGCTCACAAATAGTGACACGCACTAATGCAAATATGTAACCTTTACTCTACTATGTCAATGGAGCAAGATGAAGTTAGAAATCAAGCTTATAGAGGAGAGGACTACAACACTATGGTGGTACAGCACTCATCAGAGGGAACACAGCAAATAATCCAGGTATCTTTACATGAACAAGGAAAGAGATTGGAATATGATGCTGAATGCTGATGGTACCAATTATCATTACCACCAGACAAGCTAGTTTAACCAGATACTGGCTGGTGGTAGATGTGTATGATAGTGTCTGATGTAGTGGAGGGTCGTACCAACCTCAGAGATGTTTGCTGGAGACCAGAACAGCAGCCTCCAGTCAGGAGACTCAAACAAGAGAGGGATTAGCCGAGTGAGCAGACGGACACAGTTCAACACTTGTGAAAGAAATCATTATTCTCATCTACTACATACAGTAGCTAGGATAATAATCTTACCAGCAGTTTGTTGTCATTTTCTTAGAGTATGTGACTAGTCACAGTGTCAAATTTTTACCCATTTTTATTTGCAACAACTACAGTCTACAATTCATGTGTGTCGTCATGGTAATTGAGATGACTTTCACATACAATTTTTATACAGGTTTTTATTATCAAATTTTGGTGTTATGGTACAAGTATTTCAGTAAAAATAATAATAGTCCTAAGAGATAGAGCTCATGATTATCTGATTATTATAAGCAGCTGTACGCACTGCACACAGTATAATTTATGTACAATTTGTTCCTTCTCTATTGGCTTCGGTTAACAGTGAAGAGATTAATGAAGGTGTCATACCAGATTGGAGGCTCATAGTTCCTGACAGACAGACAGACAGACAGACAGCTTGTTATAGCAGGTCTATGGGTTAGGTTCAACATTCTTACCTCACATACACCACGCCCCAGATATACGTGTGAAACCAAATCTCGGTACTCTCACTTGTCTAAAGAAAATGAAAACAAAATATGCATCACAATGCTACTATCTACTGTACTATAGTACTATCACTACTGACACAATGCTACTATCTACTGTACTATAGTACTATCACTACTAACACAATGCTACTATCTACTGTACTATAGTACTATCACTACTGACACAATGCTACTATCTACTGTACTATAGTGCTATCACTACTGACACAATGCTACTATCTACTGTACTATAGTACTATCACTACTGACACAATGCTACTATCTACTGTACTATAGTACTATCACTACTGACTCAATGCTACTATCTACTGTAGTATAGTACTATCACTACTGACACAATGCTACTATCTACTGTACTATAGTACTATCACTACTGACACAATGCTACTATCTACTGTACTATAGTACTATCACTACTGACACAATGCTACTATCTACTGTACTATAGTACTATCACTACTGACACAATGCTACTATCTACAGTACTATAGTACTATCACTACATTACTTAGTGTATTTTAGTAGTCAATACCTGATATTTCCTGATGATAATGGGGTGTGGTACTGGGAGGAGCCCCACTAGTGTACCATTCTTCAGGTACTCCAGTATCTCAGTCTCAAACTTCACCTCACTACATGTGTATGACCAACAAAGAGACACAAGATAATACTATTAGCTTGTTCAGCTATTTAGTTTCAGATTTCAGATCAGTTGACAAACAAAGCAAGCACTCGTCTAGCTGTCTGTCTGTCTGTCTATGTATGTTTGCTTGACTATTTTCTTCGTTGTATCACTCACTTTTCAGAGCACAGTTTCTCTACTTGTGGTACCAGTACTTGCAGCAATCTCAGTACAGTGTGCAGAGGAAGACGCTGCTTCCAGCTACGAACCTAGTGAAAACCAAAACATGAACTTTATAAGAAAAATAAAGAGAAAAAGAGTATAATACCCATACTAAACATAGCAGAATGAATTGCTGTCAAGAGGGAATGGAAGAGAGAAGTAGAAGGTATCGTACCCATTCAGGAGAGGCCTTGAAGTCAGTAGGTGTAGTGGGCTCTAGAAGAAGCTTGTTACCACTAGCGACCTGCCTCCCAAGAGGATACAGTGTTGGTTTAGCTTGTTGTAGGTTACTAGGACGAGACTGCTTCTTTCTCTTGCCTGCTCCAACAACAGGAGGAAGATCATAAGATGAAGCAAAGGTAGGTCCACTAGAGGAGGGAACAACATGAGAGGGAAGAGAGGCAGCTGCTTGGCTAGCTCCACTGGACGATGGCTGAACAGAAGTGGGTGTGGTTGTCAGTGATGTGCTGGTATGTGTAGTTTGTGAGGGTGTGACAGGTGGGGTTGATGGTGAGGGTGGGACCGAGTCAGTGCCACCAGCTCCTGGCTCCATCTCCACCTCTACTGTCTCCATTTCTACTCTCTTCAGTGGTGTTATCTCGGGCATTGTTTGAGGAGGAGGGTTAGGAGGAGGTGAGGAGTCCGTCACTGCCTCAGCAACTAAAACATTCTGAGTAACACAGAGTATTCCCTCTCAGTTATCTTACCAGGTGGCGACTGCTGTTGTACACTTGTGTCTGATGCTATCTCTCCACTGTCCTCGGCAAGCGGTTGTTGAGTGGTTGGAGATGGTTCCTCTGTTGTAGATTTAGTACGAGAGGAACGATTACGAGACACATTGAGACAGGCATTATCAGAGAGACCAGCCAACTGGAAAAAATGAAACACAAAGACAACACTCTAAGAGGCAAACATTAGTACAAAGAAATCCAACTGTAAACACTAAGTATACAGTGGAACCCCTCTTAGCGGACACCCCTCTTCAGAGAACACCCTCTCTATAATGGACACTTACTGAATCCCAAATAATTTATAACCTACATAATGTATAATAAACCGGAGGACACCCTCTCTATACAGTGGAACCTCTCTAAGGCGGACACCATTGGGACCAACAAAAATGTCCATTATAGAGAGGGAGTCCTCTGGTCAGGGGTTTATTGTACATTATGTAGGTTATATTTGGGATTCAGTAAGTGTCCATTATAGAGAGGGTGTCCTCTGAAGAGAGGTGTCCGCCTTAGAGAGGTTCCACTGTACACAAGCAACAACAAAGCATAGAAATTGAATAAATAGATCTAGAACTCATTTTTCTAACAACACTTAACAGAAATTGTTCTAAGGAGGTGAAAGAGCTTTAAATCAGTATTGCATCGGAAGCAAGCACACTGGAAAATATTTACCTGATAAAAGACATGTTTGGATCGTACAACAGAGTAGACCAGATTAGTGTTACCTGAGGAATGAGTAACACACAGTATAGTGATCATCTAGTTGCTGTATCATACCGTCAAACTGGTACTGCACAATATTGTTGATGATCTCAAGCAGATAGAACACAAGATAATGGTTGTTGGGCTTAGCGAACAAGAACCATGGAGTGGAGAATGACTATGGGAGACAAGAAGAAATTAATGAGCATTATAGGACTGCATAAAGATAGCACTACCTAGTTCATGATTTCTGCTAATTTTAATTCCGGCAGGTAATATTGCACTGTCAGCTAGCTATGTGTATGCCAGCTAGCTCTCCCTCTCCTAGCCAGAAAGTCAAGCTAGCTTAGACACATGGGACTAGTTATGTATACAGATGGGTAAAAGTTATCTTCACATGTATTATAAATTCAGGCACATGTAAACTATGATTGAATTGCTAACTCTCCGAATTCTACTTTTCTACTCCCTGAATAATTATTATGCTAGTCTTTATCCATAATGTAGAAACTAAACCTACAAAAGCACAGAGAAGAACACATGTGTGGATGTTCTGAATTAGAAGCTACATAGTGACCATAATGTGATTCATGAGCACTGTCAGTCTTCATAAAAAGATTCATAGTCTAGGCTAGTTTACCATGTTTGGTCATAACAAGGGCGTGGCAAAAGAATACACCCAGAGAACAACAACACAGCAGAGATGTCACAGAAATATATATTGAGGAGGGAGTGTACTTTGGCATTCGAACAAGGGAACAAACAAGATGCAAAGAGACTGCTACCACAAATAGAACAACCAGCTGACATCTGGACAACATACTATGTACTACGAGGTGTGGGTAATGCTGAACTGGTCTCTCTGCTTCACCTGGCAGCTGCTATAGGCTGGATGGATATTATTATTGACCTAGTGACTAAGTACAAGTGTGACACCAACTGTAAGGACTCGCAAGGACGCACTCCACTACACTATGCTGTCATCAAAAATCACCTGGAGGTGGTAAGGTACCTCATCAAAGAACAACACTGTGACCGAATGACTAGAGACAATGATGGTAATACACCACTGCACCTTGCTGCCAGCAATAATCACCTGGAGGTGGTAAGGTACCTCATCAATGAACAATACTGTGACCGAATGACTAGAGACAATGATGGTAATACACCACTGCACCTTGCTGCCAGCAATAATCACCTGGAGGTGGTAAGGTACCTCATCAATGAAGAACACTGTGACCCAATGACAAAAGACAATGATGGTAATACACCACTTCACACTGCTTGTGATAGTTGCCATATAGACATTCTGCAATATCTACTATCCACTGGTAAAGTAAACCCACTGGCTAAGAACAGGTACGGCGACCATCCAATGCTCAAAATAAATTATGAAATACTACCTACGCTACACCGGGCAGCACCTAAGCTACAAATCGCACAACTACCCATGCTTCACCTGGCAGCTCACCAAGGTTGGATGGATATCGTTATTGACCTAATAACAAAGCACAAGTGTGATATCAACAGTAAGGACTCTATTGGACACACTCCACTACACTATGCTGTCATCAACAATCACCTGAAGGTGGTAAGGTACTTCATTGATGAACAACAATGTGACCCAATGACTAGAGACAATGATGGTGATACACCACTTCACTACGCTTGTAGTCATAGCCATATTGACATCACGCGTTATTTACTATCTACTGGTAAAATAAACCCACTGGCTAGGAACAAGTATGGCGAAACTCCAAAGCTCATAATAAATAATAGAAGACTACCTATGCTCCACCTGGCAGCTCACCAAGGCTGGATGGATATTGCAATTGACCTAATAACAAAGCACAAGTGTGATATCAACAGTAAGGACTCTATTGGATGCACTCCACTATACTATGCTGTCATCAACAATCACCTGGAGGTGGTAAGGTACTTCATTGATGAACAACAATGTGACCCAATGACTAGAGACAATGATGGTAATACACCACTTCACATCGCTTGTCGCTATGGCAATACCAATGTTGTGCAATATTTACTATCCACTGGTAAAGTTGACCTACTGGCTGAGAACAATAACAAAGAGACTCCAGTAGACATTGCTACTCAAATAAACAGCTATGATCTACTAAAATTGTTCCAAACATTTCCACAATGTGAGAAAGACTTTCCCGTGCACACTTATACAAAACTCATCCTAACTGGATACAGTGGAGCAGGCAAGACCACAATATCTGAAATGATTCTCCTCTTGGCTACTAAAACTGGCTTCTCCTCATGGTTTTCATCAGGTCGTGTTCCTGATGTAGAATGCCTCACTGCTGGAATCATACCTCTCCATGTTGAGAGCAAGGTCAATGAGGTTGGTAACATGGTAATATACGATTTCGCAGGACAACGAGAGTACTACTCTAGTCACGGTGCTGTACTGGAACGCATCATGAGGAATTCTGCCGCTATCTTTGTTTGTATCGTAGACCTGAGCCAGAGTTTGGACGATATCAGTGAGTCCATACACTACTGGATCAGTTTCATAGAGAATGCCTGCAGCTCAGCTCAGAGATCATCACATGTCATCATTGTTGGCAGCCATGCTGACCTGGTCAAGTCATCACAAGAGCTAAAGGAGAACAGCTCACTAGTGGAGAGCATAGTAAAGAGAAGAGCAAAACAGCTGACATATGGAGGATTTGTAAGCATGGACTGTCGCTTATCAAAAACCAAACAAGCTCGTTATTTTCGCTCTCTCCTCTCAACCAGTCAACAAGCCATACTATCATCCCAGCCCAGAATGAGTTTGTACTGTCATGTGCTGTATGCTTTTCTCCGTACAAAGCTTACGAAGAAAGGCTGCACACTGCACGAGCTGACCTCTGCTTTCAATCTAGAGGAAGACTTCCCTCCTGACATAACTTTACTCACAGAGTCACTAACCTCCCTCAGTGACAAAGGTCTCATTTTGTTCATACAAAACCAGGAGCAGCCACAGTCTAGCTGGGTGGTGGTGGAGAAAGAAGCCTTGCTGAGAGAGGTTCATGGAACACTATTTGCTCCTGAACATTTTAAACAGTATCGTCAAGTTGCCAGTAACACTGGTATAGTGCCTATCGCGACACTTGAGGAGTTGTTTCCACAGTACAGCTCAGAGATGCTGGTGGGCTGTCTCGAAAGTATGGAATTCTGTCATCCAGTGGATCTCTCTAGATTTCAAGCCACTAACCTCAAAGCTACTTTATCGTTCCCTCTAACAGGAGCTAACTATCGCTTCTTCCCAAGTCTTGTTAAAGAGCATCGACCTAGTGACCTCCGCTCACCAATGTTTGGCTGGTGCCTGGGGTGCAGTGACCCTCACCAATTTTTCAGTAATCGTTTCCTACATGTTCTTCTCCTTCGACTTGCCTTCGTGTTTCCTTTGCCTAGCAAACATCTTTCACCCTCTTCCTCTCTGTGTGGTCTCGAGCGACAGTGTAAAGTGTGGCAAAATGGAATCTGCTGGAAGAGTGGCTCTGGAGTATCCACTATAGTAGAAATTGTGGATCGTAATCGTTGGGTCATTGTGCTGCTGTCTGAGAAGACCAGAGAAGTAGCACAGACCTGCAGCAGTGTCATCAGGATGATCCTCGACCTCCAACACCAGCTGTGTAGTGCTGTCACCACATGTGAATGTCTTATCTCTCCCTCTCTACTCGACCGCTATCCCTTTGATGCCTTGCCCGACACTGACCTCTTTGATCTAACTACAGTAGCTAAGGCAATGCTTCTTCGTCAACCACACCACAAGTTTCTCTTGGATCGAAAAGGAGGATGGAACACTTACTCAACAGATGAGGCTCTATCGTGTGAGCCTTACTACCTCTTGCAACCCTCCTCTGTGTGCCAACTCTTCAACCAAAGAATGGCTAACCAGCCTGTTCCTGATCCCCTCCTCCAGGAGGTACTCAAGTGCCAACTGCTCTATCAGAAACCACAAGACTACAAGAAGCTGAGAGAGTGTGTGGACAAGTACAGCATATTTGCTGGCAAAAACCCTCTGGTGAGTTGCACTGTGCAGGCTGTACTTTAGCATTTGATGGTATGTTTTTTTTCTGGTGTGTACAGGAGGTAGCTGATCTAAAGGAGGAGGACATTATCAGTCACAGAGCTACTGATACACAGCTACCCGCAGCTACTGATACACAGCTACCCACAGCTACTGATACACAGCTACCCGCAGCTACTGATGCACAGCTACCCACAGCTGCTGACACACAGCTACCCCCAGCTACTGACACACAGCTACCCACAGCTACTGACACACAGCTACCCACAGCTGCTGATACACAGCTACCCACAGCTACTGATACACAGCTACCCACAGCTACTGATACACAGCTACCTACAGCTACTGATACACAGCTACCCACAGCTACTGATACACAGCTACCCGCAGCTACTGCTACACAGCTACCCGCAGCTACTGATACACAGCTACCCACAGCTACTGATACACAGCTACCCACAGCTACTGATACACAGCTACCCGCAGCTACTGATACACAGCTACCCACAGCTACTGATACACAGCTACCCACAGCTACTGATACACAGCTACCCACAGCTACTGCTACACAGCTACCCACAGCTACTGCTACACAGCTACCCACAGCTACTGCTACACAGCTACCCACAGCTACTGATACACAGCTACCCACAGCTACTGCTACACAGCTACCCACAGCTACTGCTACACAGCTACCTATAGCTGCTGCTGGTGTTAGTGGTGACGTCTCAAGAACACTCTGTAAGTTACAATGATGGATAGAGTATCCTATCTTTATTTACCCGTTACAGCTGAGAATGACCTGTGTGATGTGTTGGCTGTGATTCGTGATGTCAATGACTGGAAGGACCTTGGACTACAACTAGGCCTTCTCTACTCAACACTGATCGATATTGAGACCCATCGTCATTACAGACCTAGTGAATGCAGGATAGACATGCTCTCAGCATGGCTGCAGCAACAACACAACGTCTCACAGAGGGGAGTCCCTTCATGGAGTGTGTTAAGAGCTGCCCTGAAGCAGATGGAAGAAAATGAGACAGCTGACAGGATCCCCAGCAACTGATGGTGAGTTGTGACTAGCACATCATCATGAGCAGGGAAGGCGGCAAAGGTGCGCTAGTGCTGTACCAGTATTTACCCAGAAAATGATACACGACCATGCACAAAAGCTTTAATCTTTTTATCTGACATACTTCCCGTCGTTCCTGAGCATCTGTGAAGGTTTTTATCATGCTGTGAGTGCACCATTGGTAGGTGTGGCTCATAAAGCAGCAAGTTTCATGTGCTTTGCGCGCAAAATGCATGTAAATAATTTCGTCAAACTTAGCTGGTGCCAGCTCTGACTGTGAGTGTGTATTGTCCTCTATACAGGAACAAGAGAAGGAAGGAATTGCCACATCACAATCATATCTGACTGTCAATAATACAAGTAACTGAATTGATTGAGCTTTCATGTACTATTATTTGACTCAGCTCACATGTGTGTCAGGTTTTCATGATTCATGAGTCATCCCAAGCTGGGTGACACATCTAGTTAAGGTGGCGGTACCCTATTTAGTGTGTACAATTATGTGCATAGAATGCGCACTGTTAATATCGTTAGACTATTAGGCGGCGACCACATCTATGCTGTGTGGGTGTGGACTTCCTCGTTCTAGCTCAGTAAATGGCGACTCTCTGGTGAACCGTTTCTGTGTCAACGTTTGCGAGCAGCTCCATCCAGTAGACCTTATAGCCTGATTCTTTCAGTTGTACGATGCCGCCGTAGGCATGGACGATGTTGTACGATGCCGTTGGCAATAAAAGTATTGTCAGAAAATTTGCCGTTCATAAGTTACGACTCGAAGAGATCGCTGTGGATTTTTGACTTCCCGGCTTATTTCTCCAAGCTAGCTTATCGGGACACCTGCAGACTATCAATGGCACTCTACTGAATGTAGAAGCATTTGTTGGTGGTACTTCTTTGCTAAGGCTGAGACAAAATTTGATGCAGAAAAGTCATGATGTGCGTTTTGGTTGCTGTCACCAAGCTACTTTGCATGAGAGCTTAGCTTCAGAGCTACTGCAAAAGAGCATTCTTTGGCATCCCGATTGTTTGTCTTTACACACATTATATCTTGACACAGTGTCTGAATATACTGTATTTTTTGTAGCTAACTTATAAATAATTAATGAGCGAACCTTAACCAAGAGTGCACCAATTAGCTACACCTTAGAGCATTCTACCTGAGATTTTGAGTAGTACGGCTCAAACAGCAGCCGTTTTTAGATGTTCCTTCAATGCATACACACGTTTTTCTTTGTATGCTGCGATCAGGTGAATAATACTACTTTTGGTCAGCTTTTGGTACATGTATTATCAGCAGACAATGCACATGGTACTGTATCTTAGAATGAATTGAGAGAGAGAAGCAGGTACCTCCACAAGATGCATCATACGAGTGCACGTGACCATTGACAGTGACTTGAGATATGGAGACACTGGAAAAAGAAAATAAACGTACACAGCACTGAAAAGAGATAAATCATTGATCACTCTTTGATGTGATGTACCAAAGTTGCTTACACTGCATTATATGTAGTCATAGTACGTGAGCAAAGCTGTTGTTAATCATTCATACAGAGTAAGCAACAAGTTAGCTCCCTGGACACAAGTTAAAGCACAAAACTGTGTGCTGCATGAGCCCAATGTTGTGAGCTCATGTGTAGTCAGGTACGCTAGTTTAGTCAACTTATGTGTAAGAACAAGAAAGTGTCTTTCCAGAGGCTAGCTATTATACAGAACGTGAAAGTGAATGGTACAGGTGTACTGTATCTATTTCTGAATCTTTCACTTTCACAAAACTGTTTGACACCTGAAGAAGGCTCCACACATGCAAGTCAAAAGCTGTGTACTCGTACTGCATCGAAGACATTTCATTCACTTTGCTATCACAGTGCACCACTAGCAGGTTATTGGACACTGGCTTATACACTTACCATTCACTAGCACTGTGAGGAGGCAGTCATACAGTGGCTGTATCCGTGGTAACCCAGCAGTAATCACACGATGAAATACCTGGAATAGGATAAACGTATACTGTATTAAGCAAGGGTATTTTACAGCAACTACTGTAAGTACAGGACAAGGACAGTCTTTGAACTGTCACTTAAAGCAGCGATATAAATATGGACTTTAATAATCAGAGACTGTACTGTAGTGTCTGATAGCAAGCTAGGCTAGCTTCCTCACCAAGAAGAGCAGATCAGCATGTGTGGCCTTGGAGAGGCGTGGGATGTCCATGGGCACCTTACTGGAGTAGGGTTTGTTGAGACGAACACTGAAGTTCCTCTCACCACTCAACACGAGTAGAATGAACACACCAACATGAAGCATACCGATCATATCTGAGAAAGGAGGGATAAAAGAAACAAGAATTCAAAAAAGGACAAGAGCGATATTTTCTATAGCGGCTAGCTAATTTTCGCAGTGCTAAATCTCCTATTTTCCACAATTTTTGCTCAAAAAACGAAAATAAAATGCCCAAATCTTGATGAACTGTATCATGTTCTTGTATAGTGTCCAATTTGTATGTCCATTTGCCTATTCGTAAAAATAATACCCACAAAAAACCTGAAGTGATTAAGCCTAGCCTACCTGTAATACAGTAGTTGCTATACAAGTACAAATTTAAGTGGAAGACCTATTCTCATTGTGGTAGAAGGAGCCCGCCCCAGGGATTTTCCCTATTTAAACTTTAAACTCAACTGATTACTATAGAACCTTCTAGATAATTTCTTTCTATGTATAGACCTTACTTGACAATTCTAGATTATTCTTCTTCTAGAAACTTCTCTTTACTATAAATACTCTTCTTTTTGTAATGTAAAATCAGTTACCAATTTAGCTCCATTTCGTTGAGTTATCAGTTCTACGTCGAAAACGTCTTATAAGAGTAACTACCCCTTGGCTCTATCACACTCATGAAACAAAGAGGTGTGAGACTCACTAGGGTCAGTTCGAGCATTCAGTATCTCGTACAGTAGTGGTACAAGAAATTCAAACAGTATCGTACTCCTTAGCAGGTGAGACCGGAATTTCTAATTAAAAGGACAAAAGTTAAATATTCTGCAAATTCTAAAAACATACCTGATTGATGGAGACTAGTTTCCATACTATAATATACAGGACTTCAGTGAAGAATATCTTCTTAGTAGAGCCAGGGAGATATGTCCGACTCTAATAATAAGAAAATTTCAATATTATTTCTTGTTATAATATCTGTTTCACCTGGTTGAGAGGATTGGCAATCAATGATGTGAGGCCTTTGATCAAGAAGTCCATATCCTAGAATAAACAAATACAATCAAAACAGTGTTTAGGTCTTACGACAGTAAAATGAAGGATGTATTTTAGGGAAAAACACAAAACAGTGACACGCACTAATGCAAATATTTAACCTTTACTCTACTATGTTAATGGAGCTTAAACAAGATGAAGTTAGAAATCAAGCTTATAGAGGAGAGGACTACAACATTAAGGTAGTACAGCACTCATCAGAAAGAACACAGGAAATAATCCAGGTATCTTTACATGTTGCTAAAACATATAAAGATACATATACAGGTATCTTTACATGTACAAGGAAAGAGACATTTGGTGGTACCAATCACTATCATTAGTTCCACTGTTCCAGACAAGCTACTTTAAACCAGATTCCTAGACGTGGTGGTGACACTGCTCGAATAGAGAACATTTCCCTATGTCACAAGCACTAGTGAGTTGATGCTTTAGCAAGTGTCACAAACAACTAACATTTAGATGCAAATTCAGCTTAATTCCTTACTGCACAAGTACAATGTATGCACACACATACACTCTCAGTAGACAAAATCACAATCAATGACACAAATACAAATACACACATGTAGGACAACATTCCTTTATCTTATAATAACAGAAACATACTACACTAGCACATACAAGCTATCATCCTTTACCTCGACTTGGTGAAGGCGAGATACATAGGCGACAAACAGGTTTGTTAAACCGGTCTCTTCCTGTATTTGTATAGCCGGGGGCTTGCCCTCTTCAGGTGGGAGGAGCGTGTGGGTGTGGCCAGAGTGCAAGGGTGGTGAGTAGTCCAGTAGAACAGTCAACATGTGAGAGCAAGTCTCGACGAGCTGCTCCCTGGGGTCAGCTACCACGGCATAGTAATAGCTGAGAGGAGGAGGAGAATGAGTGAACAAGACGACAGCAATATAGCAGGGTAGAGAGAAGGGAAACTGAGGTATACAAAAGCTCATCTGCTACTCTGTTACATGACAAAATGTTTTGTACAAATTTAAGTCTCAATTCACTCCAACACATCACGTGATTACATAGTTCATGACTCAGAGCTGAACTAAATTTAGACAAAACTATCAATCTAAAAATAGTGGATGAATATTTCATTTGGAAGAGAGAGAGAGAGAGAGAGAGAGAGAGAGAGAGAGAGAGAGAGAGAGAGAGAGAGAGAGAGAGAGAGAGGAGACGTACGGTACACCATATCCAACAGGATCATAGGTGCAGATGACATTTAAGAACGATGTCAGTAGTGGTAGTATGTGTCTGTTGGCAGGAGACGTGAAGTGATTGATCCAGCGATTCTGATTATGAACAGACTCTGAATGAGAAGGAAGAAATGATCAAGCTGTACACAACTCATTGCCCTTGTCTAATCTAATGACACTGACATAAAATTGTGTTGCATTAAAAAAATGTCTCTCCAGAGCAAGGGATAGGATTGACAAACGACCACAAATCAGAGGTGAGACTCATAATTATGGAAGGGTAGTGAAAATGAAACTAGCCTACATAATACATGTAGGTTAACCATAATCCAGCAAAGAGATAGCGAAAATACTTGGGACGTGTGATACAGTTTCAAAAAGCAGCTTTTTAGCAGGGTATCTTAACAGTTTTTTTTTAATCAAGAGTGCTGAGTTACGTTTTCTTACCACTAGAAGGTGAGTAGAGTGACTCTGAGAAACAAGCCAGCAGTAGCTTGAGTATTTCTGTTCTGTTGTTGTCCAGTTGCTTGGTAGTGCCAGGAGATTGTGTGCACCCAATACCAGACTCCCTGTATCACAAAATAAGATAAAACACGTGCGTGTAAATAGACTAAAACAGGCTTTTGTTAAAACTTGTGGGTGAGGTAAAATATCATAAATATTAAGGAGAATACTGAATCTTTTGGAGTGCTGGATAAAAATCAGTAGCAGTGTAGTATTGAAAGTTAGAGTAATGATTGTGTGAGAGATTAAGAGAGAGAGAGAGAGAGAGAGAGAGAGAGAGAGAGAGAGAGAGAGAGAGAGAGAGAGAGAGAGAGAGAGAGAGAGAGAGAGAGAGAGAGAGAGAGAGAGAGAGAGAGAGAGAGAGAGAGAGAGAGAGAGAGAGAGAGAGAGAGAGAGAAAGAGAGAGAGAGGGAGGGTGGGTGGGTGGGAGGGAGAGAGGGAGGGCGGTAGGGAGGAAAGGGGAGAGAGAGCGGGAAAGGGAGAGAGATATAGAACAGTAGGTTACCAGATGTATTCACTGCTCTCAAGTGAGGAGAGATCGTCAGGTTTCTCCTGTGAAACAAAACATTACAAAGTGAACTATGATGGTGAGTGGTGCTGACTTACCGGTCCAGAAACAACCTTAGGAAGAACAGTAAAGTCAGGACAGAACAGCAGGTTCTAAAAGGAGAGAAAGATAATGAAGTGCAATAATAGAGAGAGACTCAGAGGAGAGAAAGAGAACTTGGTGCTCACTGCTAAAGAATCCAGCAACACTTGTGCTAGAGCAGGAGGAGGACCATGATCATTATGCTGAGGAACAAAGAGAATAAAAAACGAAGTGCAAGAGTGACACAAACAGAGTATTTCAAAAATGTTTTTCACTGAAAATGCTAGACATGCATGTTGTGAGTGTATCCTGTATCTGCTAGTGTAGAGTACGGATACAGAATAGCAGATAACTGACAGTGTGTACACCTGATAAACCACCCATATAGAGAGATTATAGTGCTTTCAATAGTGAAATCTGTGGTTTATAGAGTACGTGCTCTCCATTTATCCCCAGGTTGGTAGATGTGTATGATAGTGTCTGATGTAGTGGAGGGTCGTACCAACCTCAGAGATGTTTGCTGGAGACCAGAACAGCAGCCTCCAGTCAGGAGACTCAAACAAGAGAGGGATTAGCCGAGTGAGCAGACGGACACAGTTCAACACTTGTGAAAGAAATCATTATTCTTATCTACTACATACAGTAGCTAGGATAATAATCTTACCAGCAGTTTGTTCATTGACTCCACTACAGCCAATGGCAGTAGCGGCACCAATTCGGGACACCAGCTGCAGAAGAGAAGGATGAGAGTGACAGTTATATTTTCACACTCCTGTGTCACCTTGAAACAGAGAGCAGTCAGGTTGCCTGACGCCTTGTCCATCATGTCGTGGACATCTTGTCGTGAAACGAGACTGAAGAAGTCGTGAGAGGTGAGTCCGGGGTCACTCCAGTATCGCTCCCAGAACGAGTCGTCGAGATTAGCCACCGCCTGTACAGCACTAGAAATGCCGCCATTATTTCTACCTGACGCGGCTCACCTGTTGGTTATTTATCAGGTCTGTTATGGAGGACTTGAATGCCTCCTTGCTGCCACCACCTCCCATTGTGTAATAACGTTCCTTTCTCTGTTTAGCTTCCTCTTTCTGCTTCACTACACGCACAATGCACAGCCGCCATAAAAATGATTATTACACGCTGGATTAAAATTTCGAAAATTATTTTGTTTTTTTATTAGAATAAACTTATTTACGGTACACCACGTGGTAGAGAATGCCAGAAGCAAAGCGCTTAGAAGAAAAACAGGTGAATACATCAAGTTTATCCTTTAAACTATACTTTAATATCTTCTTTGTAGTTGTTGCGTGCTGTTGAAGCGCTGCAAGCTCACGTGACTAGGGTTGAGAGTAAAAAGAAACCTCAGCTTCTTGACCAGAGTGGCGACCAATTCATATTTGTGGTGATAGCATTGAAGAAGCCCAATGCACGAGTGGCAAAGCAATGGCCCTTGAGAATGTGAGTTGTAGCTGATCAAGTCATTTTCGAAAACACGTTGACAAGCTTTGACACACCCACCACCAACTGAATATCATGTACTCCACACCCAGCACCAACTGAATATATCATACACTCCACACCCAGCACCAACTGAATATCATACACTCCACATCCAGCACCAACTGAATATATCATACACACTCCACACCCAGCACCAACTGAATATATCATATACTCCACACCCAGCACCAACTGAATATATCATATACTCCACACCCAGCACCAACTGAATATATCATATACTCCACACCCAGCACCAACTGAATATATCATATACTCCACACCCAGCACCAACTGAATATATCATATACTCCACACCCAGCACCAACTGAATATATCATATACTCCACACCCAGCACCAACTGAATATATCATATACTCCACACCCAGCACCAACTGAATATATCATATACTCCACACCCAACACCAACTGAATATATCATATACTCCACACCCAGCACCAACTGAATATATCATACACTCCACACCCAGCACCAACTGAATATATCATATACTCCACACCCAGCACCAACTGAATATATCATACACTCCACACCCAGCACCAACTGAATATATCATATACTCCACACCCAGCACCAACTGAATATATCATACACTCCACACCCAGCACCAACTGAATATATCATACACTCCACACCCAGCACCAACTGAATATATCATATACTCCACACCCAGCACCAACTGAATATCATACACTCCACATCCAGTAAGGGGTGGTCACTCCAATTGGTCCTGTACTCACATCTGCGACCGTGGTCAAAATGGTCAAGACAGAAATAAAGGAATAGTCAAGCAGTCAAGGCTCACTGGAGCCGCTCCAGTCATCGCACCAGAGCTAGCTAATTACCAGGGGCTCACTCATGAGCCTGAGTCAACACGGTAAACCGGTACGGTCAAGGCCCGATTTGGCCAGTCAAAATTCTTGACTGCGGTTGTAGATGTGAGTACAGCACCAATTGGAGTGACCACCCCTTGATGCAGCACTGGAATCCAGAATCCATCTACAGTTGGAGCTGTCCTTGGTGATGGCATGTAGGGATGACCGTGATTTAAGATGACGGCTGCATACTGTGTAATTTTACCTGTATTAACTAAAACAGGAATATTTGTCAAATCCATTATCGTACGCTAAACTAACCAGTGTTGGACCCCTCAGTAGTGCAACCCTTTATAGCTCATATAGCAGTATGTTTCTTAGATTATATTCCCTGAAGATTTATAGTCAGTTTCTAACCTAAGTGGCTTGATTCTAACCAAGGAAATGTAGCTAATGTTCTGTATATGATTCATACTCTGGTCCTAACCACCACAGTAAGGTGCCAAAGGTAGCACATGTGTTTAGCTTGACTTGGTCTAGCTGAATGGCATGAAGGTGTCACTCCATCCTATTGATTCTATAGCCATACAGTTGATCTAGGTGTCTGTAATTTAGTGTTTGAGTGCCGGTGAGTATTGTTAATCATCATGTCCTCGTCCAAGATTACAGTACTAGCTATACCACCTTATGACTGTTGAATAGTGCATACATTGACATCGTTGCCTAGCGCTAAACAATTGTTGCTAGCCATCGATTATGTCACTGAATTCCTATTCGCAATACAGTGCATCCCATTAACGTAATTAGCTATTCTTTATGCTAAATACACTTATCATGTGTGTTGTTTTGCGTCGTCGTCATGGAGTGGGTGCTTAGCTATGTGAACTGGGTTGTGTGCAATATGACTGCCGCACCCTTCGGCAATCAAAGATGACAAGTTCGATTCATTTTTGCCGAGGGCTGTTGTGACTGGACCATTATGTTATCAATGTCAAGAGCTAACTCGTTGTTTACACTGCTGGTCTTCATACACTTTCACTTCATTACATCATCATTAAGTCAGTCCTAGAGATAAGGCTTTAGGCAAGCATAGAATCGAAAAAGAGATTTTAGGTACGCTACCTAACACTTTTCACTGTTGAATTTGTAAGCTAAGTGTCAGTACATGAAATATTTTGTCAAACTATGGTTTTCTATAGCATGAATGGTTTAATGCCCAATGGATTTGGCAGTGAACAGCTAACCTACATTTCATTCTCTGTTTTCAGACCTCTGAACCATCCGATAAGCACATCTGGACAAGTGGAAGTCTGTCTGTTTTCAAAAGACGATAAGCCGGCTGTCAGGAAGCTTCTTGAAACCAAGGGGATCAGATCCATTACCAAGGTTAGTTGCTATGGAAGGCAGGGAGCTATCAAAGGTCACCCCTGTCCCTTACACAGGTAATACCATTCAACAAGTTGAAGACACATTATAAGACATTTGAACAGCGCCGACAGTTAGCGTCAATGTATGATCTGTTCCTGGTAGACAGACGAATATCTCACTTGGTCGTGGATAGGTTGGGGAAATCGTTTGTTCAGAAAAAGAACCATCCATATCCAGTTACCCTAACAAAGCCAAATCTAGCGAGAGAGATAGAGAATGCTATTGGATCCACGTACCTTCGTATGTCCCCTGGATCGTCGCTGACGGTTCGTATCGGTCGTGTCTCGATGCCCAGCAGTGCAGTGGTTGAGAACATCATCTCCAGCATGTCTAGCATCGTACAGCACATTAGCAAGGGGTGGAGTAATGTACAGGCTATCAACATCAAGACAATCAAATCAATCGCTCTACCTATCTTCAACACACTGCCCACTCCTCCTACCCTTCTCCCTAAACTGGAAAAACCAGCTCGAGTTTCTAAACTTGAAACGGTTGAAGAGAACGAGCCTGAGCAAGAAATGAGTGTCAAAGTGAGTGAACAAGGTCTTGGAACTCCTTCACAGCCAAAGCCCAAGGCACCAGCTGGTCACTATTCAGCTAAGCGAGTTCGAGGAAGCTTAGTGACTCGTACTAGCAAAAAACGAAAGTCAATGTAATATTATGTGGTATTGATTGATTATTGATAAGATCTTTGTTACATTAAGCACACACAATCAGTTTACATAAAATGATACAGAGGTATGATACAAAAGAAAACCGTTTCATAAATGAGATGATGTGATTCAGAGAGGGTAAGTGTTGAACAGGTTTGGTTTGCAAAGGTACGAGGTGTTGCATCCGAAGATAACTGCCAAACCATAATGTGTGGATCAGATCAGGAGAGCTATGTGGAACCTGTGTTACGTGAGTGAGCTCGGTATTTCAGTCAGGGTGTCCGCACCGTTGTCTAGTTCCCGAGTCATAATTGGATTGACGTTCAGTAGCTGTACTGTGTGCGAAGAGTTCACTCCTGCGTATGGGTTGATGGTGTACGTGGTGGGTAGAGACGTAGGCATTTTGAGCACCAGCTCCAGTTCTTGTCCTGACTTCAGTCGCTGCACGTCCTTGTCTTTTCTGATGAGGACGTTCGGCAGCTTGCGTATCTTGCCCACTTCGATAATACTGATGTCTAGTTCTTCGCAGCATGCTCTCAGTAGAGCTTGAAACGAGAGCATTTCTAGTTCTATCTCAACAAAGTCGCTCTCTCCGCTGTCAGCTAGCCGGACCTTGATGACAAGTGGGATGGTTGTGATGTAGGTGTTTGGTCTGGTCGAGACGGGCGAGCTGCTTGGAGCAACTACAGGTGGGGTAGTGTGTTTGTGATAATGACATGGTAAACGTGAATTCAGCTCACTATCAGGCATATCTAGACAGATACGTTTCGACTCCGGGGGAGCACCTGTGATAGTGGTGAGAGTGGGAGGTGTGCGTACTGCAATGGGCACGGTGGAGAACTGCGGTACCGTCACGGCGACTGCGTTGTGGACGCATGATGGAATGGCGATGTGCTGTTGTTGTTGCTGCTGTTCTCTCATCTGCGGCTGCTGGTAGGTGCCTGCTGGTCTCCGCCGATTGCGGATCCAGTTCTGCAAAACAACAGAGCTCGTGCTAAATGCAGCGAACCCACAAGACACGTTTTAACGCACCTTGACCACGTTCAGATCCAGCTGTGTTCGCTCAGCGGCTGACTGGTGTAGTTGGTGGAGGTGCATTGCGGCACTAGTCATGCCTGAGCGGTAGAATTCTTCCAGGATGGCGCGCTGTGGAGGAAGAATGATGGTTCGTCTTGGTGCAGCTGAACGAGGCTGCGCATTGCCGGGCGCGATGCTGTGTCCTTGTGCGTCGGCAGCAGCTCCTCCTCCCTCGTCTCCTGCAACTATGTCTTCCGCTACTTGCTCTATCTCAACATGTACGTCTTCGTGCTCGTCGATCGAGACCCCGTCAGGACCGTCACCAAGGTCAGTTGCCGCGCTCATTTCTGATTGCCAAGTCCCTGTCCTGGTGACACCTCTGACACAACACAATGCCAGTGACCACGACGATCAAGTCGCGTGATAAGCCTGCCGTAAATTGTTCTAAATTGCCGTCCAATTTGCATCTTTCCACACGTGGTCAGTCCGAGAATGGACGAGTCACTGAGAGAGGCTGCTTGTCAGGGCAATCTACATTCTCTACGCAGACTGTTGACGTCAGGAGCTTCCGTGAACTCACAGAACTCCATGAACGGATGGTCAGTGATGCCCTCTACAAATAAGCTCTGCTAACTAAAGGGGGCGTGTCTGTAAGATTTGTGTTTACATAATGCCTTTGGTTGTTTGCAGGACTGCACTTCACTGGGCTTCTAAGCGCAATCACGTGGAGATAGTAAAGCACTTGTTAGAGAGTGGAGCACTTCCCTCTATTACCAACCACACGGGACAGCTACCAGCCAACCTCACAACTAGTCAAGACATACTCAACTTACTGACCGTGCAGTCAAGCGACTCGCCAGTCAAACCACATGCTAATGAATCACAAGACACCAGCTTTGCTCTCCCCTTTGTCCCGAACTATCTAAGAAACGCTCCCTTTCCTTACTACGATATGACAAACGAAACTCCACCGCCTCACACAGATGACCATCCAGCATCGCATGATGCTGACCTGCCCTTGTCCGATACTTCAGATAACACCAAAGTGAAAACACCCACTGATGATACAGTAGCTAAACCTACAGTAACACCGTTTGTTGTCAAGGTGTGGATAGATGATGCCTTACTGAGCAAGCACAATAAAGATTCAGTCGAGGTACACGTGAAGATTTTGTCCGAGAGAGAACTCGAGCCCACTACACCATCCGCTGTTGTTGTTTCTTCCTCCAGTACCTCTGCTCCTCCCTTTGTAAAGATACGCAGTATTAATCAAGGTTCTGTAGTCGCACTAGAAAACAATGACTTTATTGAAGTAGATTTGGAAGATATGACTTATCAAGGACTGTTGAAAGTCTGCTGTAAAGAACTGAGAGTGCCTGAAGATCAGGTAGTTACCATACGCAAGCTACCAAATGTACAAATCAGAAATGACAATGATGTAAAACGTTTCAAGGAAGGACAAGAACTTGAAATAGTTTTTAGTGCCAATATAATCTTTTCTTTATAACTTTAAGTTTCATATTGGTACGAGGAGGGATGTGTGTGTGTGTTTAAAATACTAGTCTATTTTGGTGGCAATAATCTTCTTAGCTTCTCTAAAAATATGAAAGTAAGAATTGTCTGTGGTCCAAGTCGGATAAATGCTGGAACAAATCCCTAAAAATGTGGGTGAATTTTTAGGGATTCTCTGTTTTATGTGATGTTACCTTGAAGAAGCCAAGGGGACCAACACGAGCCGTGTGAAGGAAGCATTGTCCTATGTTCTAAAGAAGAAAAGAGGGAGGCACTGAAACAACAGGGAGGCTAAAAAATAGTAGTCAAATTGAAGTCTTGATGTTAAATTTGTAGTGATGTGTAAATCAGGCTTATATCAAATAAGTTGTAGCATGCTCCAAGTCATGGGGAGATTATGCTAATGTCAACTTACCTTATATTCTCCTGGTTTAGAGTTCATCATTCTTGTTTTGACTACATCAACTGGTTGGGCCATCAACGTTGCCACTAATCCCTACGATTAAGTGAATAATGAGATTATAATAACAATGGCTACTACACGCATAGGAAGGAAGAGAGTAGCTCACTGCTGTTATGCTGGCTGAAAAATGGGTAAAAATGTTGTCTCTAAAATAACTAAGAAAACCAGAGCTTGTCAAAATGTGAACACAGTATCAACCTCGTGACATACCCAGTGGAGATCAACAGCTGTTTGACCTGTTCGTAGAATGCTATCTGACCCACAGTCATCAATATTGCTCGAGTGACATTCAGCGATGCCCCACGCCATAGATTGAATATGCCCTCTACAGATATCATAAAATCCCACATCTTCAGATATCAAATCATTTACCTTCTCTGGCTATTCTCCATGTACCGTCAAACACGTGTTTGTAACTGCATAATGAAGATAAAATCAATTTCATTGTTTTGCGGATCGTCAATGCGTTGTTTGTAAATAACGCTGTACAGAGCTACAGTAAACTAGAGCCAGTTGATATTGCTTACTTTCTTCTCTTATCAAGGGACAGTTTGATATCATTCTGCATCCTAAAGAGAGTGATAATACTAACAGTGTGTAATGGAGTGTGAGTGAGGATACTATGAAGGCAGCCGTACATGAACGTAAACACTGTACAATATCTATAACTTCCACCCACCTGACATTGATCATATCAAAAGGGCTTCCTACTAGACCGCCAAAAACACCTACAGACAGAAGACAGAACATTAGCATTTCTTGTCAATGATATTGCTCTCTTTGTCACTGACCGCCAGTGATCCCTAACAGCACTTTCTGATAGAATAATAGGTTTCCTAAAAACGAAGCGGCAAATCAAAATCGAATGAAAAATAACAATCAAAAAATAGATTCAGTGAAACAAAAAT
Source organism: Haliclona indistincta (assembly GCA_964017065.1). NCBI lineage: Eukaryota > Metazoa > Porifera > Demospongiae > Haplosclerida > Chalinidae > Haliclona > Haliclona indistincta. Next base: position 7,157,732 of record OZ024787.1, on the reverse strand, counting down.
TGCTAATCTGGACACCAGTAAGACATGAATCTGTCCTGATCAGTGAGGTGTCCGTTTTTAAGAGGTTAAGAATGTGTCAATTTAGGGCAAGGCTATCTACTGTATTTTTTATAAAGCGATTGTTTTATTTGTACCTCCTTCCTTTGGAATGAGTTGTCCTTTGAGAACCTCATAGATACCAAACCGTGTCGTTGAGTATGTGAGCTGCATGGGTGGGTGGGTTAGATTGTGTCAACGGTACACTGTGTAGGCTCAGTTTATACAGTTGCACCTGTCTTGTTAAAGATGCTGTGAGGCCGTTGTAGAGTGCTAGAATGCCCTGAGTCCGTAGCACTGTGACAGCCATACCTGTGAGCCGTCTTTCCACTTTTTGCTGCGTTTGAAGGTGCACCTGGAGTGGAATGAGAGGAAGTAAACGAAAAACAATGAAACCAGGCAAACCTTTAGAAGATCGAGTGGATGAGTACACGCAGCTGCACCAGCAGAAGCTAACCCGCCGAGATACCATCGCTGTACTTTCGTGGACGTGTTATTTCTCGTCTTTACAGCCGCCATAATTCATTTACAGAGAGACACACCTTGACGGCACACCTCTTAATTTTTCCACGTGGTCGAGCAGCAATGGCGGAGGTGGTGAACAAAATACTCGAGTCCATGGTTCCTGAGCTGGAAGAGCTCGAGCGAGCTGGTCTCTTCAGCGAGGAAGAAGTAAGGTGAGCTAAGCAAACTGGTTGTACGACCATATTATTGCTCTGAATCGAATAGTCAGCCTCCTTGTACTAGTAGCAGTGCCATTCTGATACTTTTTGTTAGTGATCAGCCTTTAGGTGAAGGGTCAGCATTCTGTGAAGAGTTCAGCATCATTGGGGATTTGGTTGATGGGCTGTACATTGCGTGTTGTAACCATGCTTAGATAGTAGTGGTGGGCGATATGATACTGAAGCACTGATTTGACCGATACCAAAAGTCAGTATCGATCTTTTCGACCACACCTACAATCTTGATTCTCTGCTTACTTTTTAGATAAAATTAATAATAATTATTACCAGAATTAGAAGCCAACAGCTTTCCAATCACCTACATTAGTACTCATTCACTAATTGATACTAAAGTGTAAACCAGTCAGAATCGAAATCAAATTAAAATTTCTGGTATCGCCCACCTCTATTAGAAGTGATGCTTACGTTGTGGGAGGTGCATGTACTGAGTGTTTTTCAAGAGTAAATCACTATTACTCTTGTTATATCATTGTATTAGTGTTTGAACCAACCTTCACTTGTGTGGTTAGCAACCGGTCTGACCATAGTTACAGTTCTGTATCAACAACAGTTGAACAATGCCCTTGTATTAGCTAATTCCTTTTGCTATGGTTTATTCAGAAGGTTTGTGTTTATTATCGATTCCACTTGATCATCTGACACTCTGATTGGATGGTGTGTCAGTGATACAATAGTCGACATTTGGTCACTTCGTCCACATGCACCCTTAGTGTGATATACTGAGCATGACGATTCCAGTTCATTGCGATCCACTTGTATATGTAGGTCTATCGTTAAGAGGCGCCGAGAAATGGAGTATCGCATGTTCAGACGACCAGCAGTGAAGCAAGACTTTCTGAGAGCAATACAGGCATAGTGATATCACATTGTTTTACATGCTATTATTGGTTGTGTTCATAGTATGAACTGAACTTAGAGAAACTGAAGAAGCAAAGAAAAGAGGTGTGTCAGTGTGTGTGTGCGTGCGTGTGTGTGTGCGTGCGTGCGTGCGTGTGTGTGTGTGTGTTACGAGTTGTTCCTGTCTCAGAGAAGAGGCGTAGCCAGTATCAGTAAAGAGGGAGAATATGGAGTGACTGGTCGAATACACACTCTGTTCAGAGTGAGTCCAAATGCACACTGTGACACGAAATTTTATGATGAATTTGATATTTTTTCGTTCTTTCTAGAGAGCGCTTAAGAGATTCAAGGTAAGCTACACAATGGTTGTAATTTGGAATTTTTGAGTTCTACAATTTAAAAAAAAATTACTGTTAGGATTACTGTGTTATAGTCTCATCTGTCAATGTGTTGTAGTGTATCAGTTGAGGCTAGTAGTATAACATAGCATCTGTTCTGTTGTTCAGCAAGCACTCCATCTGTTGGTTGTATTGGTCTTGTTGCACACGTGTGTGTCATTAATTACATTGTGTACCTCTATTATTAATCATGTTACTGTAATGATTGAATTAGTTGTCATGGTTACTCAATTAAATGTCATGGTTACTCAATTAGCTGCCATGGTTACTCAATCACATCATACCAGTGTAGATTACTGTGTGTCAGCGTAACAAGCATCGTCATTAGATTCCATTCATATTGACAAGACTTGATATAGTCAAGAGTTCATTGAACTCTTGATATTGTGCATTCCACACAGCAGAACGCCTCTGAAATAAGAACAGCCATTGTAATGTGGGGACTGATGGTGACCCCAAATTGATACTTTGTATGTTTGGCAGCCTCTGTATTCAGGACACCTCTCTAATCAGGACACCACAGGGCCTCTTGGTGGACGCCCTTCTCCAGAGGGCACCCTCTCTATAATGGACACTTACTGAATCCCAAATATAACCTGTATAATAAACCCCTGACCAGAGGACACCTCTCTATAATGGACAATTTTGATGGTCCCGATGGTGTCCGCCTTAGAAAGGTTCCACTGTAATTGTGGGTCTCACTGGTGTCCGTATTAGAGGGGTCCACTGTATTCCTGACCGGTGACTGCATGGTACTTAGTGTGAGCACGTGTCATCTGTATGCATGAGTTGGTGTGGATATCTTACTTGATCATTATGTGTGGATATCTTACTTGATTGTGTATCTTAAATCCCATGTTTACGGTCCATGACGTCGAAACACACACACGGCTACAATACACATGTGGGCTATTGTGTATGAGAAGTAAATATTGACAAACCAAATCTTTGTTTGTCTTCACTTGTTATTGTAACTGGACTAGCGTAGATACTCTAGCCTGTGCTTATGGTGCAACACTGTATCTACTGCAATTGTTAGTGCAAAAATAGTGTAAGCTGTGGAAATCGCACCACAAGATAATTATCCTAGGAAGTTGCAGTATTTGAATTTTAGCTCAGTAGTGTTGCTTTTTATTACAGTTGGAAAACTGAACCTCTTTCATAAAGGTTATAATCCACTGTTTGGGTTTATTGTTTCTCAGCTACCCACTCCTTTGATACATAGCTGATGTCTGTCTCATCAGATATAAAACTCCTTTAATTTACAGTAAGAGCATAATTATGCTCTTCCACTTGCAACAGTGGTTTTAGCCCTACAATAAATTTATTATAATCGTCACTCCATCACTATAGGGTGATACCAAGCTCTGGTTGCAGTATATATCATTTTGTCGTCAACTACATCAGAATGAGTCATTGAGCAGAGTGTTTGGTAAAGCCCTCGCCATTCATCCAACCCATACTGGTGAGAACGTGTGCAAAAAATTAAAATTTTGTTACTAATAATATTTTGAGCACAATTGCAATTTCATACTGGTGCGTTATTAGAGGCACAAGCTTATATTCTATTTTCACAGCACTGAAATATGTGATTATAATTATGCGAGATGCGCTTAATAAAAATCGATGTGAGAGTTGCAGCAAAATAATTATGTGCTGAACAGACAATATGTGCCTATAGGTGAGCAGCGCCTAGCAACCCGCCAGTATGGTAATAATTTTTACCTCTCTGCAAAATTTATCTTGTCAATTGTTTTTTGTAGGTCTCTGGATTATGGCGGCAAAGTTTGAGTTTGAGGAGGTGAAGGATGTTGCTGCTGCTCGTGCTCTGTTACAGCAAGGACTGAGAGCTAACAGCACCTCACATCAGCTATGGCACGAGGTGTGTGTGTGTTGACATAACTTGGGACAGTGATTGTGCATCTGAATCTGAAATTATACTCGCCATGCTGATAGCGTCCGGGGGCAGGCCCTGACATAACGGGATAGGATAAAACTACACTGTTACTATGACGCTTCCATCTATGAAGGGATAAAAGAGTGTGGGGGGTACACTGTTGTTCTCCTTCTTGTTACTACGGAAGAAAAGAGTGTGGGTATACTGTTTTTCTCCATCTTAATGAAGGAAGAAAAGAGTGTGGGGGTACACTGTTTTTCTCCATCTTAATGAAGGAAGAAAAGAGTGTGGGGTACACTGTTTTTCTCCATCTTAATGAAGGAAGAAAAGAGTGTGGGTACACTGTTTTTCTCCATCTTAATGAAGGAAGAAAAGAGTGTGGGTACACTGTTTTTCTCCGGGTGTAGGTAAAACAGGAAATGAAACAGGAAACTGCGCCCGGCCATAATCACTACTAAACCCTAAACCCAAGACCCTAAAACCTTCACCTAAAGGTGCCCAGTATTTGCCTAACAGCGCCCAGTATTCGCCTAACGGTGCCCAGTATTCTTTTTTATAATAATTTTGCATGTAGCAAGGATACCAACAATAGCAAAAATGCTAATCTTAAATAGCTCCCTATAAGTTAGATATTAGAGGCACAGATTTTTTGAAGGAAAAAACAGTACAACTCTCCCGAATGTCCACAGGAAGATTGTTCCACATGGCAATGGAAGATGGAAAAAAGGAGGAATCGTAGGAAGTAGAATGACCAGTGACTGACTGGCAGCGATCTTGCAAGGACAGGCGCATCAGGCATAATGATAACAAGAAAATTAAAAAGATTTCTATCGAAATCAAAAGGATGTAGGGTTGTGAAATCCACCACTGGTCAACAATGTAAACTAACAAGGAACAAGCATGGAATGGTAACACGATTGACTTGCTAACAGACCATAGATCCCTACATCAGTGGCTGCTGTAGTTGACTATAGGTCACGTAGTTCAGCTTAGCTTGTTGCTGTTGACTGACACCTGACGTGCATTCAGCTTGTGACAGCTTATGTACAGCCACTGATGTAGGGATCTATGGTCTGTTAGCAAGTCAATCGTGTTACCATTCCATGCTTGTTCCTTGTTAGTTTACATTGTTGACCAGTGGTGGATTTCACAACCCTACATCCTTTTGATTTCGATAGAAATCTTTTTAATTTTCTTGTTTGTGTCCTTTTTTTCTTTTTCAGTGAAGTACAGTTCAATATCATGCAATTACTGTGCCATCTTTGTTTCCACCATTGGTTTGGTTTTCCTGTTGTTGATGGCTTTTCTTTATTATTAACAATTTTAAACTTGTATAGCTAAATAATTGTTATGCTGTAGATATCAGCTCGCCTACGCATGCATGAATCATAGATATTATATTGCCTACGGACTGGGATTGGACACTGGGCATTTCCGTGTACACAGCGCGTTGCGCCGGAGGTCAATTTTTCCCTTGGATACAGCGTGATTCAGCATGGTTACAGTATTACTTAATACAAAAACTGCCCGAATCAAAGGCGTTTTGCGACGAGATAACGCTTTGTCTGCATACAGATTATAGCCTAAACCATATTTGAATCATCGAACAGTAACTCCAAGGTATTGAATTTATTCGGATATTTGTCATGTTGCGTCTAGAGGTACACAAAAAAGGTCACTAGCAAGTACGAATTCTGCACTGCAGTATCGCCCTAAGCGCTGAAAAACATGCCTACACCACATTGATCAACGTGAATAACAATTATAAAGCTACAGCGTACACTAAAAACAGTTCGTATTTGCAGTAGAGGTACACAAAGTTCACGACTTTCTGCTCGCTAAATGTATTGCGGCATTTGGGTCAAGCGCAACGCGGTGTGCACGCACCAAAAATGTATTGTTACTATGCGCTCACGTGAGCTAGTGTCCAATCCCAGTCCGTAGGCAATATAATATCTATGCATGAATACAGTGCATACGAGCCCCGCCCACACTTGTTTACGGAGGTTATAATTATCTGGCAAGGCAGAATGGTGATTCTGCGCTTGCTAGCTTACCGTTCTTCGAAGACTCCAGACAAATATGTGTTCTCCGTGATCTATACGGCGCGGCGATACTCAAGCTTGTGCTTGGTCTCGTGCGCTAACCACAGCTTGGTCACATGCGTATTGCGCAATCACTATAATTATTAATGGCGTCTAACACTTAGCTGACAATGGATCACGATCGAGAAATCGCGGAATTTATATCGCCGTTTCGCTAAAAACTAAGTTCAAAAGGCACATGCCAGGAGAATTTCACGACTGTTCGTGGGTGTTTTGGTCTCGGCACTGCTCACGTAAAGGTGCTAGGCGAGTGGAAGAAAGAAAGAAAGAAAGAAGAAAGAAAGAAGAAAACGAAGATGACGAAACTCGATTTTCACCGTTTCCAGGTTCGTCACTTTAGTAACAATCTCGAGCAATCTCCTTGCTACTGTAAGATGGGGCAACGCCAGATAGCAGATTTAAGTGTCTTTGGACGTATAAAATTCATTACCAGGCGAAATATCAACGTTTGAACGCTAATACATTGTATGTAGCCGCCATCTTGTTTTCTCGTTCAACCCTACATAGGGAGACACTACCGTGTCTCCCTAATACCTTTGTTAATCTTGAAGAGTATTCGCCTAACGGCGCCCAGTATTCACCTAACAGCGCCCAGTATTCGCCTAACGTGCCAGAATAGTACTGGGCACATTAGGCGAATACTGGGCGCCGTTAGGCGAAGGTTTTGGGTTGTGGTAAAACCAGGAATGAGGAACGGCGAAACAAGAAATGACGGAGAAATTCGGAGCATAAGCAAAAGTTGCAGCCCGCCACTCCCACTCTGCTGAAAATGCACATCAGAATACTAGGTCGCCCAGAATATTGGGTGCCGTTAGGTTGGCATAATTCCTGACGATCTTTAGCTAGGGCCGAAGGCCCTGTTTAGGACGACCCTCCCGACGATCTTTAGGCTTATCAAGGGCCGAAGGCCCGGTTAGGACGACCCTCGCGACGATCCTTAGGCTTACCAAGGGCCGAAGGCCCGGTTTAGGACGACCCTCCCGACGATCCTTAGGCTTACCAAGGGCCAAAGGCCGGGTTTAGGACGACCCTCCCAACTTTGCACAGTTAGGAGAAGGTTTTTAAGGTCTTGGGTTTAGGGTTTAGTGCGAGACCACACCCATTCAATGCATATTCCCCGTTCCCTCATTCCTGGTTTTACCAATACCTGAAGGTTTTAGGGTCTTGGGTTTAGGGTTTAGTAGTAATTATGGGCAGGCGGGGTTTCCTGTTTTGTGTTTTACCTACACCCGGAGAAAAACAGTGTACCCACACTCTTTTCTTCCTTCGTTAAGATGGAGAAAAAGATACCCACGCTCTTTTCTTCCTTCATTAAGATGGAGAAAAACAGTGTACCCCACACTCTTTTCTTCCGTAGTAACAAGAAGGAGAACAACAGTGTACCCCCCACACTCTTTTATCCCATCTATGAAGGCAAAACGGGGAGAATAGTGTAAACTTGTACGGAACCTGACATAACCAAAATACAAATAAGTCATAACTTGAAACAAATCAACAGATGGGGATCTAGTAAATATCATAAATGGATGATCTGTCTTACTTCTTGATCCGTCCGGGGGCAAGCCCTAACATAACCAAAATACAAATAATTCATAACTTGAAACAAATCAACAGATGGGGATCTGGTAATTATCATATCTGTCTTACTTCTTGATCCGTCCGGGGGCAAGCCCTAACATAACCAAAATACAAATAATTCATGACTTGAAACAAATCAACAGATGGGGATATAGTAAATATCACTTTGAAGACTGGTCTCTGATATTTTCGGGGTTTTAGTTGGGTTTGATTTAATGAACAAATTATATTTTGATGAATTTAATGTTGTGAATTGTTTGTGTACGATGGATTCCATCTTTATGCTATTATTATTATAATAAAGTAGAATAGTATTCAGGACTTCAGTTTGCTAGTTAAAGTGGTACGTGTATTTTTTGATGCCGAACTTTAATTTAACTTTTTCTTTACTGTAGTACTTTAGAATGGAGCTACTGCACACTGAGAAGGTACACTACTGCTACTGGGTACTATCATATCATGCTTTTTGCCTCCATTCTTGTGTTGTAGCTGCGGAAGAGAAGTAGTCTTCTCCGACTGGATGTGGACGACGAAGTAAGCAAATATTGAAAGCATTATGACCGTTTCTTTTACATGACTAATGGTTGTGTTCTGTGATTGCTATGCAACCTAAACTATATTTCTACATCTTATATCAAATCATGTCTTTTACACCAGGAGGCGCCTGATGATGTGCTGTCGTACAAAGTTGCTACCATTGTCTACAATCAAGCAGTAATTGCTGTACCAGGTGAATAAACCATTATTATCTTAACTCATTTCCAAGCTTGTTCTCTCTCTCCTCTCTCTCTCTCTCTCTCTCTCTCTCTCTCTCTCTCTCTCTCTCTCTCTCTCTCTCTCTCTCTCTCTCTCTCTCTGTTTGCTTCATAGATGATATTGTGTTCAGGCTCAAGTTCCTGCCCATTTTACGATTGTTTGATGGTACTGATGAAAGAGAAGAGGAAATCTTTCAAAGGTTGTCTGATCTTTGATGCTCGTGTTTGTGATGTGCTCACATGGTTTGCAGCATTAGAAAAGATTTTGAGAATCATCCGCTGTTTTGGGACGCCTTAGCACAAAGAGATTGGGCTAGACAAGACAGGAAGGACCTCACAGGTAGTGCTACAAGGCTCAAATATTCTGTTACTCTTCGTCATTTCAATCTTTCAGAATTTTGTGCTCTGCTACAAGCATGAACCATATTAACAAACCCATGAAAACACAAAATTGTTCATAAAACGGAAATTTGATTGTTTACTTGATGTCTCACTAAGATTTTTAAAAACACCTTTTTTACAATTTTGACAATTTTCCATTGCAGTGCTTAAAATGTGTATAATGCTTCCAAGCTATCTAAATATTATGATTTTGTAGATGATGTTGTTACTAAGCTTGAAGCAGACTCTGAACGGATATACGATAAAGGGTTGAAGTCAGTTAGACAAGGTAACACGTGTGTGTTGCTGTATCATGATAGCTGGTTGGTTTGTTGTCAGATGATGTTGAAGTGCTGTGGGAGAAGCTGCTGTCCTGGTGTGTAGAGAGATTGCATGCAGCAAACAGTGAGTCTCAGCCAGCAAGACAAAAGGTGTGTGTGTGTGTGTGTGTGTGTGTGTGTGTGTGTGTGTGTGTGTGTGTGTGTGTGTGTGTGTGTGTGTGTGTGTGTGTGTGTGTGTGTGTGTGTGTGTGTGTGTGTGTGTGTGCTTGCGAGCGTGCGTGCGTGCATGTGTGTGAGTGTGCATGTGCATGCGTGTGTGCGTGCACGTGTGTGTGTTTGCAGTTGAACACCTTGCTCACATAATGAATCCAGCTAACATGAGTGGTGTTGTACCAGTGCAATATTGCTATTGTTATTAACGTGTTAACACTTTGTTCTACATTGACCACAGTCTGCTCTGGATCGATTAGTGAAGCTATCACTGCAGTGTGCCGATCAACAAGCTCTCACGGAGACCATGGCACTGTCAATAGTATGCAAAATAATTTAGATAAAATCATAGACAATGTGATAAATCATATTCATGAAGTAGTTTTCAAGCTTTAAAAAAATGCAAATATGTCATAATACGATTACCACACAGGTATGTTGTTATGCTCTACTTGACAATGGGTCGCATTGACAGTGCTGTGTCGCGGCGCAAGAATACGCATTGCGACGTATTGTGAACTAGGCTTTATAGGTGCATCTGATGCTGCTCTCATTATACTGAAAGCGCTTTTTATTATAATTTCTTCCTACGAAAATAAAAGTGCGTGCGCTTAATAATAACATACCAGTACAGTACTTGAAGTAATAGATGAATTTATTGAAATTAATGCGTGTGGTGCCTACATCATTGTTGACGCATTTTTATAGCCTTTCTATTCAGAGCTTGATTCCGTTATTTCAGGTAGACATGTTGCTGAGCTATGGGCTGACAGAGAATGCCCTGAGCATATCAAAGATGGCGTCCCTTCAGCACCCCTCCTCTCCAACTGTATGGATCACTAGAATACAGTGTGAGACTGCATTTGGAGAAGACAAGGAGCAGGACAGAGTGACTAGCTTGTTCAGAGAAGCCATTGACCAAGTACCATCAAAAGTAACCTCAATCTTTGATTTTGGACCAAACTTCATAACTGCATGTGTGTGTAGGTATCGTTGTCATTGTGGAAGTACTGGATTACTTACCTGATCTCTATCGGAGCTGCAAAAGAGTCCATACATCAGGTGTATAAGGTAAGTATAGACTGTCACCATGCACACACACACACACACACACACAAACGGAAATTGAAAAATCTTTGTTGTGATGGTACCCTGTTTCTGAGGAACTCGGGTACTCCTTCAGTCTAAGCCTTTCAAGTCTAGCACACACACACACACAAACAGATATTGAAAAATCTTTGTTGTGATGGTAGAATCATGGTACCCTGTTTCTGAAGAACTCGGGTACTCCTTCAGTCTAAGCCTTTCAAGTCTAGCACACACACACACAAATTGCGGTTAAGATGTAGCCCCAAAACTGTTTTAAAATTTGGTTAATTTGGATTAGGGTGGTTTTGTTCGTGTGTCTCTCACTACCCAATAGTGTGTTAGTGGTTGGTCCATCAATTAGTGAGCTTGCTGTAACAGCTCCTGCACCTGTATAAATTATTCTTGAAAAAGGTCAGATCTTACAAATTCTTTTTCTTATTGTTGCACATGACAAACACATAATTATTTGACATATACTCAAACCTTGAAGACGCCCTTTGTATAGATATCAGTGATAGTGAAGCACACATGCACATACACACACGCATATGTCTGTCATCTCTTCTTTGTCTGCAGGAATGCATTGCTACAGTAAGCTCTGGTGTGAAGGAAGAGATATGCAAGGTGTACATTGAGTGGTGTTTGATGGAGGGTGGAATCAAGAGTGCAAGAAGAGCTTACAAAAGGTCAGCAATCAAAGGTTGCTGTCACTAATGAAGTGTTTAGCTGCCCCTTGCACATGCAGTATGTTGGTCAGTAAACCAGTTCCTTGTGCTGTCTACAAGATGTGCATTGACTTAGAGAAAAACCAGGTGAGATAATAATTTATGCACAAGCACATTTTAGTTTCATGCTATTATTTGAGGTTGAATTTTTTTATCAGAGCTTCAACAAGAAAAGTGTATAATTTCAGTCAGCTGTGTGATCCCTTCCTATATCGTCTTTGCGCTCCTGGGTGCTATATTATTGTAATACACCTTTGCTGTGCTGATATTGTGTGTTTAGAGCAGTGCGTTATCAAACTGAACTTTAGACTCAGAGTAAACAAACTCGAATCTCAAATACTATTTTGAAGTTCTGGTACAGTACTGTATTGTGATGGTTAGTGCACTTATACGTTTTTGTATTGAGCAGAGAGACCCAAGTGTGGAGAGACTCTGCAGACTGTTTGAGGCTGGGTTGGACGAGTACGGAGAGATCAGTACAGGTATGGAAGCTATTCACACACTGTACGATGCTACGGGAGTTTGTGATGTCATGTGCAGTAGTCTTTGGAAATAATGTATTATATAGCACACACACATGTGAAACTTATGTTGAGCAACTGCCTTTAGCAAAGGTCTCCTTTCTCTGTTGTGAAAACCTAGGTGTATCATCCAGTATCCAAAGACACATGTGTGCATGTGCTTAGAGTCACTTGCAAGACTCCCTTCTACTTTATGCACTGTCATGTGATGTTTCAATGGTTTCTGTTTGATTGTAAACATGCACATGTGAACCTACTCTTTCTCCCAGTCACTGGGCACACCCTTCAACTATATTTGAATCTCTATCGTTCTCTTTGCATTCTCAGATCTATGGCTGGATTACATAAAGGTCGAGATGACTGTTGATGGAGGTAGGATGGACAAGGTCAGCGAGCTGCACTGGAGAGCTACGAAGACCCTAGACGGCAGTTTGACGGCTCAATTCATCAGCTCCTACTCACTTTTGACCTCACAATTGTAAAGCGTTGCAGGTGGACGGAACTTGATCAAAACCATGTTTTGAAAAATAAAATGTACATAGCAGGCACATAGAGCTTATACATGTGATCAAAACTGGGTTTATTTGAAACACAATTTAACACAAAAAGTCGAAAATAAGTATTGTTCGGTGTGTAATCAGTGGATACCAGTGATAAGGGGAGATTGCAAAGTGCAGATGTTGCTTGGCGCCCATTTTATGGGCGCCAAACCAGTTCAAGTGAGAATGCGTTCAGTCTTCTTTAGTATTGGAGTCTTCATCAGGCAGAGCGGCGGTACTGGAGGAGTCCTCGCGGTTGGTACGCTTACGAAACACTGCCGGAGTGACAGTCTTCGCCATGTCCAAGGATGACCTTGCTGCCTGGAACATAGTGTAGAGAACAGCTGCCACACAAGTGACGCATGTGGAGAGACAGAAGGCGACGGAGAGAGCTCCTGCTAGAATCAGCATCCCTATGAAGAGCAACAGTAGCTCCCATACTAGTCCAGCTATGAGGGTAGCTACAAGAGTGCCCGCCACGAAGCACAGGAAGGCAAAGACTGGAACAATCGAGACCAGAGTAAAGGTGGAGACGGCAATGAATTTGAGCGGGTTAGCCATAGCGTACTGGGACACCCTCTGCGCCCACTGCTGGCTGCTGGCGTGAGCTGACTGCATCCAAGGAGATCCCTTATGAGAAAATAACGAGTCGCTAGCTGTCGACATCTCGTGCCTTGTAAAAGAGTACAGGTGTACAAGCCGTCCAGCCCCGCTAATAATAACGAAGGGCGTATCCCTCTCCTCCAAATGGACCACACCTCTACTCGGCTTTCTTCAAGTGTAGTGTTGCCGAATCGTACAGTAGTGTCTGTGTCTTCCGACAGCTCGACCGGACCGTACGTATTGCAAGATCCTGCTGCTTGTCTGTCTAGTATCTTTGCTCGAGACATCAGGCGCTTGCCGCTGGCTCCAGATTCCCGGCACCAGCGCGGCGGATTGGCGGTTGCTGTAAATCGCGTTTCTTGAGGTCAAGGGTGCTTCTACCGGCACAGAACGCGAGAGAAGATGCATTCAAACCGCTCTATGCCTCACCAAAGGTGCAGTTACTAGGAGAGAAAGAGAACGGGAGGATAGATTCAGCTAAGGGTGCTAATCAGCTTTAGCTAGCTAGCTAGAGTAAATGAATCACAGCTCGCCGTGTGCTAATTGACTAAAACAACAATTATTGTCTGGTGTGAGTTGAATCATCTTTAGAAAGAGCCTGGTTTACACACCAGCAGCCCTGGCATTCCCTTCCTAAGGAGATCAACAAGCACTGCATGACTAGTCACCAAATTGCATTGTACAATGTTTGCAAACTCTGCAGGAGTGCCTGTTTCCTTTCAGTGAGTGCAAGGTGCCCAGTGGAGTAATGCGTCTGTCTGTGCATGCTCCAGTTAGCACTATTTGAAATACAGTCCAGATCGTCTTACCACCATCCCTTGACCACTGGTGGTGTTAGTTGTGGTTGGTTCGGCTTGTTACTTCATGTGTGTGGTAACACTTAGTCTATAACCTGGTTACAGGGTCGGTGTACTGTGTGGTGCCTAGTCTACATCACTACAAGCATTATAATGGGAAGCCCAAATATAATACAGCAGCCTCTTATGAGTCATGCATGACTGCTGAAGCAGTTTATTTTTGACAAAGATTGTTGTCATAAGCATGACTCAGTCTAACTTGACTTCATTGTATATTTTCCTGATTGGGACTGTTAGCTGTATGCTTACATTAGCTACCAGCTCTTTGATGATATTATGTTAATGTGATATGATGCTCCCTCCTTCCACTTACATGTTTCCTTTCATCATCCTTCCTCTTTCCTTCCTTCTCACTGTCAGGGTCTCTAACCTATGGGAAGAGTCTTCACTAGATGTTCCTCACCTAGAGCGAGTCCCGGCCCATGCTAAGCTGCAGCGTCATCATTCCAGTATCACAGCCACCAATGCTCGTAGACCACACGTCTCTGTGAAAACAGACTACCCTGCTAGCTACTACCACACAGACTCCTCTAATGAAGGAAAAGCTGGGGGCTATCGACTGCCGAGGAGAACCTCTGATCTAGCTTACAGCGAGACAAGCAATCTGTACAACAAGGGCCGGGCGGATAGAAACTCGTATACAAGTTCGCAGTCTAGTTTCAGCGGTTCTTTACCTGACCCTGGCTATAACTCACGGCACAGCCTAGCCCTGTCTGAGTCAGGATATCGAGCTCAGAGTACTGAATCCGGCTATCAGGGCAACCCAATGGTTCTGCTAGACACTGGGACTCCCAACAGCAGCCAATCGGATTTCTCCTCAAAGTAAGCAATCCAATACTTGTTAATAATACTGTGTTCATGATTATAAGAACTTAGACATTGCTATGTGATACTGTATGTCAATTGAAACCTGTCTCTAGCTTGATGGCATTCCCCGTCTGTTTGTATTGACTAAGAATGTTTGAATGAATTTCTAAGAGGCTGTGATGGTAGTGAGGCAGGATAGTAGTGATGTTAGTGATGGTGGTGATAGTAGTGATGGTGACATGTGGACATGATGCTGGTAACTATGGTGATGTAAGCGTTGTGATGGTGACGGTCTTGATGGTGATAACAATGCTGGTGATAGTAGTCATGGAGTTACTAGAAGCCTTTGTTTTGGAGCAACTATTCACACAATAGATTTCATTCTTTCCCCTTCACTAACATTTTGACAAAATGACATATCACACTACCTCATACATTGTGACAAAGTGTCATATCACACTACAGCGGTTTCACTACTTCTTTCAATCTAAAGCGTCAACCGTAGAACGTAGACCGTGTTCAATTTGAATCATGCAATGTAATAAACCTTCCAAATAAGGCACGGATCACACGTTACGCTTTTGCGGCTGTTGCAAGAAGTAATAAAACCACTGTAGCTCATGCATTTTGACAAAGTGTCACATCACACTACTTCATACATTTTGACAAAGTGTCATATCACCCTGGCTCATTAATATTCATTGATCAATAGCCTCTAGTGTAATACAAACAGACCAATTAATATTGGTATGCAGAGTTTCTATTCATTGTCGATCTTGAATATTGGTATTCTTCCTATGGGGTAATATGACTGTATATGCTCATGTTACTGTACTCTGTGTGTACCCTATTCTCAGCTGGTCTGATATTAATCTGTAGCTTCCATCATTACCAGTAGTACGTTCAGCTTTGTTGAAGAGATTGTGCTATCAACTATGTCATATTGAAGGATAGCCTTACATAGATCATACTCTGTGACTTATATTCAACACTTTACTCTAGGGATACTAAAACACTAGGTTTTCATGGTGTTTTCAAAAACAAGCTCCAATGTACCTGTGAATAGAGGGAAACAACTCCTGGTATAGCCTGAACCGGAACGTGTCTTATTCAGAAAACTTTAATATATGTCTGTCTCAAGCATATGAGAGAGAGAGAGAGAGAGAGTGAGAGAGAGAGAGAGAGAGAGGGAGAGAGAGAGATGGTAAAGAGAGACAGGAGGGAGAATCGTAATGGAGAAAGAGAGGGAGAGAGAAGAAAATCATTGATTGATTGAACTTGTGTTTGCACAGTGATTTGATGGGTTAGACTGCCTGCTGTTTTTATCTCTCGATTTCTTCTCCACAGGCGATACTCTGCTACAATGCCTCGTCCGCAGAGCACCAATTCTCTCGGTATAGCTGGGAGCGGCAGTGGAGGAAGCTTTGGAGCCGGTTTTGGTAATAACGGGAGAGATCGAGGCAGACAAATTTCGACGCTGGAAAGAAAGCAGAAGGGCCTATCACACCCGGCAAGCAGCACCTTTCTAGCGACAGGTATGAAATGAATTCAATAACACTCAAAAAATCATTATTCAAAACTCTCAATTGTCTGGCTCTATGTGTAGAGTTCACTGTAGATATGTATGAGTGTGCGGGTGCTATGTAACACAGTATGTACAGATACATTTAACAGTTTAGTGTGTGCACACATTGTATATACTGCACATTTCTAGAAGGACTTGTGTGCATATAGCGTATTGTATCACAACGACCCAAAGTAGGGAAAAATTGTACTCAGAGTTGTATTGAGCCTTATTCATCTGTAACTAAAATATGTATTGCCCAAATTAGCGGTTTGTTCAAAGCTATTTACCAGTTTTGATCAAAGTGGATGTCTTGTACCTGACATTACGTGATGATGGGAGCTTGTTCACACCAATAACCACTGTTTTATCAGAGGCAGTTCATTTGACTTATCTAGAGTAGTACACTTGTACTCTAAGGTGACTGCTTTGATGTGGCTGCTGAGGTGTGAACTGGCTGTTAGTTTAGTGCGGCTGTATGGGCGAGGCCTGGAGTGTCTGGCTTTTCAATTATGGTTTCAGTATTTCATTTATAGTACACTTTGATTTTTCAGTTAATTTAATCTTGGTTCCTTTAGTCTCTCTTCCTCTCCTACCCTTGCATCACACCTTTACTTTATCATTCTTTTGCTTCTTCCTTTCCCTCTCTGCTTTATCTTTCTCTCTCTTTACCTTGCTCTTGCACTATTCATTTTCTTTTTTCGCCTTTCTTGCTCTGCTCTCTCTCTCTCTCTCTCTCTGCCTCCCTCCATTCTCTTCTGCTCCTTCCTTTCTGTTCTCTCTCTCTCTCTCTCTCTCTCTCTCTCTCCCTTTCTGCTCTCTCTTTCTCTCTCCAGCTGATTCATGGCTGCTGGATGAAGACGGTGAAGGTTCCAATCCCCAGCGACTAGGCACTGTCCCTCATGCAGATGAGCGCCTCCTTCAGCACCACATGCCTCTCTACTATCACCCTCGTTCACAGTCACCCTCCACTCCCTCCTTCAGCAGTGAAGAAGACACTCCCTGGTACGAAGACGACAACCCTAATGTCACCACCGGTCTATGGTCGGGAGGGGCTCTACCTAACGGTACACAACCGTACACTATCAACAACAGTCGATCTCCAGTCCACTACCAACCTTACGCTGGCTATGACATACCAGGAGTCCCTCCTCGCTTCAATTCAGCCGAGCAGCACTCAATGGCTCAACAGAGACTAGACAGGTTCTTTAGTCAGAGCAGTACACTAGACGATGACTCCTCTTCTCTTCAAAGCTACGATTCGTCTAACATCGGTGTATTTGCACCTCCATCTCGTCCTCCCTCACATTATTCTCAATCTAAACATCGGCACAGACGCATGTCCAGCCCTCCCGGGCAGTACTCAGATCAACTAAGGGTCCCATCGCAGGCTAAGATGTACTCTGATTCGGAACGCAGCTCTCTCACTGTGAGTGGTTTCCTCTCTGCATCTTTCTCTCAATTTAATTCTTTTCTTCATCTTCCTGGTACTGTACTTGTATAATACCTCTTTTGTCAGGAGTTAACAGAATGTGCAGTATAGAATCTTATAGGCAATGTTATATTTTGGTAATCAACACTCCTGATCTAGCCTGGTATACAATCCATTTTTTATGTGCACTGAAAATATTTTCGACATTCGACGGTAGTTCCCAATATTGGGCAATTCTCTGTTCTAGCTACGATGTGTTTACATGGCTCAGAATAGTTGTTGAATACAATAATAGTGATTATACATAGTGCTCATATTTTAAGGTCCACTTATCGCTACATGTATGTAAGAATTTTAGCTATTTTCAATCGAGTGTGTTAAGTTGTAATTCGAGTATTCTCAGTATTAACGATTTGTACATTCCGAAATGGTTTTTAGCCCTGCAATAACATCACATTAACATTCTCATTAGCCTTGCATAACATGACCAGCACATGATGTAAAGCCTGTTCCCTCTTCCTGCTAAATGATGGTTGTTTTGTCCTTCCCTATTGCTTACCACTGCACTCTTATTTAATAACTGCAGTCTAGTTATTAATAGCAGCATGAGTCACTTCCTGGCTAGGTACAGTAAACACTACGCATGTTGACTGCTACTGCAGTGTGTATAGTTCATGTACCCATACATGCTACCAGTTGCTTAACAATGCTAGGGTCTCAGCTGGAAGACATCAAAGAGTCTAGTCATATGTTGCCTAGCAACAGCTCACCACCTGCATCTTCAGCATACTGACCTAAGAGGAAATTGATACCAGTGTGGTGGTGTCAGTATAAGACCTTGGTGCACCTGGTCATAAGTTTAGTCTGTACCAGGTAGCTAGCTAGTGTAGTTAGGCTGCTGTATGTCTATCATGGGCCGGTTATCAAGACGCCATACCGTGTATATCGTGTACAAGAATGGAGAACCAGGAATACAGTTTCCCTCTCCCTCTCCATCACTATCTTCACTTGATGTATGTGACTGGAACTATAATCTTCTACTCTATCTATACATTTGTATTTTGGTTCAATTGGAGGACATTGTTGCAATACTGTGAAATTCTCCACACTGCAGACTAGTATCTATTCTCATAGAGTGTGGTTTGTGTATTATTCATTGGAAAATAATTGCCTCTTTTCGAAACAATTTCACTCATGCAATAATATACTGCAAATGCAGTTCAACTACTACTCATTACATTGTCTCTCCTTCTTGTTGTTGTTGCAGGGTGAAGGATCTGGATCACAAACCCCACAGCCTCCTGGGTAAGTGATTATTAACCATAAAACAATGACTGTAAATGAGTTGAATTATCACCTGTTGGTTGGTGTGATAATAGTGTGTGTTAATATAATCAAGTTTACCACCTCCCTCCCTCCCTCCCTCCCTCCCTCCCTCCCTCTCTCTCTCTCTCTCACCCTCTCTCTCTCTCTCCAGCTCTACACCCACTCCTAAGAGTAAATCTGGTCTCTACAAGCTTAAGAAGAAGCTATTAAGAACAGACAAGAGAGACAGTATAGAGAATGGAATCAGCGGAGAGGAGAAGAAAAAACGAAAGAAGAAAAGGAATACAAAATCAACCAGCAACTCCATCTCCATCGATCACCACAGGTACAAACACAAAAAATAATGTAGTCGTATGTTTTTCTAAAGTTGATTTTTTCAAATTGATATGGTTGTATTTATTATTCCTCTTTTGTGCAGTGCTGTGAAGCGTTCTCAAAGCATGGAGCAGCTTCATATCAACAAGAGAGCCCCAGGGACCCCAATCTTAGGCAAGGGCAGGATAACTCCAGCTCCCAGTCCCAGGATGACCCCTCGCTCTCGGAGGAGGTTCGGTCTGAGCAGAAGAAACAGTGAACCCGATCTAGAGGCAGCTGGTGAGAAAAACAAAAGAGAGTTATTGTGTGAGGGAGGATGTGGGTGATAGGAAAGATGCTGTACAACTGGTCTGTAGATGAATTTTATTATTTCCAAGTAAACGTTTTTCTTAAGTTTTTCCAAGCCAGTTCTATTGTAAACTCTCAGAAGATTTTTACCTATGTTTGTTGTATTGGAGTTTCCAGAAATGTTACAATTTGCATTCTTGTGCAATTGTAACTACCTCTGCTGCTGGGGGTCTGTACATAGCAGTACCCCATGTACACGGGGTATTTTACTATGGTATTATTACACCACTGTGGCTTTTTAGAAACTTCGAAACATTTGAAACTGAGCCCCTTGCAGTCTGGGCACTATACAGCTGCTTTGTCTGAGTAACTAATACCTCTGACCTATCATTTTACTCACCTCCTACACGTGCTCATGACGCTCTGATTAGCATAGTGTATTGGTCAATTATGCTCATTAGAAGTAATAAGTTTAGACACTAAAAGCGAAGCCCAATGTGCTCAAATTTCATTATACAACAATATTATGTTACATACAATATTATATTACATGTATGAATTTTCAAGGATGCCTTTAAAATCAATGATAGCGCTATAATAACAGTCCGTTGCTATGGTTACCATGGCTGGTGCTTATCTCATTATGTAAAGTTTAAAGAAAATAAAGCAAACTGGCTACACTCTGAATAACAAGGAGCTATGGCTGAGACCAGTTCTATACTAAGTCAAGATCTTATGAACAGTTCACTAATCCTGTATCACAGCATCGTCCTGATTTTTAAAAGTCAAAGCACTCTTGATCGCTTTTCCCAAGTAGATACTTTAGAGATACTTAGTCATAAGTATCTCTCTCTCTTGTGTTGTATTATTACAACACAGCAAATAGCTCAGCTGGTTGTTAATTTAAACTGTGAATAACAAATGCTTCTAAGAGTTGCTAGAGTTAGTAAACTATGCATTGGTTGGAGTTTGTTAAAATAAGCCAGTATACTGTACGAGCGAGTATATTAGATTGCGGTTTACTCATTTTCTCTTCACTGCAGTCGGAGGACCTTTGACTCGATCTGGGAGCAAGAGAAATTTACTGATGGACCCAACTGAAGGTGTGTGTGTGAGTGAGTGTGTGAATAAGTGTGTGTGTGAGTGAGTGAGTGAGTGAGTGAGTGAGTGAGTGAGTGAGTGAGTGAGTGAGTGAGTGAGTGAGTGAGTGAGTGAGTGAGTGAGTGAGTGAGTGAGTGAGTGAGTGAGTGAGTGAGTGAGTGAGTGAGTGAGTGAGTGAGTGAGTGAGTGAGTGAGTGAGTGAGTGAGTGAGTGAGTGAGTGAGTGAGTGAGTGAGTGAGTGAGTGAGTGAGTGAGTGAGTGAGTGAGTGAGTGAGTGAGTGAGTGAGTGAGTGAGTGAGTGAGTGAGTGAGTGAGTGAGTGAGTGAGTGAGTGAGTGAGTGAGTGAGTGAGTGAGTGAGTGAGTGAGACAGTGTGATATGCATGTCTGTTTGTGTGTAGCATTGTTTGAGGCAATAGAACAAGAGGACTACAGCAGATGTGAGAAGCTTATTCTTGAAGAGCTATCTAGTGTGGACCTCAATCGGTAAGCAAAGAGAGAGAAAGAATGGAGTAAACTTTGTGATTTTTTATTTCAATGACTGATGCTGTTCTCTCTTACAGTCTTGGTGAAGATGACCTTACTCCTCTTGATCTAGCTGTCATGCTGTCCACCACCTCCATTGCTAACCTACTTCTCTCCCACGGAGCCAGAGACAGCACCAAATGTAATTCTACATACATGTAAATAATCCCCAGACAGGCCACAGTCCTGTACATAAGTTCCAGTTGAACTAAGTATGGTGTCTCTAATACACCGTTTGACCTTATAGTTAAGAATTTCATTCTTCACTGTGCCTCCAGATTATCGCAATCCTAACATGCGCTACAAGAAGGTCTCATCGTTGGCTGCTCAAGCTCATCGCGAGTGTCAGCATCTCGGAGAAATGCTTCTCATCACTCACGGATCCAGCAATACTAAGGTACGATAACTAGTCACAGCAAAAACACATAGACTATGATTTGAGATGGTTAACTCTTTAGAAGTGGTTGTTTGGGCTACATGTATTATCATAGAATGTCGTACTCTCTGAGTATTCTCATGAACGATTCGTTTCACACACTGTACATTATTGTTTTTGTTTCTTGTTGCTATAGGAGATGGACAAACAGCTGCTGAGATGGAAGAGAAAATCCACAATGTGGGACAAGATGGCTAATAACATCGAAACAGCAAGTAAGAGCAATACATCATTTTTTTTAAATTCACACCTCTTTTTTGACTACTACTCTAGGGCTCCCTGCTCCTCCGCGTGATGTGTCACTGGTCGTGTCCTCCAACAGCACTCTCACTGTTCGATTCCAGCCTCCAGACACTGACAATGGATCAGCCATTACCAGATACAAGAGTGAGCTAGAATAACAAAAAATAGCAAAAATTACTGACTCCTCCTATAAACGTACTATGTTTTCAAGTTTTTAACTGTTTTTGTTACACTTTGTTATTGTTGTTGATAGTTTTTGTTTGTTTTGTCTTCAGTTCAGTGGAGTCGTACTAGTAATTTTGTACCTGAAGTTGGCGAATTTGTCATGTGTGACACACGCAACAGAGAATACACCATACCAGGTCTGAATAAGGTAAGAGAGAAAAGGGAGTTGGTAAAGAAAGGAGTCTTTCACATTGTCGTCTTGTTCACAGGGAGAGCAGTGTTTCGTTCGAGTATTTGCGCACAATTTGAAAGGGTTTGGTCCACCACAGGTAGCAGTACCAGCATATGCTGTTCCTTCCAGTGAGTACAACCAAACACTTCAAGTCATAATGATTTCGTTATTTTCTCTTTCTAGGTTGGCGAGACGGTAATAAGGGTGGAGCTAGTCAACCTCGATTTCAAGGCTGCACTACTCAGATGCAGAGTATTGCTGCCGAGTTCCATGCGCTCTCCTCCCTGAGACAGAGACAGGAACAAGAGCAACAACAACAACAAGGAGATGGTGAATCACTCACTCACTCACTCTCTCACTCACTCACTGACTCACTCACTTACTCACTCACTCACTCACTCACTCACTCACTCACTCACTCACTCACTCACTCACTCACACACTCACTCACTCACCCACTCACTCACTCACACACACACTCACTCACTCACTCACAACGGTCTTCATCTCTTTATCCTTCTACAGTCCCTGGGTTTGGTACTCCAGCTCTCAATAACAGAAAAAGCCTCAAGAAAGGTATCACTAAATTCTTCAGTCAAGGAGTAAAGTTCCAAAAGAATTTGAAAGCGTAAGTTATGGCACGGACCTTGCGTTTCACTTCATTCACTCTTTCTTACACATCTCTCTCTAGTGGAGTGTATCTGGCTAGTTTAGTTTATTCTGATGAAGGACGTGTTCTAGTGACAGTGGATGACAATGTCCCTGTTCTGGAGGTATCAGACTCTAACTCAACCTCGATCGGCAGCGACTTCGCTTGGCTAGCTAAAGTAAGGACAAACAAAGAGTAGTTACAGTATAAAAGTATTAACAAAAAACAATTTCTTATAAAGGTTATTTCAACTTATTTGTTTTAGTCAAAAAGTCTGTACCGCCAATTGTGTGTTATTATAATTTATTGTTTTTTGCCTCTAGGTTGCATGTACTTGGGAGCAGGTACGAGAGATGGCTGAGATGTCCGATCCATACACCTCATCTCCAGCTATACTGTTCAGAAACAAGCTACTACACACCATAATTGATATGCAGGTTAGCCGCAGTCAATGAAAGAAGAAAATAAAAACTGTTTGACTAGCTGTGCAATTATGTAACAATCAATTACAATTTTCAGTCTACTATTTTTGATCTTTTTCACTTTCCATTTTGCTTCTCTGTTCAGAGTGCTACTAATCTACAAGATCTTGGTCTCCTCCATCACAAGCCGTACCAAGACACTCATGGCGCTATAGTGTTCGTGCTAGTACAATACATAGAGGTAAGAACAACTCCCACACTATACACACTACTGACTACGCACAGTCACTTTGGTCATGTTCAAGCTCTCTCTCTCTTCCCCTCCCTCCCTCCCTCCCTCCCTCTCTCTCCCTCCCTCCCTCCCTCTCTCTCTCTCTCTCTCTTTCAGGACTATAAGAGTGTATATGGTGCTAATGTGAAGTGGTCAACACTCACTAAGCTGCGTCGTAAACTAAACAGTACTGAAACCAGACCTGACACACACACTGCTCCAGAACAGCTCATACAGGACACTGAGGGAATCATCTCACATCGCACGAAATGCAGCCATGAACTACCAAAGTAAGTTAGAACAGAAACACCGCTTTGATAGCTACACTTAGAAAACATAGCTTCTTAGGGATAAAATTGTATTGCTTGAACTGTACTGTTATCATAAAATGCACTATTTACCTTTTTCTCTTCATCAGAGGGTTGTATCTGGCGTATCTCAAGGCTCGTAGTTCACTAGCCTCCATGACTATAGTCACGTCTGGTGTACAGCCCAACGTGCTACCCTGTGAGCTCATCAGGACCTGTGCTAACCTATCACTGTGAGTACATCTACATTATTTTGGCTGCAGAAAATTTGGCTAATAAATTTTTATTACTAATAATTTTGTGCACAAAATTATAGTGCAAAATGTTGAAAAAATTTTATTCTCATTGTTGAGATAAAAGTCAAATATTTGACACTTGTTTTCATGTGCATGTAGTGAAATGATGTGTTTTATTCTTGTAGAGAGGAGTGGGATTGGTTGCAGTCATTAGCTAAAATCAGTGATGCTGAGGTACTATCTTTAGCTGATTTCTTGAGCTAGTGTTATTACTGTGTGTTTCTTTATTGTAGCCTCCTAGTAGCCCAACTGGTCAGCAAACAGGCTATGCTGAGCAGTCCCTTCAGAGAAAACTATACCCAGCTATCAAGAATTTCATGGAAAAGCTCAAAATACCAGAAGAGGTAATTGTGTCACTCGCACATCCATTCACTCACGTACCCATCCACTCACTCACTCATTCGCTCACTCACTCACTCACTCACTCACTCACTCACTCACTCACTCACTCACCTACCCATTCACTCACTTGCTTGCTCACTCACTCTCTCTCTCTCTCTCTCTCTCTCTCTCTCTCTCTCTCTCTCTCTCTCTCCCTCTCTCTCTCTCTCTCTCTCTCTCTCTCTCTCTCGCTCACTTACTCTCTCTCTCTCTCTCTCTCTCTCTCTCTCTCTCTCTCCCTCTCCAGGATATATCCAGTCATCAGTTGTACGTTGAGGAGGTGATAGAGTTGAATGAGAACACCACATTCCTTCTCTTGCTTCCTCCTCCTGATCAAGTGTGTACTCCTCCGGGCAGCACCGATCAATTCACAGGCAGCAATTTCGCACATCTACCTATCTCAAATTTCGAACTATGTAAGCCACAAGCTAAAAATCTTTTAAAGCACTAGCTTATGTTAACTTTTAACTATCTTGCAGTGCAATTGTACACTTATCAACGCAACTTTATCACAAAATTCACAACTGTCTCTTCCCAACTCGACCTGGAGCTGCTCATATCACAGAAGAGAATGAGAGAGGTATGCATGATGTCTGCACCATACAGTACTGTAATTATTGTCGCTGTTTTATTAAAAGGCGTTCTCAAAGTCAGAAGTTGCAGCTGTAAAGAGACGTCATGAAGATCTACAGAACTTCTATGATGTATGTTATCAGAATTTCTATTCTCATTGACGCACTTTCTCCCTTCTCACTCACTCACTCACTCCTTCCTTCACTCACTCACACATTCACTCACTCACTCGCTCACACATTCACTCACTCACTCACTCACTCGCTCACTCGCTCACTCACTCACTCACTCGCTCACTCGCTCACTCACTCACTCACTCACTTGCTACCTCTTCCATACAGAAAACAGAACAGGTTTGGAAGCAGATGCGCTGGATAGAGACGGCGCTACAGACTGCTAGAGATCATTTGGTTGAAAAAAGACTAACTGTGGAATCTCTCAAAGAAGCTCACAAAGCAACCAGCACTCAGCAGCAGGTGTTCTCATCAGCCTCATCCCTCTCATCTGGTCAACTATCACCTTTAGGAATATGTGAGTCATTGTATAATAAACTTACGCATTATTAGAATAGCTGTGCATCACGGGCTATAATACAACATTGTAGTGCTAAATTCATTGTGATAGCGTTGCGATTTTATTGTCACTAACGGTGTGTTAACACTGGACATACATAGTGCATTATTCGTTTAAACTATTTCTTTTTCTTTAGCTGCTGCCTCAACAGTACTAGCTGTAGCACCATCATCACAATACATTCGAGTGTTTCCTGCTTACGAAACTGGTCTCGCTAAGGGCACCAGTGTAAAGGTATGTCCATGTCATGTATATTATTGGCATACTGAATCAAGTGAATGTGAACTAGGGGGTTTTACTCGAGTTATCACCATAGTGACTATAAAAGCTTACAAATAATTATCGCTTTTTGTAGATATTCATTCATCCGTCCACCACGGCAGCTGAGGTGATCAAGACCACAGTTGAGGAGCTGGAGAAAACTCGATTGAAGCAGTGCATTCCAGGGCAGCCCATAACCGAGAGAGATCTACCAGACTTCTATCTAGTAACATCACACGCCCATCACGAGACTATTCTACCTCAACATTACACACCATTCAAACTCATCAATGGTCCCAAGAAATATAGATTACATGTATATGTACGACGCTGGTCACTCGATCAGCAGATCACTGAAGTCTAACTATCAAAACAAATTCCTCCTTTTCTGCACTACTGTTCTCACTATCTGACCTCTCAATTATGTGAATATTATTATTGTATTATAATTTAAAACAACAGTGTCATTAACAAAATAATATCTTTACAAAATTAATGTAGGTTGAGGGGTAAATAATTAAGTATGGAAAACGGTGCAATTAATTTTAGTGATAAGCTGTGCAAGTGATATTATTGAGCAGTAAATGTCTGTCACTGTTTCCCAGGACAAAATCTAGCTCCATGTTGAGGTGTCAGCCAGCTGCTATGTCTCCTACATCAGTCACATCATCACCCTGAGTAACGGAAGGAGCTAAATGAAAGAGGGTGTGGCTAGATAGGCTATTATTGGTTCATCAGAACTGCTGTATGAATCATAATTGGGTACTAACATTGCTTGTGATCAGTGGTACCACTTACTCTGTCTGTCTTGCAGTGTATTGAATGCAGTGGTGTGGAGTTTATAGTCTAGAGACAATGATGATGACAGTATGAACTGATGGGTGTATGGTTCTGACAGAAGAAATTTAGCTAGCAAAAAGCAAAACCATCCGAATACTAGTACAAGAAATTAGTACAAGAAACACACACAGTACAAGAAACACACAGAGGTCAAAATGTGTGTGTTTCATTTCTCCCAGTTTATGTACACGACTACTATTAATTGTCATAGCCGCTATAGACAATGAGATGTAGGGATGTTATAGGATTTTTTGCATCAATACTACATTGTATGTATAGACTGAGGACATATCTACCCCGTCACGTGTACCATTTCTCCATCAGAACAACTTGGAAGGTAGACAGTATCTGAATCGAGTGTGTGTCGTACAAACACATACTCTAGATGTCATTGCATTACAGCATTATTTATTATCGAATTTGAAGTACAAAACACAAACTAGCAAATTAATCTCAATTTTTTGTCACTAATGTACTGTACATGTGTAAATTAATGTCTAAATTTTGACCTCTGGTGTATGAAAGACTTTTGTCTATTTATTTATTGTGTTTCAATCTTATACTGCATGTAGAGAGAAGTGGAATTGGTTGCAGGCGTTAGCTAAAATTAGTGACTCTGTCTGAGGTACTGCTTTGTTAGCTACTTTCTTGAGCTAGTGTTATTACTGTGTGTGTTTCTTGTACTAGTATAGCCCATTTAATGGCCGGAGAAGCTCAAAATACCAGAAGAGGTAATTTTTCACTACTTCACTCATCTGCGCTGAATAGAGACAGCACTGCTAGAGATCATTTGGTTGAAAAGAATTAACTGTGGAATCTCTCGAAGAAGCTCACAAAGCAACCAGCACTCAGCAGCAGGTGTTCTCATCAGCCTCATCCCTCTCATTTGGTCTTTGGGAATATTATGTGAGTCATTAGTGCACATAGCCTCATACCCAGGTGCTAGGGGACTACAAGTTTATGTTTGTACAAGTTTACAACTACAAGTTTATAGCTGTCCATCATGGGCTACCAGGGTTCTATCCAGGATTTTTATTTTGGGGGGGAAGGCTTTAGTGAGAGGTGTGAGATGGGACTGTAGCGTAGCTACAGTCCACTAGGGGGGTCTGGGAGCATGCCCCCCAGGAAATTATTGAAATTTAGAGCTTTAAAATGGCCCTTTTGGGACACTTTGTGGCAAATTTTGGGGGGGAAGTTGGAGAGTTTGGGGGAGAATCTTCCCCTCCACCCCCCCCAGTGGATAGAACCCTGGCTACAATAGAACATTGTATAGTAATCGTGCACGTGATGATAGCTGGCACGGTTTTTGTCAACTTACAATGTGTTAACACTGGACATAAATAGTGTATTACTTGTTTACTCCCTTTCTTTAGCTGCTTCCTCAACAGTACTAGCTGTAGCACCATCATCACAATACCTGCTTATGTAAAGGAGTGTTCCTGCTTATGTAAAGGTGTGTTCATGTCATGTATGTTATTGGCATACTAAAATAATGTGTAAATTTGAAATGTAAATGTGAATGTGATATTTACATCACACATAGTGACAACTTACAAATAATTATTGTGTAGATATTCGTTAATCCGTCTACCACGGCAGCTGAGGTGATCAAGACCACAGTTGAGGAGCTGGAGAAAGCTCGAGTGAAGCAGTGCATTCCAGGGCAGCCCATAACCGAGAGAGATCTACCGGACTTCTATCTAGTAACATCGCACGCCCATCACAAGACTATTCTACCACAACATTTCACACCATTCAAACTCATCAACAGTCCCAAGAAATATAGATTACACGTATACGTACGACGCTGGTCACTTGATCAGCAGATCACTGAAGTTTAACTATCAAACCAAATTCCTCCTTTTCTGCTCTACTGTTCTCACTATCTGACCTCTCAATTATGTGAATATTATTATTGTATTATAATTTATAACAACAGTGTCATTAACAAGAAAATGATAATTATTATCTTTACAAAATTAATGTAGGTTGAGGGGTAAATAATCAAGTATGGCATCCAACATATTTTTAATTAATTTTATCTGTAACTTTTTTGCTTGAGCCATTCTGCAACGATCCCCTCTACAACACTCTGGATCATGTTTCCTTCTCTCTTTATAATAAAGTCAATCCTTTGTCCATTTAATGACATCTAGACCATCTCTGCCTTTTGCTTCTTTTAGCTAAAAGAAACACTGGGACTGTCATCTGTAATCCAAGGATATAATATAAAATTAACATTGAAATACTAGATTTAGACGATGCATGTAGTTATTTCAGTAACTCACCAGTTTACAGGTGAGTTTATTTGCCATGTTACAGTGACTGAATCAGCAAGCACAGTACGTCATGGTACGTGGGCAGCTGCAGAGGTGTGTTAACAATAATTATCATGAATACTAATGAAGAAGAACCCTCGTGGTTAGATGGGGTCGAGGATGGGGTCATCCCAGCCTGCCAGCCTGCCAGCCATAATACAGTTCGCAGGCTACGAGATGGAATTTACTGTACATCTTACAGCATGGTTAGCTTTATAAGCAGTCTTGTATTGTACGTGATGGAGATGAAAGCTTGAGCAGCTCATCCGGATGTGCTCCTCAGTTCGTCTCCTAACTTGGAACACTGTACAGTGAGTCACTGCGTGTAGTGACTGCATGGCTATCATTATTGCACTCTTGATCACCATCCCTCTCGTGTTACAAGGCTATGCCCAGGAGGTGGAGCAACAAGGTGGTCGGCACCTCAGAGACACACCTTCCTCATTCTCTGGTCACTCAGGAGCAGGTAAAAATAACAGATCTGTAAGCTTCAATGAAGTGAACTGAATATTTGAATGGTCTTTCCTTCACTCATGCAGGACTGGGTTCCAGGATGCGATACCCACCCACCCACTCACTCACTCGTCTATCTCTCTCAGATGTGTCCCAGAGTATATGACACTAGAGGAGAGGTTGTGTGACACTAGAGGAGAGATCAGAGCAGCACACTCTGCTCTCCTGGAGGCTATACCTACTCACGTGATCACAAGGTACTGTACATGTAACTGTCTCTTTATGTGTAGATTTTAAACAGAAGCTTATGACCTTGTCTTGAATTAACACTTGCCTGCAGTATTGCAGACTTTGCTAATAGACACTCAATTTGTATGTATGTAGCTTTTGATTTACCGAAGGGATCCGACACAGGCTAATTTAGCGTACGAGATTTCACTGATTCAGAGTGATTTCACTGATTTAATTAAGCTTGGGTTTTACTGTATTTCTTCTAAACATTCGGCGCAAAATAAATAATTTCAGATTTGCTTGTCCAATATTTGGAAGTAATTGTGGCAGAAGTTCTAGAAGCGCTGAATAATTGGAGGTGTGGTGACGAGCACGTGTTTTGAACGAGAACGCGTCTACAGTTCTTTTCCATAAAGTACAGGACTTTTAACGTCGGGTTGTTGGCTTACTACAAAGAAGAACCAGAGCGCTTGCTGAAATTTGGAGGTTTAGTATGCATTTCAGCGGCAAGGTGCCGAAAAATAGGAGGTACCAAATCTTTAGAAAAAATACGGTAGTATACAGAACTAGAGTTCTAATGAACACATACCCGTGCGCTGAGCTAGGAGCTAAACACGACTACTCCTGCATTACTGCAACACGAACGATACATAATGGCTCTGACGTACGGTACATGTGAGACTGAGTGAGGACATCGACATTGATATAGGAGGTTGGGTGACACACCCACAATACCGTAAGTGCTCTTACAAGGACACGTAGCTTTAGATAGCCATGGATTAGCCGCTTGCATGAGCAAGGCTTGCCAGCACAGAAAACGTCTTCATAGGACGATAAATTCGGTGAAGAAGCTGCAGAGAGTGTTTTCGTGGAGATTTTCGAGCTGTAAGACGCAAACAGGCGTGTTTTTTGACCACACACACACACACACACACATACCGACGGACACAAACGCATAACCCTGGCGCATACTGCGCACAGGTAAAAATGCTGGATATACAATGTATGGAAAAAATACGGTGATTTCAGCCGTAATTCCATGATTTCAACTGTGATTTTACCAGTTATTGTACGATATTTACACATGTTTACGAAGTTTTAGACTCGCGCTTTTTTGATGCTGTTGTGTCTCTCAGTTTTGGTACAGGTGTGGACAAGTTCCAGCCTCCTAATGGTTGGAAGGGTCTCGAAGGATTGAGAAGCTACAAGGGAACCTGGCATGCTCGTTACCTCCACATGACCAAGCCCTCTCAGGTCACCTTCCATGGACACCACTTCAGAGCCATCATGGGCTTCATCATGAATGGACTAGCACCAAGGTAATGCATCTGTAGTGTATAGATTAAGTTACATAGTGATGAGCCTGCACTGAGTCTACTGTACAGTAGATCGATAATTATGGTAGACGAATTAATCTCTTCACTTCCTGGTCTAGTCTACTGGCTCTGCTGGATTTCATATTCCAGCTGAATTTTTGTACATGGAATATTTATTTCCATACTCACTTTGTGTCTACAGTGGAGCCCCTCTAAGGTGGACACCGTCGGGACCAACAAAATTTCCATTATAGAGAGGGTGTCCTCTAGTCAGGGGTTCATTATACATTATGTGGGTTATATTTGGGATTCAGTAAGACATGTCCATTATAGAGGGATAAGGGTGTCCTGACTGTCCTCTAAGAGGGGTTCCACTGTATTGCATTGAAATTTGAATTTTTTGTTTTTGAGACATACAACGATCACGCTCTTGTGCATGATAGTTCTTTTTTGTTGTATTGTCCTCTACTCCATGCATACAGCAAGCAGCTACCTGATGACTGGTTGGAGAGAATGTTCCACTCATGTCAGCATCGTAGACCCTTCACTCAAGAGTCCCTGGACCATCCAGAGACACACCCACTCCTCATGTCACAGCTGGTGTGTAACTGTGAGGGACTACTGTGGTTCTGGGCTACCTACGAGAGCGCTCAGTACTGCCTGCTAGCGAGACTGAGGACACCATTAGGCTCTCCAAATTACACATTCAGAGCTATTGAAAGTAAGGCACCATCACTACTATCACCATCACTACTATCACCATCACTACTATCACCATCACTACTATCACCATCACTACTATCAACCTCACTACTATCATCATCAATACTTTCACCCTCGGCCTCACTACTATCACCATCACTACTATCATCCTCACTACTATCACCATCACTACTATCATCCTCACTACTATCACTATCACTACTATCACCATCACTACTATCACCATCCCTCTCTCACAGCTGTGTTACAAGGCTATGCCCAGGAGGTGGAGCAACAAGGTGGTCGTCACCTCAGAGACACACCTTCCTCATTCTCTGGTCACTCAGGAGCAGGTAAAAATAACATACCCTTCAGTGAGGTTAAAATTTGACTTTCTCCCTACCTCAGGACTGAGACACTATACAGTTCATTTGAGAGCTATTCTGTTGCACCACTGGTCCCTAAGGTACTCACACATGAAACCACAAGTACTTGCGATAGTAAGTGAGGCACAGTTGGTAGCTCCTGTGAGCTACCAACTGCCTCCTTTACTGCCCGGGCTCTAGAAGTTATTTAGCTCCGACACATCGTACCCGCTTAGTGTACAGGTGTACTGGTCTGATCAAGTATGTATGGATCTTGTTAACCCTCGGCGCATGCGCGAGGGTTACGGTACTTGGTTTGTCGTTCATTCATTCACTCACTCGTTCGTTCGTTCTGTCCATCGAGCTGCAGAGACCATCGCTCACTTCTGAAACTCGGTAAAGGTATGAACAGGCTTAGCACGACAATGGCTTGCAATGTGACTCGTGGATTTTGCTAAAGTGCTTTCGTTCTCGAGTTATGTATGGCTGGCTCACATTGACGGCCATCTTGGACCTTTCTGACTACAAAAGCGCCCATAGTTGACTATCTAGGTACTTGTAGATTCCATCTAAACAGCAGGACAGCTCTTGGGGTGCGTAGACATCTCAAGAAAAAGCCTATCAAAGCCAAGAGCAATGGCTACCTACTCAGTGTTCACAGTCACGCCCACTCGACACACCTTGTCTCGGTTGTGGTCAGCACTTTGCTGTCTTCTGGTTAGCAGTGCAGTTTCAATAGCAAACAGGTTGGCTTTAGCTGCAAATCTCCTTCTGCAAACCATAACTAAAGAGCTAACTCTACAATGTTTGCAACAGTGCTCAACGCCGAGGGTTCGTGAAATTCGTTCATTGTAAAGCAGTGAGAATGTTTAGATGTGATAGTTTGCTTGAAGGTCGCCCTATTAATAGTCCTTGGTGGCATTACACATATATTTGGACAATAAAATACAATTGTAAATTCTTCAATTTATTAAGCTGGAGGTGTATGTCACTTTATATGACGATGGTTGAATTTTTTGTCTGTGGTTCTTTTTTCGTTGTGGCATTTTTCCCTTCTTAGTTCTGTATGAGAGGGACAACACACAATCATAATGATTTAATAAATCAACACAAATGCAATTGAATAACGCTTAATGTGATCGCACTCAAGTTCACTCAAAAGCATTAGTCTAGTACAATCTGTCGTTATGCTAGCTCACTTATCATGATCCTGTCAGCTGTCTCATTTTCTCCTATACGCTTCAGTGCAGCTATCAACACACTCCACGAAGGGATTCCCTTCTGTGAGACATTGTCTTGTTTCTGTAACCAAGCTTGGAGCATTTCTATCTTGCAGCTAGATATATTGCCTCGCTGCTCAATATCTATCTTTTCCAGAGAGGAGTAGAGAAGGCCTAGTTGTAGTCCAAGCTTCTTCCAATTGACAAGATCTTCAATCTCAGCCAACACATCACATAGGTCAATCCCAGCTGTGAAAAATTGAAGTTTAAGAACAAAGTGCTTTTATCATAATTCATAATTATAACTCACTGAGTATTCTATTGAGATCTCCACTAACACCAGCAGTAGCTGTGGGTAGCCGTTTAGCAGTAGCTGTGGGTAGTTGTGCATCAGTAGCTGTAGGTAGCTGTGTATCAGTAGCTGTGGGTAGCTGTGCATCAGTAGCTGTGGGTAGCCTTGGATCAGTAGCTGTGGGTAGCTGTGCATTGGTAGCCATTGGGCCAATGATGTCATTCTCCTTCAGCTCAGCCACCTCCTGTACACACCAGAGAAACATACCATCACATGCTAAAGTACAGCCTGCACACTGCAACTCACAAGAGGGTTTCTGCCAGCAAATATGCTGTACTTGTTGACACACTCCCTGAGCTCTTTGTGGTCTCGTGGCTTCTGATAGGAGTGCCTGAGTACCTCCTGGAGAAGGGGATCAGGAACAGGCTGGCTAGCCATGCTTTGGTTGAAGAGCTGGCACACAGAGGAGGGTTGCAAGAGGTAGTAAGGCTCACACAGTAGAGCCTCTTCTGTTGAAAACCTATTTGTTCCTTCATTTCTGTCTAAGATAAATTTTCGATGAAGAAGCATTGACCTAGCTACTGATGGTAGATCAAAGAGTTCAGTGTCAGGCAAGGCATCAAAGGGATAGCGGTTGAGTAGAGAGGGAGAGATGAGACATTCACATGTAGTGACAACACTACACAGCTGGTGTTGGAGGTCGAGGATCATCCTGATGACACTGCTGCAGGTCTGTGCTGCTTCTCTGGTCTTCTCAGACACCAGCACAATGACCCAACGATTGAGGTCTACAATCTCTACTATAGTGGACACTCCAGAATAGTTTACCCAGCAGATTCCATTTCTCCATACCTTACACTGTCGTTCAAGACCACATAGAGAGGGAGAGAGTGAGCGTTTCTTGCTTTCCAGGGAAAATGTGAATGCAAGCCGAAGGAGAAGAACGTGTAGGAAACGATTAGTGAAAAACTGGTGAGGGTCATTGCACCCCAGACACCAGCCAAACCTTGGGCTGGGGAGGTTGCCTGGTTGATGGTCTTTAACTAGACTCGGAAAGAAGAGATGGTTCGTTCCTGATGAAGGGGACGATGAAGCAGCTCTGAGGTTAGTGGCTTGAAGTGTAGTGAGGTCCACTGGATGACAGAATTCCATATTCTCGAGACAGCCCACCAGCATCTCTGAGCTGTACTGTGGAAACAACTCCTCAAGGGTAGTGATGGGCACTATACCAGTGTTACTGGCAACTTGACGATACTGCTTGAAATGGTCAGGAGCAAATAGTGTTCCATGGACCTCTCTCAGCAAGGTATCTTTTTCCACCACCACCCAGCTAGACTGGGGATGCTCCTGGTTCTCAACAAAAAAGATGAGACCTGTGTCACTGAGAGAGGTCAGTGACTCTTTGAGTATGGTTGAGTCGAAGATAAAATCATTCTCAGCAGCAAGGGCTGAGATTAGCTCTTGCAGTGTGCAGCCTTTTTTTTCGAGCTTTGTGCGAAGAAAAGCATACAGCACGTGACAGTACAAACTCATGCTGGGCTGGGATGATAGTATGGCTTGTTGGCTGGTTGAGAGGAGAGAGCGAAAATAACGTGCTTTTTTGGTTTTTGACAGTCGACAGTCCATGCTTACAAATCCTCCATAAATCAGCTGCTTTGCTCTTTTTTTTGCTATGCTCTCCACTAGTGAGCTCTTTTCCTTTAGCTCTTGTGATGACTTGACCAGGTCAGCATGGCTGCCAACAATGATGACGTGTGATGATCCCTGGGCTGAGCTGCAGGCATTCTCTATGAAACTGATCCAGTAGTGTATGGACTCACTGATCTTGTCCATGCTCTGACTCAGGTCTACGATACAAACAAAGATAGCGGCAAAATTCCTAATGATGCGTTCCAGTACAGCACCATGACTAGAGTAGTACTCTCGTTGTCCAGCGAAATCGTATATTACCATGTTACCAACCTCATTGACCTTGCTCTCAACATGGAGAGGTATGATTCCAGCAGTGAAGCATTCTACATTAGTAACACGACCTGATGATAGCCTAGAGCGAAAGCCAGTTTCTTTTTTGCTGGCCAAGAGAAGAATGAGTTGAGATATCGTGGTCTTGCCTGCTCCACTGTGCCCTGTTAGAATGTGCTTTATATAAGTGTGCACAGGAAAGTCTCTCTCACATTGTGGAAATGACTGAAACAGTTTCAGTAAATCATAACTGTGTCGTCTACTTGCATAGTCAACTGGAGTCTCACCATACTTGTTTTCAGCCAAAGAGTTTACTTTTCTAATGGACAGTAAGTATTGCACAGTTTGGACTTGGCCATACTTGCAAGCAATGTGAAGCGGTGTATCGCCATCATTGTTCTCACATGATGGGTTACAGTGTGCTTCACAGATGAAGTACTTAGTGATTCTGAGATAACCCTTACGGCAACCATAGTGAAGTGGTGTATCATCATCATTGTCTCTAGTCATTGGGTCACAGTGTTGTCCGTTGATGAGGTACATTACCACCTCCAGGTGATTGTTGATGACAGCATAGTGTAGTGGAGTACGTCCACTATCGTCCTTAAAGTTGGTGTCACACTTGTAATTTGTTATTAGGTCAATGATGATATCCATCCAGCCATGTTTAGCTGCCAGGTGGAGCATAGGTAGTCTACTCTTAGAATAAATTTGTTTGTACGTTGGAATTCTGCCATTCTTGTTCTTAGCCAGTGGGTCCACTTTACCAGTAGATAGTAAGTATTGCATTATGTGGATATGACCACAGTCACAAGCAACGTGAAGTGGTGTATTACCATCATTGTCTCTAGTCATTGGGTCACAGTGTTGTTCGTTGATGAAGTACCTTACCACCTCCAGGTGATTGTTGATGACAGCATAGTGTAGTGGAGTGCGTCCAATATCGTCCTTACAGTTGGTGTCACTCTTGTAATTTGTTATAAGGTCAATGATGATATCCATCCAGCCTTCGCGACCTGCCAGGTGGAGCAGAGGTAGTCTACTCAAAAATTCTCTGTAAATTGGAATTTTGTCATTGTTGTTCTTGGCCAGGGGGTTTGCTTTACCAGTGGATAGTAAGTATTGCACAATGTCAATGTGTCTACAGTCACAAGCAATGTGAAGTGGTGTATTACCATTATTGTTCTCACATGATGGGTTACAGTGTGCCTCACTGATAAGGTACTTGGTGATTTTAAGGCAATTATTGCGACAAGCAATGTGAAGTGGTGTATCACCATTTTTGTTCGCACATGATGGGTTACAGTGTGCCTCACTGATAAGGTACTTGGTGATTTTAAGGCAATTATTGCGACAAGCTATGTGAAGTGGTGTATCACCATTTTTGTTCTCACATGATGGGTTACAGTGTGCCTCACTGATAATGTAGTTGGTGAATGCACTGAGAATAATATTAAGATAAGCATTGATACCATCATTGTTCTGACGTGATGGTTTACTGATGAGGTACTGGACAATTGTGAGGTGATCGTTGTGACAAGCATAGTGAAGTAGTGTATTACCATCATTGTCTCTTGTCATTGGGTCACAGTGTTGTTCATTGATGAAGTACCTTACCACCTCTACGCGATTTTGTCTAACAGCATAGTGTAGTGGAGTGCGTCCATGAGAGTCCTTACAGTTGGTGTCACACTTGTACTTTGTTATCAAGTCAGTGACTATATCCATCCAACCATTGCCAGCTGCCATGTGGAGCAGAGAGATCTGTCCAGTATACCGCTGATCTGGTTTCAGTGGTTTGTCATATCCTCTCCCGATGTCAGCTGGTTCTTTTATCCGTGGTAGCAGTCGCTCAGCATCTTGTTTGTTTCCTAGTTTGAATGCCTTTACACAGTCACTCTCTAATTTTTTCTGTGACATACTGTAGCCACTTTGCTTCTTCTCTGTGACCACTAAAATAATATAATTATTCGTTATACTGTCACGGCCTTTATGTTTAAAATGACCAAACATGGTAATATAAACATCATGCATTGGGCACTAATTAGAGGAGGATGTAGCTGCTCCAGGTGTGTCTCAGTTGCATCAGAGTCTATCTTGTATCCATAGCGATACATGCTGGCATGCCTGCTGTTGCTATCAGACACAGCTTTGAAACACTTGAGAATATTAAAACAACAGTACATGTGCTGTTTCATACCTTAAATTTGATCGGTTTTACCAAATTGCAACAATTAATTTTTCTATACAATGATCAAATTTTACCTTGTGTAGATTCTAGTGTTTGTGATTCATGCTATGCTGCAGATTAACTCGTGGGAGGCCATTCGGGGCTTAGGGGTGTGGTTGAAACAAATGATAGGCTCCACCCCCTTGTGGATCACAGCAGCCGAGGCCCATGCTAAGGGCAGCTTTGAGACAGCTTGTGATGAGTATATTAAAGCACTAGAGGTGATTCCATCAGGCACAGTGGACTCTGATCTACTGAATGCACCTGTTGTGGACTTCATCATGAACAGAGTGAGTGAAAGGAATATATACCACAAACGTAGAAATTTCTGCACATGAAATTTTTTCGTGGTGCTCTCGAATCACGAAAATTTTCGTGTAGTCCCCATACATTTTATTTTGAAGCAACAAATTTTTCCCTCCAAATTTTAAAAATTTGGTCATCTTGACAATAACACGAAAATTTTAACGAAAATTTCTGCGTTTTCAGTATGTAAAGAGTGACGAGGGTATGTACTGTAAGGTGCCTCATCTGTTATAGCATAGACAATATATACTTGGGATATGAAACTCTATTTAAACGGATGAAACCGTGCACGTTATTTTACTTTTACGTAATGCACCGTTAAAGGGTTAAGTATTAACACCCTAGCTAGAGTTGCTAGCGTACTGCTGCCATGAATGCAAGTAAGAGACTAAAATTGTTTGCTGGAAGTAACTGAAATGAAGATACGACAGGAAGATATGAAAGCTAATCGTGCAGTCTCATCATGCACTGCATGTAGCCTGGCAATGCTGGCCCAGCTTGCAACGCTAAAATGCTGGATTCTGTGACGTCCAAGCTAGACAGTCTACATACTAGTTTATTTCATTGTTCTTGTCTGGACCCATGAATAGAAAATAACCAGATTTTTAAAATTAGTAATGTGTTATGTTGTATCTCTAGATGCCACTGTGATGGACCGGTGATCTCTCACTGAGGCTCATCATATTAGTAGTACATATCCAAACAGTCCTTTACTGTTTATGTCCAGTTCTAACATTGCTTCTTTCTCATGACCAATCCGTCTACTATACTTTGACCACTCCTACACAATGGAGAATCACAGCTAGTGTCATTCAATTTTAAGCCACTAGACACACACTAATTCTGTATTTTACATTGTATTAACACACACCAATGTATACTCGATGCTCTGGTTGTAGCAGTCAATAAAAAACTTATAACAGTAATGAAATTATGTGTTCACACGTGAAGCACCAAACTTAACAAAAACAAACTTGCTCGCTCGATCGCATGCGTTAGGCAACATGCAGCAACACAAAACCAAGCTTAAAGAATTGATTCGTGAGTGTATGAGTAAAATGTGTTCACAAGTCTAATATGTACAGAAAAACAGCTTACCTCGACAAATCTGCCTTCTGGACTCCATTTCTTGTCTGTTAGTTCTTCAAAACGAGTACTGTAGCCCTGAAACTACATTACTAAGACGGCACGTCGTGTGTTAAGCAAACTGTAACAGCCACAAAGCGCGTTTTTTGTTTGTTCTTGCTAATTAACTCAAGTACCTTATTAACCCATAACACGCATTGCATCAGAGTCGTGACGTCATCCAGTATTGTTTTGTACAGTACCGTAAATAGAGTTTCACATCCCGGTTACATAGTATTATATCATCTATGATATTATGATCAGTGATGTGCTGTTTTTACACTTAGCTATTTCACTAATTCACTCATAATTATTGTGCTTTAATTCATGTATACAACTTGAAGAACGACATGTAGTTGCTTTGTGCAGAAATGAAGAATGTTGGAATTCTGTTTTTGAAATTCTATACCATACAAACTGAGCCGGTCTGATGGCTATATCTGCCTCATAAAAATTAATGGGCATGCAAGCATCACTATAATTATACAATTTTTAGTGATAAGCTGTGGAAGTGATATTATTGAGCAGTAAATGTCTGTCCCTGTTTCCCCAGACAAATCTAGTTCCGTGTGCACTGAGTGTCAGCTTGCTGCCGGTGTCTCCTTCATCGGTTACATCATCACACTGAGCATTGGAAGGAGCTAAATGAAAGAGGGTGTGGCTAGGCTACTATTGGTTCATAAGAACAGAGTGAGTGCTGTATGAAATTGGGTACTAACACTGGTTGTGGTACTCACTCTGCATGTCTTGCAGCTGACCCAGTATGAACTGATGGGTATGGTTCTGACATAAGAAATAAAAAAATTAGCTAGCAAAAAGCAAAAACATCCACCAAGACAGAGAATTTAACATTTAAATAGTCTCTCCCAGTAATGTATACAATTACAATTCATTGTCATAGCCGCTAAACAATGAGATGTTATAGGATTTTTGTATCGTTACTACATTGTATGTATAGATTGAGGGCATATCTACACATTAGTGTTGTCTATACTAGTATCTGTATCAGTATAGGAACCTATATTTGTACTATAGGCAGGGATCGGTTATAGGCAATTTAAATGCAGATAGTATTAACCCTTTAGGGCCTATAGCGGATTTAGCCGTCATAATTGACTCCACCTACTGTAGACGTCATAAATAGTGTGAAAAGTGCTCTAGAAAGGTCAAATAAAGTTTAATTGCAAAAGCTAACTTTACCTGAAAAAAAACAGTTTTTCGCCGCGCCCTCCCCACTAAAATATATAGAACGGGAGGATTTTTAAAGGGGGGTGTCCCCCCTTTAACCCGGGGTTCAAAGGGGCAGAGCCCCTTGCCGCTTTCGGCATTTTTGGGGCTTCAGGATGCCCATAAATGCATACTTGGGCATAGAATATGGTCTAAACTATGCTTTTTGCTCACCTGGACACCACCAGGTTTTTGTATCAGTCACCAGGGCTAAACGAAGACCAAAATTGGCTGAAAAATGACGAGGTCGCAGCACTTAAGCGGCTTCTGTTCCGAATTAGGAGTGGCTAACTCAGAGTTTAGTACATGGTCGTAAACTTTGACATGCCAGGAAAAAACAGTGCTAGTTTGGAACAGCTAGCGTACTGCATGTAGTAGAAATCGCAAGACAAACTGTCAGTTTAGAGCAAGCCGAATTTTCGTCAAAATAATTCAGTCACTAAAGAGTTAACCAAATTTTTATTCAAAAACTCAATACTCAAAATTCAGCAAGTTCTTCTTCCAAAACAGTAGCATTTACACTTTTTCAGCTGCAAGCCAGTTTCTCTTTTCATCAGCGACGTACAGAATCGATGCACAGGGGCCTCCAAAATAGGTCTCCTACCGTGTAGCCATTTTGAACACATTTTAGTTTTGCGCATACGCAAAAATAATATCTGTATCAGTTCGATATTGTGTGCCTATACTATCGGTATAGTACTGTATAGGCAATATACTGAATAGGTACAACACTACTACATTTCATTTAACTACATTTTATTAAAAGGCGTTCTCATCAAAGTCAGAAGTTTAGACTAAGAGACGTCATGAAGATCTACAGATTGAGAACTTCTATGGTGTATATGTTATCAGACTTTCCATTCTCATTCACACACTCCCCTTTCTCTCTCACTCACTCTTTCATTCACTCACTCACTCGCTCACTCACTCACACATTCACTCACTCACTCACTCACTCACTCGCCCACTCACTCACTCTTTTATTCATTCGTTCATTCATTCACTCACTCACTCACTCTTTTATTCATTCGTTCATTCATTCACTCACTCACTCACTCTTTTATTCATTCGTTCATTCATTCACTCACTCACTCACTCTTTTATTCATTCGTTCATTCATTCATTCACTCACTCACTCTTTTATTCATTCGTTCATTCATTCATTCACTCACTCACTCTTTTATTCATTCGTTCATTCATTCATTCACTCACTCACTCTTTTATTCATTCGTTCATTCATTCATTCACTCACTCACTCTTTTTTCCATTCATTCAATCACTCTCACTCACTTGCTACCTGCTTGCTACTAATTGACTTGCTACTTCTTCCATACAGAAAACAGAACCGGTTTGGAAGCAGATGCGCTGGATAGAGACAGCGCTACAGACTGCTTGAGATCATTTGGTTGAAAAAAGACTAACTGTGGAATCTCTCAAAGAAGCTCACAAAGCAACCAGCACTCAGCAGCAGGTGTTCTCATCAGCCTCATCCCTCTCATCTGGTCAACTATCACCTTTAGGAATATGTGAGTCATTGTATAATAAACTTACGCATTATTGTAAATAGCTGTGGATCACGGGCTATAATACAACATTGTAGTGCTAAATTCGTTGTGATAGCATTGCGATTTGTTGTCACTAAGACACTAACGGCGTGTTAACACTAGACATACAGAGTGCATTATTCGTTTTCTTATTCTTTAGCTGCTGCTTCAACAGTACTAGCTGTAGCACCATCATCATAATACATTCGAGTGTTTCCTGCTTACGAAACTGGTCTTGCTAAGGGCACCAGTGTGAAGGTACGTATGTCCATGTCATGTATATTATTGGCATACTTAGTGTGAACTAGGGATTTTTACATCACAAATAGTAATATTATTTTTTTTGTAGATATTCATTCATCCCTCCACCACGGCAGCTGAGGTGATCAAGACCACAGTTGAGGAGCTGGAGAAAGCTCGAATGAAACAGTGTACTATTCCAGGGCAGCCCATAACCGAGAGAGATCTACCAGACTTCTATCTAGTAACATCACACGCCCATCACGAGACTATTCTACCTCAACATTTTACACCATTCAAACTCATCAACGGTCCCAAGAAATATATATTACATGTATATGTACGACGCTGGTCACTCGATCAGCAGATCACTGAAGTCTAACTGTCAATTAAACCGAATTCCTCCTTTTTCTGCATTATTGCTCTCACTATCTGACCTCTCAATCATGTGAATATTATTATTGTATTATAATTTAAAACAACTGTGTCATTAACAAGAAAATGATACAATGTAATTATTATCTTTACAAAATTAATGTTATCGTGTTGAGTAGTGAGCTTTATTGCCGCAGCATATGAAACAATGATTCAGTAAAACGTTTCGATCCGAGGATCATCATCAGTTTGAGGGGTAAACAATCAAGCATAGAAAACAACATTATTTATCTGTAACTATCTAATTTGTTATAAAAATGCATTTTACCCAAAATTACATGAGCAAAGCAGTGAGTAGACAAGCTCACTCTTCAGATTTAGCAGATTCAGCCTTTTCGAAACGAGGAGCACATATAATATGCTTACGACAGTAACTCCAGTACAGTTTACGAAAAATGATTAAGTAGAGTCGCCCACCTATGTGAGGGTAATCCTTTGCCAGCTTTTTAGCATGCTCGAGATACCTTGGTTCTAAGCATTGTCTAATCGGAGCCTCTATGTTAGACGGTAGATGAGACAGACGCTTCTTGTGGATCTGCAGGAGTCCAACACCCTTCTCTCTTGTAGTACATTCCACTAGAAGATGGTCAAACCAAGAACCATAACCAACTTTTTCCATTTTTTTGGCATCTACATGTTGGTGTCGAGATACTGGAATCATGGGGATATTCAATTCATCAAATTTTTCCTTTGACATTCCAACTCGACAGGATTTCTTTACATCTAAACTTGTGAAAAGTCGTTCTAAATGTCGCTTGTTATCCTCGAGACATCTATTAAACTCTCTTCTTATTGCACTACCTTTTGATTCCCATTTTCCTCTGTTCTGCAGCCAGTTATCTTTAGGATACTCGTTAGCTTTGGTTAAAGCTATTACAGCAAAGCTCCATATTTCAGGTCCACATTTTTCATGAAGTTGTACCAGCGTCTCTGCCGTCGACGTGTCACCACGACCATGCATTTCAATGCAGACAATGAGCACCCCATTGCGATCATTCGTGCAGATTTGTTTGATATGCTCGATTGTTCTGTCTTCGTGACCACATCCATCAGTATCGGCCAAGCCGCGTGTGTCGCACACATTAACGGTCACATCACCAACCTTTATCTTATAAAGCTCGGTTCCCTTTGTGACTGGTTCTTTTCCATCTCCAACTTGTGGTTTTTCTTTTATATCTGGACCAAGAATGTCTCCAATTAGTGTCGATTTGCCGCACCCTGTTTTTCCGACAACTACTACGGTGAATGATGTACTACCACCGATCGTCTCCGCTATCCTGCGATAAGGCTCTTCTAGAAAATCTGGTTCAGTAATCGCTTTGGCCATTTATGCATAAAATTAATGTGCTCCGAGAGCGATGACGTCAGCAATTGTATTTGTATTGATGACGTCATCGCTTTCTATCTCTGCAAAGCGCTGCACAACATTTTTATTTGTGATAAGCTGTGTAAGTGATATTATTGAGCAGTAAACTGATGTCAGTCCCTGTTTCCCCAGACAAAATCTAGTTCCGTGTGCACTGAGGTGTCAGCTTGCTGCCAGTGTCTCCTTCATCAATTACATCATCACACTGAGCATTGGAAGGAGCTAAATGAAAGAGGGTGTGGCTAGGCTACTATTGGTTCATCAGAACAGAGTGAGTGCTGTATGGAATTGGGTACTAACACTGGTTGAGCCACTCACTCTGCATGTCTTGCTGAATGCAGTGGTGTGGAGTTTATAGTCTAGAGACAATGATGATGACAGCTGATCCAGTAT
This sequence comes from Haliclona indistincta, assembly GCA_964017065.1. NCBI lineage: Eukaryota > Metazoa > Porifera > Demospongiae > Haplosclerida > Chalinidae > Haliclona > Haliclona indistincta. The sequence goes on along the minus strand of OZ024787.1, from coordinate 7,113,446 downwards.
GAAGTGATGGGTATGGTTCTGACAGAAGAAATAAAAATAGTTTAGCTAGCATAAAGCAAAACCATCCACCAATACAGAGAATTTAACATTTAATATTTTTTTGTATCAATACTACATTGTAGATTGAGGTCATATCGACACGTGTACCATTTCTCCATCAGAAACAACTTGAAGGTAGACAGCATCTGAATTGAGTGTGTGTTGTACAAACACATACTCTGGATGCCGTTGCATTGCATGCAGCATTATTATCAAAGTACAGAACACAAACAAACAATGTAGGGCAAATTAATCTCGCTAAGGTAGTAAAAATATTGTTTAAATTTGACACTTGATCTCTGGTGTATGGCAGACTTTTGTTTATTAGTGTTTCAATCTTATACTGCATGTAGAGAGGAGTGGAATTGGTTGCAGTCGTTATCACTCTGAGGTACTACTATTTTTAGCTGCTTTCTTGAGCTCGTGTTATTACTGCATGTGTTCAAGCTTTATCGTAGCTTCCAACTACATATGTTTCATGGAGAAGCTCAAAATACCAGAAGAGGTATTTTCAGTACTTCAGTCCAGCTTCGCTGCATGCGCTGGATAGGGACAGCACTACAGACTGCTAGAGATCATTCTGATTAACTGTGGAATCTCTCAAAGAACCAGCAATCAGCAGCAGGTGTTCTCATCAGCCTCGTCCCTCTCGTCTGGTCAACTATCACCTTTAGGAATATGCGAGTCATTGGTGATAAACTCGAAACCCTAACTTTCACTTAACCCTAACTTCACTATAAACCTTTACACCCAAAAAATTTTAAATCTTGTATCTACTGTGCAAGTGAAAAATCATTGAATATGTGATTGAGCACTACATTTTTGTAGCTGTCTTCCGAGATAGAACATGACTAGTTCCAGTGAGGTGTTAGCATGCTGAGTCTCCTTCATGATCACAGTCACATCGTCACCCTGAGTAGTGGGAGGAGCTAATGTGAGAGGGTGTGTCTATACACCACACCTACCATTGGTTCACCAGCTCCTCCTACTAGTTGAATAGAATGATGAGCGTTGTATGAATGGAATCTACAGAGTAGTATAGTCAAAGCTACTCTGTAGACTACACTCTGTAGTCAAAGCTACAGAGTACTTCATGAATGACATATACACAACATATAATCAATTGAAATACTCCTCTCCAATATTAAAGTTTACGCATAGCTCTATATATGTACATACCTTGCTCCAGTAAGTTGTGCTAGCTTTCTCAAAAAATCTAAATTTTCGCTGTTGAAAGGAACATAAACTATTAGGCACTATAAACAAAAAATTTAGCAATAATAATAATTAATAATGACCATTATACCATCAAAAATTAATTCGATAATCGATAGTAAGTTGTTGATTAGCAGCTAGGTGATCAGTGGTACCCACTCACTCTGTCTTGCAGTGGAATGCAGTGGTGTGGAGTTTATAGTCCGGAGACAATGATGATGACAGCTGATCCAGTATGAACTGATGGGTGTGGTTCTGAAAGGGAGGAGAAAAAAAAAACAAAATAATAAAGAGAAAACTCAATCACTAACAAAAAGCAAACCATCCACAAAGACAGAGAATAGTCAAAAACTTTAGAAAGTCTCTCTCTGTCTAAAACATGATTACTATTCATTTGTTGTCGTAACCAATAGACTATAATATTAAGAGATTTTGTTGTATTGACACATTCATTAATACATTGCATGCATGTCTAGATTGAGGACATATCTACACATAATATAGTAGTACCGTTTCTCCATCAGAAGCAAGGTAGACAGCATCAGTATTGAGAGTGTGTGCCACCTGCATCAAGATAGCAAAACTTTAAATAAAGTGATGGGACGATGAAGATAAAGTTTGCAGGAGAGGCATAAGGTATGTTGAAACGAATAACTCTTGTTTATAGGAGCAGGATAGTTTTACACCTAGCCTTCTGATAAGGACAAGATCAATGCCGAAGTGAAATCGATCTGACTAGAAAACAATGTGCTGGATTGAAAGGTTATAGCTACACATAAAATTCACTAATCAGAGTTTAATAAAACACTTGTTATTTTAGATGAAATACTGCCTTATGCACTAGAATATGTTGATGCAAGGATTACTTTAAGGGCATCCATCAGGCAGCTAGACCCGCCTCCAGACTGGTTCGCAAACCACTGACAGGCCTCATGCCTGTTCTTTGGGGTAGCAGGAACGAGACCAGGTCTCCATAGCTGAACAGCAGTAGAGTACACAATAACATTGAATCTGAAAAGGAGCAAAGAGAAATGATCATGAAAATGCATAAAGTTGCACATCTACTTAGATACAATAAGTGACATGGAGCTTTACTGTTGAGTTGGTTCATATACTGACTTCACTTTGGGTCTCAGTTGGTCCTCCATACAGAGAGCAAACATCTTCCTCAGCTCCTGGTGATGATTAGAAGTGGATGATGACATGTCTATGACAATAACAATCTATATACGAGAAAGCAGAAAGAACGTAAACAACAACAAAACAATACTCTGTAAATAATATTAAAAGAAGTAGTGTGACAAGTACCTTCTTTTCAAGAATCACTCCAAATAGGTTTCTTGATCCTGTACATGTACATGTCACAAACAGACATCAACAGTGTAATGGAGTAATAGGACGTGCATGTTCCTTCTTACCAGTTGTCAACCATTTGAGACGAGTTCTGTATCTTTCTCGGACAGCTCTGATGAGATGAGCTGATACTCTCAACTGATGAGGACTGAGAGACAGCATTACCACATCACCCTAACACACAAACAGGAGAGAGATACATGTAAAAGTAAAAAGATGAATAAAAGAAAATGCGTGAGAAGATATGGACAGATATACTGTAACTGTATATAGTCAATGAAGGAATTTGAAAATAACATGCATTGTAATTATTTTAGTGAAAACTTTATACTACATTGTTTTTTTGGTTTTTGTTGAACATGTTGTTCCTCTCTCTACCTTAGCTGTCACATGTTTGTAGCCTTGTCTGCTCTTAAGAGGCAGACGTGTGAACAGCTGCTCACTAGTGAGTCCTAGTGTCTCCAGACCATACTTACCAATCCACTGCAAGACAAACAAAAATCAAGCACAACTGGTTAAATTTCATGCTCACATCAGCACTAGTCATTCTCTCTTCGTGTGCTGGTATTATCGGAGCTTTCACAAGTGCAGGCGTCTCAATATTCCAATGAGTGCCTGCATGAAGATCATCATCTAATTGTCCGCCATTGTTGTCGTATTTACTGACCTTTCTTTAGTCCATATCCGAGGTAGAAGGGTCGATGCTTCACCGTACCATGATCTACCTGGCGTGGTGTTTGCTTCCTCTCTCTGTACTCACTATCCATCTGCTCTCTCAGTCTCACTGCTGTAGCATTCTACAAGAAACATAGAGATAGAGTATAGTAACCGTGATACTGTGAATTTGTGCATAAGACTTTCCATGTTAGTTTATGGAGGCGCTCAGTAAAATCTCAATTTTAGGAAAATTGCAGTCTGTGCAATGACTATAATAATCCTATGCCTTATACAGTAAGTACGCTACAACTAGGAGTGTTTGATCTGTCAGCATTTGTTTGCAAACACGTCTAGTAGATATAATTTTATTTGTACAGACAGTGCAATAAAGGTATAGTGGAAGAATAGAGTGAGAGAGAAAAGGTAAGATTTATTGTACCAAGCGAGCTATTGATGTGACTGTCTGACGAGGAGGAACAAGTGATGGAAGTGCTGGTGGTGGTTGAGAGAGAGATGTCTCTACCAATGAAGTATGAGAAGTAGTCTGAAAATTAGAGAAACAAGTGTAATCTTCACTACAATGCAAATCATGTGTACAATAAGGGGGAAGGCTCACAAGGGTAGTGAAATGCTTTTCAGTAATGCTACAATACCCCACTAGCCTTGTATACACGTACTTTTCTATCATAGCCAGGGTAATTGTGCAGTATATCCTGTGTTTTAGTGAGATAGCTGTCTGCTGTACTGAGCTCCTCCATCAGCAATGCTATCTCATCATTATGAATCAGACCTGCAAACAATGCAACTCAGTTAGGTTGATAAAGGAACTGAGGCTAATTTGTACACTTGATGTTGAATATGACAATAATTCGGTTGTCTAATGTCAAGCTGGTCAACATATAACTGCAATTTAGAGCTTGCATGTAATATCCTGACGATAGGAATCATGCAATTTCTTACAAACACTTTACTATGCTGGTCTAGTATAGTGACAGTATGTGCTAATCTATACATGTAACTGCCAAGTCACTACTTTCCTGGAATCATGTGAGTTATTAGAAGCGGCAAAATTTGTAGACTTCATGTCTCGTTCCCAGGCAGAAACACTACTATCATCACATCAGCCGCTACGTTATCACCATCAGCTGACGTGACTTACCATAAATGCAGTCACAAAGACATTACTGTGTATTCAAAATTTGTATATATAGGAGAGCAAAGTGTAACAAACATAGCTCAACTCTTAAGCTACTTGAAAGATGTCTCCTAGTCTGTCTATAGTACTACTTGTTGTTGGTGGTCTACTCCACTGTGGTCTCCCATCAGCTACTGCTGTACGTGCTAACTACACTGAGCTGTTCTCTAGTTTCGATATCAAGCAGCGCATAGCATATCGCATTGGACAAGTGGAGTGCCTCAAGACACTGCTGAACGAGGACAATACCACTCAGTATGGTCTAGGAGCTCTCCACCATGGAGACTACAACACTGACATCACAAGGTTTAGTATCAAGCAACGTATAGCATTCCTACATGGACAAGTACAGTGCCTCAGAATACAACTGAGCCTTGAGGGAAACACACAACTAAATACCCCACAAACAAACAACCAAGAAAGAGGTGTGTTAAATATACCTTGATGTCGCAGGGAACACTGTTGCTCAGAATAAAATGTCAAAGCAACAATGTTGAGTGCGAAAAGTTGCTTCGAATTCGTTTGATGTCATTGTTGTTCAAGCTACATTGTTACTTGATTGTGTGCATCAAAGTTGCTTAGTGCATGGTTAACATGCCCAATATTTTCTTTTCTGCAGTGTATCTTGATTGTAAGGATGCTTATCAGAATGGCCGTACTACCAGTGGACTATACACCATCAATCCTGATAACCAGACTGCATTCCAGGTCTACTGTGACATGGACACAAGTGGAGGAGGATGGACAGTGATACAGCGTAGATTTGATGGTTCAGTGGACTTTAATAGAACCTGGTCAGAATGTGCAAGAGGCTTTGGTAACAAGACTGGTGAATACTGGCTGGGACTGAACTACATTCATCGACTCACTACCAGTGCAGGACAGATACTGAGAGTGGACTTGGAAGATTTCCAAAACAACACTGGATTTGCACAATACACAACATTCACTGTAGCTAATGCAGCTGATAAATATCGGCTACTAGTAGGTGGCTACTCTGGTACAGTTAGAGATTCTATGGCTTACAGCTCAGGACAACAATTTTCAACAAAAGATAATGATAATGATATAGTGAGTTTTAACTGTGCCATTCGTTACAAAGGTCCATGGTGGCACCGATTCTGCGCTCAAGCTAATTTAAATGGTAGGTATTACAATGATCGCATTGTTGGAGATCAAGATGGAGTAACTTGGTTTCGTTGGAGGAATCAGTGGACATTAATGAAGAAGGCAAGCATGCGTATTCGCAGAAAATAGAGTGTGATATGCTAATCCTGAATTAGATACTTTGATTGTGTGCTCAGTAGACTGTAATCAATAAAATAATTTTTCTTGAACTTTGATTTGCATGGATGAGACGTAAAATGATGATCGACATTTTCTATGTCACAAGTTTATCGATCTCAGCGATGAATATCATTACTGCTGTTGTGAATATCATTACACAACGGTGAATATCATTAGCATAGCAGCCCTAATGTTTTCTGCTGTGCAGCTGCTGTGTAAACTTAAATAATTGCGAGATTCATCACCAGTGTGTCAGAGAGCTGGAAATTGATTTGATCATCAATATACACTAGCAGTGCATGACAGATACTGAGAATGAACTTGGCAAAGCAGCACTGCCTTTGCACAATACACAACATTCACTGGAATATTGTCAAATGTCCAGCATATGGCCAACCAGGTCTTCACATCTCCTCCTCGAGAACTAGATCCTGGACTCCAATTGCTACTAGGACTAGATCACGTTTTAAAAATAAATAGTTTTATGTTTGTTTTTGTTAAGGCCCCTAGTAGATCTTGTTATTGGTCCTTCAGTGCTACCACCAACCTTATTACTTACTCTCATTTTCATTCCTCTGTATGCACTGTAAAGTTGAAATAATAATAATAATAATAATAATTATAGCTGCAATTTAATATCCTCTGACAATAGGAATCAAATCCAGTTCTTAAAACACAGTACTACATTTTTATTGGGGCGAGCCTGAGCGAGCCCCACATTGATTGGCACAATGGCCCACGCGGCGGGGAATGTATCTGGCTGGCTATCTGTCACGGGGTAGCGTTTGTCCTTTTCAATGTTCCCGAGAACTAGGAAACGCCCTCTTTAGCACGTGCGCACATTATAATTGGCGCTTGGTTTCATATTACCTGGCATTCTGGCAATGACGCAGTCACGCAGATGACTCAGGGACGACAACAACAGTATCGTGGCCGAGAGCGTCGTTTTTCACTGCTGACTGTCGATATTAGTTTTAACACCGCCCATAGCAGTTTTAACACCACCGATAGCAGTTTTAACACCGTCGATAGCAGTTTGACACCGTCGATAGCAGTTTGACACCGTCGATAGCAGTTTGACACCGTCGATAGCAGTTTGACACCGTCGATAGCAGTCGATCGGGTGTATGGAAAAGAAGGAAACGGAAAACTGAAACGGACGACGATAAATGGGCGTGGTCTCGCACTCAAGACCCCAAAAACTAAACCCAAACCCAAGACCCTAAAACCTTCGCCGCTAACTGTGCAAAGTCGGGAGGGTATCCTAACCCGGGCCTTCGGCCCTTGCTAAGCGTTTTGGGGTCTTAAGTGCGAGACCACGCCCATTTTTCGCCGTCCGTTTCAGTACCGTCTCGGCCACTATACAACAGAGATCAGAGACACCTGAAAAGCAACAACTTTACACGACAAGGCCGCTACCAGAAAGTCACCCGATGAACGTGAAAGCGGACGTGAAGCGACAAAAAGAATATCAAGAGTCAAATTAAAGGGCCTACCGGAGGCGCCGGCGGAAAGCAGTAGCTGCAACAGAGCAAACAGTAACTTAGGTACGTCTAATGAGCTCGTGTGTGATAGCAGTAGAGCCTGCAGTGAGTGAGGAGACCGAGGAAGTCACTCATCTGACAAAAGTCACTCATCTCATCTTCCGGTACATTGTTCCCATGACGCCTAGGCAAGGAATACACTCAGCAAGAGATAATTGGAGAAACTGCACCATATCTGCACTGATTCTATTCACCATCAACAAACCCATTAGCGCTGTTAAATATTAACATTATAGCACAGAAATCTGTGGTGAATCTGGTGTTCACATAATACAGACTTATCTACTAAAAAATAATCTGGACTCACCACATAACCTGGTGCAAATAATAATTATAATTTATGTTATACACTAACAAGGCTAAATTATTATAATTTATGTTATACACTAACAAGGCTAAATTATATCAATGCTCAGGCTCGCCCCTGCCATTCCATGAATGTACTAGTAATGTTTAATACTGGTCTTTGTTATAGTGACTGTATGTGTTCATATATACTTCTATAGCTGTCAAGAAAAAACCTTGTGATAAACCTTCTATTGTCTACATAAAATATTATAGTCCAAGGGAAATCCCTGAAGCAAAGCCTCTAGACGTTATGTTTCTTCCTAGGCGGACAATCTACATGTATATCATCACACACCTGCCGCTACGTTATCAGCACCTTATCACCATCAACTGACGTGACTTACTATAAATGCAGTCACAAAAGACATTACTGTGTATTCAAAATTTGTATATAATAGGAGAGCGGAGTGTAACAAACATAGCTCAACTCTTAAGCTACTTGAAAGATGTCTCCTAGTCTATCAGCAGTACTACTTGTTGTTGGTGGTCTACTCCACTGTGGTCTCCCATCAGCTACTGCTGTACGTGCTAACTACACTGAGCTGTTCTCTAGTTTCGATATCAAGCAGCACATAGCAATTCACTATAAAGCAAATCATGTGTATAAAAAGGGGACGCTCACGAATGCTTGCCTACTAGCCTTTTACACATACTTTTCTATCATAGCCAGGGTAATTGTGCAGTATATCCTGTGTTTAGTGAGATAGCTGTCTGCTGTACTGAGCTCCTCCATTAGCAATGCTATTTCATCGTTATGAATCAGACCTGCAAACAATGATAAAGAAACTGAGGCTAATTTGTATACTAGATCTTGACTATGACAATAAATCGGTTGTCAAATGTCAAGCTGGTCAACATATAACTGCAATTTAGAGCATGCATGTAATATCCTGACCATAGGAATCATGCCATTTCTTACAAACACTTTACTATGCTGGTCTAGTATAGTAACAGTATGTGCCAATCTATACTTGCAACTGCCAAGTCACTACTTTCCTGGAATCATGTGAGTTATTAGAAGCGACAAAATTTGTAGACCTCATGTCTCGTTCCCAGGCAGAACACTACTATCATCACATCAGCCGCTACGTTATCACCATCAGCTGACGTGCCTTACCATAAATGCAGTCACAAAAGACATTACTGTGTATTCAAAATTTGTATATACAGGAGAGCGAAGTGTAACAATAGCTCAACTCTTAAGCTACTTGAAAGATGTCTCCTAGTCTATCAGCAGTGCTACTTGTTGTTGGTGGTCTATTCCACTGTGGTCTCCCATCAGCTACTGCTGTACGTGCTAACTACACTGAGCTGTTCTCTAGTTTCGATATCAAGCAGCGCATAGCGTATCGTATTGGACAAGTGGAGTGCCTCAAGACATTGATGAGTGAAGATAATGCCACACAGTATGGTCTAGGAGCTCTCCACCATGGAGACTACAACACTGACATCACAAGGTTTAGTATCAAGCAACGTATAGCATTCCTACATGGACAAGTACAGTGCAACTGAGCCTTGAGGGAAATATGACACATAGAAACAACCAAGAAACAGGTGCGATAGCATGAACAATAGTACGTAACCATTTTTGTAATTTGTATCAATAGTGTATCTTGATTGTAAGGATGCTTATCAGAATGGTCGTACTACCAGTGGACTATACACCATCAATCCTGATAACCAGACTGCATTCCAGGTGTACTGTGACATGGACACAAGTGGAGGAGGATGGACAGTGATACACCGTAGATTTGATGGATCAGTGCACTTCAATAGAACCTGGTCAGAATGTGCAAGAGGCTTTGGTAACAAGTCTGGTGAATACTGGCTGGGACTGAACTACTTTCATCGACTCACTACCAGTGCAGGACAGATACTGAGAGTAGACTTGGAAGATTTCCTAAGCAACACAGTCTTTGCACAATACACAACATTCACTGTGGCTAATGCAGCTCATAAATATCGGCTACTAGTAGGTGGTTACTCTGGTACAGCAGGAGATGCTATGGCTTACAGCTCAGGAAAACAATTTTCAACAAAAGACAATAAGAATAATGTGCGCAATTGTGTAGCCACAAACAAAGGGCCATGGTGGTATGAAAATTGTGCTCGTTCTTTCCTAAATTCAAAGTATTACAATAGTGCTAATGTTGGAATTAGGGGCAGCATGACCTGGTTTGATTGGAAGAACCAATTCTACTCTCTAAAGAAAGCAAGCATGAAGATTCGCAGAAATTGACCAAATGGGATTGAGAACATAAACAGTAACAACTTTAGAATAGATTGTGAAAAGTTCATGTAATGATCACTGTGTAGATTTTTGATTGTGATAATAATACTAAATTGCTCCCAATAATTTTACAAGATCTTAAGCTGACCTTGATGTGAGTAGTGATGGAAGACCCCACCACATGTCCTGGACAGCTGTTCTGCTACTGCTGCCACATCCAGCTCATCTCCAAAGCGACCATTGCCCATGGATACAGCAACTGAGAGGTCACTAGGTGCTTGAGGCTGGTAGCAGATGATGTGAATGGTCAGGTCTTTTCGGCCGGCAACACACTGCTCGAAATAACTACACAACAAATCCTAGTAGAGAAACAACGTGAGAGCGGTTATGACAACAGTAGACATGTACTCACCGCTTCTTGGTCAGGCATGCTTGACATTACTATATACACACCAGTTTCTCCCTCGCCAACTGGAACGAAAACAAATTTTAAACTAGAGTTCTAATGAACACATACCCGTGCGCTGAGCTAGGAGCTAAACACGACCACTCCAGGCAGCATTGCTGCAACACGCCGCACGTTACACTTACACTTGCAGGCTTATAGCTAGCCCATAGACAGATCCAGAAAAAATAGATGATAGCATACATGCACTAACAGTTGATTGGCACATCACAGAAGGCCTCGACTCGGAAAGACTGATATACGGTAAATACCGTAGCTATAGTCCTCAAGAGTCAAGGAGCTCTGTACATGTGAGACTGAGTGAGGACATCGACAGGAGGTTGGGTGACACACCCACAATACCGTAAAGTGCTCTTACAAGGACACGTAGCCTTAGAAAGCCATGGATTAGCCGCTCGAGGAAGGCTTGCCAGCACAAAAAACGTCTTCATAGGACTATAAATTCAGTGAAGAAGCTGCAGAGAGTGTTTTCGTGGAGAGTTTCGAGCGGTAAGACGCAAACAGGCGTGTTTTTATGTCCACACACAAACACACACACACACACATACCGACGGACACAAACGCATAACCCTGGCGCATACTGCGCACGGGTAAATATAAAAATTTTGTAGCAGCATGCATGCACTGCATGATATTTCTAATAACTCACTATTCTTGAGTAGCTCCTCCATTACTGTCCTCAGAGCAGACAGCAGGTTACTGGTACCACATGGTGACTGAGCTAATATCCACTTCCATGCCTCCTGGAGCACTTCCTGACTAGGCTCCACCCACTCATCTCTCCACAACGACACCGCACTCCCATAACTGTAAACAATAAGTCAGCTTAGATGTGAGGCTACATGAGATGCATAATATTGTCTGCTGCTATCGATCAAACACATAATTTGTAATTCGCCTGCCAACGGAGCTTTCATCAGTTTCTCAATTCCTACTCTGACTGTATGTAGTACCTTATCATGCTGAAGCTGCCTAGTCCAGCTAGTTGCTCTCTCAACAAGTGTCTGAGGTGTTCCTGTAGGGCAGTGAGATGAAGAGAGACCAGAGATGACATGTCCAGCACTAGCAGCGCTCTGTTAGTAGCAGCAAAGATAGCGAGAAGTCATTGATTGAAGCAACATTAGACTCACCTTTCTTCAGTTAGTAAACCAAAGGTCACTCGACTGGCAGTACATAGCCAGTCTAGTCTCTGTTGTAATCCAGCAATGAAGCACTGGAGCTCGTCCTATAGATGACATAGATCAGCACTGCACCTCTCTCCTAATCTTCTAGCCCACAATCTCTTTCCCTAGCTTTCTCTCTCTCACCTGGTAGATCTCCATCCTATGCACATCAACATAGAGATATTTTTTGCTTCTATCATTCCACTCAATCAGTGGCATTGCATCCTGCACAAGCAACATCATACTAACAGGAGCTTATCATTTCAAGGACCGTACAACCTGACAGATTATAGCGCCATGGTAATGTCACAAAGTATATGATGCTCGGCGAGTTAAAAATCCTTATTAGCTAGGCAGTTTTTGAATGAGCCGTACGGTCGTATGCTGTACTAGGGCTGTATAAATTTCAATATTATTTTCTGTCATGAACAGAGTATTTTTATGTTGTGAAGTAGTAGTTGTGTACAATGGTGCTGCCCTTACATCATATACTGATGAAATGGCTTCTCTGTTGATTATTGCAACACTTTCATGTAGCTGTGAGTATGCGTCAGGTGAGAAATAGTGATAAAAGTTCAAACCACAACCTGCAAGTCAGTGAGTATGTGAGACTCTCGATAATGTGATAAAATGCTTACTGTCTAGTCCACAGTTTCCTAACCACTCTACTGAACTGCATGGGTAGCAGTGAGCATTAATATTGACAGGTGTGGGAGGAAAAGTATCATCATCGGGCCATAGTGACGACAACGAGAGCTAGAAACAAGATAAATCGGTAATCTTCCTATTTTAGTCTTAACTGTTACTCATTACTCATAGTTCCTTTCAATCACTCTCTCTCTCTCTCTCTCTCTCTCTCTCTCTTGTTCTCTCAAACCTGTTTTAATGCGTCATAAAGAGTTGTGTCCACCAGTCCCTTCATAAGGTTGTTGAGCTCCACAAGCACACGCTCGCCTCTACATTATGACAGCAACATAGCACAGCATTTTTCCTATACCCACACCGCATAGTACACTGTACCTATTGGTCTCCTCTTGCAGACTATCAATGAGTGTATCTTTCATGACAACCTAAAGGGAAACTATTATTACTTGCATCAGTCACAGGATAAACTCACCTTATCATCAACAACACTAAATGTGTGATAGTGACCAATGAACTCAGTTGACCATTGAGAAAATAGAGTCTGAAAATGTATATCGGAAGATCTGAACACATGATTTGAAGAACAATACCTGAACTCCCTTTGAGGTACAGAAAGCAGTCAAGTGAAGCTGTGGTCCATCCTTGCCAGCCATTACTTGTGTAAGGTAGTCAGTGAGTATGTCACTACACTGGTCAGGACTAAAGAATAGCAGGAGGAGAAAGGACCGCACATCACGCAAAATACTGAAAACAAAATATTATTGCCGCAATGTTTTTGCAATTTTCTCCAGGTAACCAACTGGCAGCTAGGCACTTTAATGCATGGAAAATTTCTCGTGCAATTTTCAATACACTCTCTTTACATAATTATAATTATTACATTCCATAATCTATTCTTATCTCTCTCTCTCTATCTCTCTCTCTCTCTCTCTCTTACTCTGATCCAAGAACAACAAACAGTCTGTGAATAGAGGAGAGTGCTAGAGCTTGCTTGAGACCTCCTAGCAGGTTACAGCTTCCCTGTGCTCTCAGAGACGACAACCAATCCTTTGCTTCTTTTACACCACTAACAGTTTAGCAAAAAGAAAAAATGTCAGTAGTCAGACCATAGTGATAATGCCTCACATTTTGTTTTTCGCATTAAGCACTTTAGGTTTGTTGACCTTCGACCCCAGTGGGATCAGGTACACTGTGTCTCTGGTCACTAGCTGTTCTTCCAACATCAGCTCCATACCAGCCAAATACTGGTCATACCAGTCACTGAAACAGGTCTGGTCTGACCAGTCAAACAGGACAGCTACTCTTGCTGCTCGATGAAGCTGACCAAAGTACAGTCTGCTACCACAGGACAGCCATTGTGTCTGGCTGGCATACAGCTGAAGGAGGGATGTCAGCTGGTTGATGCGCCATGCTAGTTGCTCCCTGTTGAGGTGCACCTTTGGTCTCCAGCTAAGAATAAGCACAATAGCGGCACAATAATGACCATTTTGTACTTTAAATACCGGTCCAGTCTCACCTAGTGGATTGTTGCTGAGAGCGGTGAGGTGCTGGAGAGTCATCTTCTAGAATTTGTTTGCTATGAAGAAATACTAAAATGGCGGTTCAACCGTGATTGACCAGATCTTACTCGGGTATACTGGAGTCCTTGACGATGTCCCTCAGTGTTAGGTACTGAGCTTCTAGTGAGTAGTGATGCAGGAAGTCTTCATCAGGCACGAGAGAGTGAGGGCGAGGGAGGTCCACTAAAATGTCCTGCAGCAATGAAATACGTCTACGTGTGTAATTTAATACTACATGTATGCTTACCAGAAAAGATTTGGCACGTTCTTCAGCTGCACACGGGGCTGATGATCGACTGTAGCTGCTCGCAACAGCAGTGGCGATGGCTTCACGTTGCTCCATGCTGATTGGTTAGCAGGTGTCATATTTTTACGAGCCACGCCTGCAGCGCGCACAGAGATAACAATAACGCCCACAGGATAGGATTAGTGACAAAATCCGCCCCTTGACACACATCGCGCCCTCTCTGGCTCTCTGGCTAGCCCCTCTCCCGCGCTAGCCAGATGTTGGAACGCCGTCTACCAAGGCAAATGAAGGAGACACACTGATTACCAGTTTGCTGACTCTTTACCGGCAATGTGTACCGTCATGTTTGAGATGTCATTTCTTATTTCTGCTGGATTCACGTCATACTAATCTTTCTGCATCCATCTTTCCTTTCTGCTGACTCAAGTTTATTATAAAGAAAACTGATATGATGGCTGGAGTTCGCGGCAGAACAATATCCCGGCCAACCTGTTGTATGTTAGTAGGTGACAAGTTCCATTGTCGTTGAACACCCCCATAGAACCTCCGTTGCTATTCTTGCTCAGTCGCAATAAAGTATGCCATTACCATCGACACACAGACTATATGGACTGATGTATCGATGACGTGTTCTACAGTGTTGATGATGAACAATGTTTTGATGTTATATTCTTAGCTTTGTAGACCATCCCATCAGCATCGATAGTTATGCCATATCGATCGTCACAATGAGTTGCTTGTGATTGAACTATTCAATCGATGCTTAGATGACCTTATTCAACTGGGTGTTCTACCTGTTGCGTGCTGCACGACTGTTGCTGAACACGAACTATGAACCATTCCTAAACTCGTTTGTCGTAATCAGCTCGTATTGCCCGTCGAGTTGAATTCCCAAGGATGAGTTGCTGAAGTCAGCATTATATGGAGTTGAAAATTATTTGTGTTGAACACACAATGCACAACAATGTATATCCAGGAGTGCATAAGCATATCCCATAGTGATGATCCATCCCATGATGATGATCCATTCCATGATGATGATCCATTCCATGATGATGATCCATTCCATGATGATGATGTATCAAAACTGTCTCATAGTAATTGCACAACTTATGTAAACTGTATCATTTTCTGCGCTGTTATTTTGGATTATAATTGATGCATAGTATACTTTGGGCTACTGGTAGGCACATATAGAGACCACTAGATCATGCACATTCAGCATTTTAACTTTTGCAATGAACAGAAAGTCATCATGTTACATGTAGCTGAAAATAATCATTATACTTGTCTCATGTTTTCAAGAATAGCTCTTCCAGGAATCTTGTATAGTTTTTTAAAATTCTGCTTTTGTGAGCAGATAATTTTTTGATGTATGCAGTAGTTACGTGTAGTGGTAATAGCTAATACACTAGTAGCCTCGTAACGACATTTTGAAAAAACAATGGATGTCATTCTGCAAATGTTTTCTTGCTTATGCACCTGCACACTGTGCACAGATATCAAATTATTGATGGTTTCATAAACACACAACAATTTGACCGTACTTGAACAATAACACAGCTGGCAACATCTTGGTACACAAATACACGTCCCGGCACGTCATTTTCGAGAAAGAGAGTGCTAAAGTACACATAGCTATTATCAGTACTAAAATGTGTTGATTGTGTTGATTTCTTCACAAATATTGAGGATATATGAAATAAATAATTGCAATTTTCACACACAAAACCAAAAATACCGTAGATGTATGATGTTAATAACTAGTAGACTATTGTTGTTATGCCTCGGTGGGCGGAGCCACGAGGCATACTGTAATCGCGTTGTCTGTCTGTCTGTCTGTCGTTCTGTCTGTCTGTTACACCATTTTTGCGGCGCACGCTGAACGGTGAGCTCTGAAACTTGCAATGCAGGTATAACTCAACATTATCTCGGTTGTGTATTAGCGAAAGTTCGATGCAAAGCTTTGTTCTAGAGTTATGGCGCGGTTTGCTTACTTTGTTTACGATCTGGACTTCTCCAAAGGCAAAGCTGTCCACAGTTGACTGCCTAGAAGCTGATAGGTTAGAATTTTACTACAGGATAGCAGCGCAGGTCCAGAGAAATCGTGTAAGCAAGCTATGGAAGCTATCTCGCTCGTGTGCTGCTGTAGACACGCCCAGTTGAATTGTGGTTAGCACTGATTGGCTTCTGTTTGCAAGCACTGCATTGTCAGTGATTGCTGTACAGAAATTCTGTATACATGCATCTGTAGTTGCTGTGTTTGTGGAATGGTGGATAGTTGTGTTTGTGTATGAAGTGTCACTCCACCGAGGCATCTGCACCTTAGGTGCTTCATTCCGTCTGTTACTTCAGTTTTGCGGCGTACGCTGAAAGGTAAGCTCTGAAACTAGCAATGCAAGTAGAACTCGATATTATCTCGCTTTGGAACATTTGAAACTTGTATACGAAGCTTCGTTCTCGAGTTATGGCGTGATGTAATTGTTTGCCGTTGCTGGCGATCTGGACTTCTCCAAAGGCAAAGCTGTCCACAGTTGACTGCCTAGAAGCTGATAGGTTCAAATTTTACTACAGGATAGCAGCGCAGGTCCAGAGAAATCGTGTAAGCAAGCTATGGAAGCTATCTCGCTCGTGGTATGCGTGTGACTGCTGTGCTAACCACTGTAGACACGCCCAGTTGAATTGTGGTTAGCACTGATTGGCTTCTGATTGCATAACTAAAGCACTGCATTGTACAGAAATCCTGTAGGTGGAATGATGGATAGTTGTGTTTGTGATATTTGCTTATAGTGTTAGTAAAAAGCTGGATACTATTAGCTCTATTATTAATAATTATTTTGTCAGACAAAATTTAACTTTTTACTCGTTGCTGTACAGAAATCCTTTATACATGCATCTGCAGTTGCTTGTTTGTGGAATGGTGGCTAGTTACTGTACAGGAATTGTGCTATAGCTTGTATAATAGGTGGAGTTTACTGTAGCTAGTCCTGCTGTGTACTTGCTTATGGTGTTAGTAAAAGCTGGATACCATTTTGCTCTATATTATTTGTCAGACAAAATTTTAAATTACTTTTTTTATTGTATAATTATGTGAAATTGTGGCATTCCACCGAGGCATCTGCACCTTTGGTGCTTATATTTGTCTCATGTACTCCTCCTCCTGGTCCATGTCAAGTGATTCAAAATAGTGTGGATTTTCTCTTCTGTACTCCTCTTCCTGGTCCATGTACCTCTCATAGTGTTCCTCCACTATGGCCTGTATGTTGATCTCTCTGTTCCTCTCACGTAGTGTGTAGAGCTTGGAAAACACCAGGAACACAATAATTAGTATTGCAAGAACTGTTATTATTGATAAGTCAAAACAAAGAGTGAACTCTACAAATTTGATACTTACAAGAAAAACAACACCACGGAAGGCTACCATTATTCCCATAACAAGTCCTTTCATTTTGTCTGGAGACTGAGCTATAATTACCTCAAGAAAAAGAACAGCAAGTACTGTTTTTCCAACACCATACAAGATGCATGGACCAAGTTTCCAGTACCATTTCATGTAATCACCTGGATTAGTAGCATTAGGTGCTAGTGCTGTACATGATAAGTATCTTGGTACATCATCAGAGACTATCACACCAACTAGTCCTAATGCAGACAGTAGTATGTAGCCGAGTGCACACACAATCAAGCCTGTGCCAATGCATCGTAACATACTTGGAGTACAGCTGCGAAAAACTCGATACCATAAGAGCTGGTAAAGTGGAATAAGTAGTATGGGGAAAAGCCATTCTCTAATTGCTTCATTGAAAATCCAAATGCCTTCGACATTGAATAATACAATAGGGCTGAATTCAAGAATAGACACACTGAAGCTCAAGCATACAACCAAAGGAAGCAAACGTAGCAAGGTCTTGACATCCTCTACTTCCTCTTCAGTGAATGGTCCTCCGAATTTCTCCTTGCCGTAAATAGTCCATTCGTGTGGGTTGCTCCTCATCAATATAGGTGAAGGCACTGCGTCTCTCAGTATATCTGTGCTTCCTAGTGTAGTTGAGTACCTGTATGATGAGCTTGATGGGGTTAGTGACCTTATGAGTCCTGTCCAACCACTGCTGACACAAGCAGTCACTGATGATGATCACAGTAAGAGGAATAGCAAAAATCAACAGAGAATAAAATGTCAAATTAAAATTTTGTAAAAAATAAGTAATCATATTTGACAAAGCCAGGCCAATGTTTTGTACCCAATAGTACCAGTGTACAACTGCACTAAGTTCATCTGAAGTAGCCCCAACTATCTGATCTGTCAAAAATGGTAGCATGGCTGCTGCATAACAAGCGTATCCAAAACATATTACAAAAGTTGCTATTGATGACAGCACAGTACTAAGACAAGCTAAATTAGGTCCAGTGAGCATTGCAAAGTAACGAAATATGCTGGTCAGAACTGCAGCAATGGAACCAAATTTAATAACTTCATACCTTCCAAATCTAACATCAGCAAGCCAGCCAATCAAAGGAGCAAAAGAAAACGAAACAAATACTGAAGTGCTGAATACAATGCTAACAGGAGATGTTAAGTTTGAAAGTGCATAAATTATCAAAGAAAAGACGAATAACGCATGCCACACCAATAACAACCATATCTTACTACATGATCTTTTCCACCATTGCTTCAAGCAACTGTGACCAGAAGACTGCAGCAGTACTCTATGAGCAGCCATTGATAAGCACAGATAAAGTCCAGTAGTTTAATTAGAGTATATAACTGCAAACAAAAGATACTGATACTCTAGGATCAACTCAAGATTATAGTAGCAGATTTCTTATGCTATACAGTTAGGTAAATGTTATTGTTTCTATTTAAGCTTTCAAATAATAGTCATATTTTTATTGTAAATAGTGAAAAAATGTTGTGTTTATAGTGAACATGTTTATGACTGTAGAGTTCCTAAATAAATTATGCTTTATCATAAACATAAACATGAAATTTAGCCGAATCAACATGCATAGTTTTTGATATAACCATAAAATAATGACAAATCCAATTGAGCAACAATTACTTATGGCCTGGATGTTGAGAGTAACTGTTACAAGTAATGTTATATGTACATGTATAGAAAGAAAATGCGGATATTCTAAATAAAGAAAGCTGTGAAGTGATGATATTGATCCCTCAAGTAGTGTGTATAGTGCTTGGAAAGAACCTGCAAGACCGCATTATAACAACAACTTACTTTAACGAATCATGAACTTAAATTGTTCAAATTGCACCAAAAAAACAGTTGAAAAAGCTAGCAATGATTCAAAAATGAAACCTTTTGCAATTCAGCAACTATACTTTCCAACAGAATAATAATTATGACTAATTTTAATTCCGATACCAAACAGTATAGTTTGTAGTACCACTTCACATAGTCGTCATGCTGAATTGCTGAGTTGAATAAAGGATATGTATCACCAGAAACTACACAATGCTGCATATTCCTGAAACAACAAGCCCATCATCATGCAGAACCAAAACTATTGCAATACAGTTAAACAACTTAGAAAACAGCTGTAAGCAAAAGGACACACGAAAGTCCCAATAGATACATGTATTGCAAAAGGAAAGCGGTCACCTTGTTATAACAGCCAGAAATTGTTAGCACATAGGTGACTGTTTTATTGAAATAAATTATTATTGGTACACACATTACTAATACTGTAAAATGTTCACACACATAACCAAAAAATAAAGTAGATGTATAAACTTGATACTGTTAATAACTAGTAGTGTTGATGTTTCATGTACTCCTCCTCCTGGTCCATGTACCTCTCATAGTGTTCCTCAACTATGGCCTGTATGTTGATCTCTCTGTTCCTCTCACGTAGTGTGTAGCGCTTGGAAAGGATCAGGAAGATCACAAACAGTACAATAAAGACGACGACTGCACCAATGTCATAGCAGATGTTAAATCGCGCCAATTCTATGATAAGCAAATAGGAGAGGCCTTGAAAAGCTATCATTACACCAAAAGCAAGACCTTTCATCTTTTCTGGTGACTGAGCAAGAATGAATTCAAGAAGAAGTATATTACATAGTGTTCTTCCAATACCATACAAGAGAAATGGAACAGATTTCCAGTACCATGCTATAAGACCGTCCGATTGAATAGTTATGTTAAATGGAGAACAAGTTAAGTATAATTGTTGTTTGTTATTAGACTCCACTATTTTACCATATACTTCAAGTGCTTGTAATACTAAATAACTCAATGTATACAAAACCAAGCTAATGCCAAAGCATCTAAGCATAGTTGGACTACAGTTTCGAATACAAGGGCGAACAAACAGTTGGTAAAGTGGAATCAGTATTAGACTAAAAAACCAGCTTTGCAGTCCATAATTCAACACATTAACCGGAAATACGTTGCTTGGCAAAAACGAAAGTTGAACATTAGATGAAACATCCATACTCAGTGTCAAGCATAGAACCATGGGAAATAAACGTAGGACAGTCTTGACATCCTCTACCTCCTCCTCAGTGAATGGTCCTCCAAACTTCTCTTTGCCATAATCCATTCGTGTGGGCTGTTCCTCATCAATATAGGTGAAGGCACTGCGTCTCTCAGGGTATCTGTGCTTCCTAGTGTAGTTGAGTACCTGTATGATGAGCTTGATGGGGTTAGTTACCTTATGAGTCCTGTCCAACCACTGCTGACACAAGCAGTCACTGATGATGATCACAGCAAGAGGGACAGCAAAGATTAAAGCTATTCCAGGACCAATTAATTGAAATTTAATATAAATTAAGGCTCCAAAACCAATATCAGACAATGCAAAGCCAAGTCTTCCTGCCCAAAAATACCACTGAACAACTGCACTAAGCTCATCTGAAGTAGCACCAATTATTTGATCAGTTAAGAAGGGAAGCATTGTTGCCAAGTAACAAGTGGCACCAAAATTTACCACAATAGATGCTATGGTCAAGAGTGAATTGCTCAGTGTAGAAACACCTAAGCCAGTAATTAGTACTAAAAATAATAGCACACTGGTCAAAAATGAGGCCATTGAAGCAAATTTAATAACACTGTACCTGCCAAACTTAAAATCAGCAAGCCAGCCAATCAAAGGTCCAAAAAAGTATGAGATGTATTTATGAGAATATACATACAAAAAGACACGATTCACAATAAAAACTTGACCAATGTCTGCAAGGATCAACCAAGAGAAAGTAAACAGAACCTGCCATGCCAGTAGCAACAATATTTTCTTACTACAGTAAGTAAAGGGTGATCTTTTCAACCATTGCCTCCAACGACTGTGTCCTGGACCAGCCATTGGTTCAGAGAATGAGAACTATAAGCTGTCACAGCTGCAGCATTAACGTCACAAACAAAATCTGCTGCACTAATACTATGATATAAGACAGTATAAAAGAAAATTTTCAAAATATTTTGAAGCATGAAAACCATGTTAGCTAAATCATAAATCGTACTTGCTTTAAGTATTCAATACTGTCAATCAAAAGAGTAGAATCTGCATGTGCATGGTAACCAGAAGCATTCAACACTCAATTTGTACTATAGCAGAGCTATTGTAAACAACAATGACAGCCTGCAGCTGTTGAAAACATGAGCCAAAGACTGTACTCATCATTTTAGTCCCACTTCTCAATCTCCAATTTCTTGGATAGACTACACCTCTGCATAGCACATGGTAACTCTGATCACATGGCCGTGTGCATGCACTAGTAACCAGACAATAAATCAAAGAACACTGCATTTTCTCCAAATAAAAAGGGCATGCATGCACTCCTCGTCAATAAGATCAACAAATGTGGCACAATTATAATGTCTTAGTAATCTACTACCTTGTTAATGAACACATGCACTAAATCTGTGCCTACTAGCTAGCTACAGTAAATAAGCTGATGCAAGTTATACATTTTTGAGCTCCATCTCATGCCCACTCTGTTCTCTTTCTTATAAAATTCTTGGGCACAATTTTATAGTGATACGAACTGGCTTAAGTAGCAATATGGCTACTATTGGTGTAGCTACGTATGCCGGAACAACAAAGAGAAGTCAAGCAAAGTAGCTTCTAGCTGTCATAGATACAATGGTAGACCCAGATTATTATCAGTCGTATGATGAAACTCACCGCTCACACACTCACTGCTAGCATGATATTTCCAATAAATTTAAAGGTGATGATTCTTGACTTGAACATTTCCTTCAAATGAGTGTCTCTTGATATAAAGTACGCAATGCATCTCTGGCCTAAATTGATATTCACCTCCAGAATAGGACAAATATCAAGTACTCAGCGGTCGATGATATATTTTCAATATTGTAAAAATAATGACACGTACAAATGCATGAGAAGAGTAATCACTTGAAAAGGCACTGCATTTTATTTCAGCTACAGTAGAACCACTGGAACCCACAGATAATTCCTCATTAGAGAGGTGTCCTGATTTCAGGAGTTGATCAACTTCACCATTGCTTATATATCGACATCACCTTTATTTCTCTTCTCCTCCCGTGAGAAATACTCGTTCTTCTACCCTCAAGCACGCCGTCTCTATCCCATTTGCAAAAACTAAATCATTTCAATCTTCCTTTTTTGTTTCTGTATGTCATTTGTGGAACAGTCTTCCTTTTAATATCACCTTATTGTCTTGTAATCGTTTGTTTAAGTTGTCCGTTACTCGGTTTTTTAATTAGTTAATTGTATTTTTCTGCCTATATACTTGTATTCTGTTGTTTTCTGTTTTTTTTTTTTTTTTTTTTGTGGACAGTCTTACTTATTAGCATTAAGTTGCTATTTGTACTGTTCCTTGCTCTGCTAAATTCTATTAAATAAAAAAAAAAAAAAAAGAAATAGCTCGAACTTGATGGTCCTAGATTTAGCTTTGTTCGTGAGTTATGGCGTGATTTGCTTATTTTCCGCAAGTGTAGCCGCCATTTAATTTTCCGTTCAACCCTAATGTTTGCCATAATTCAGTATCATTTTTATAAAATTAACAAGCGAAGTTGATTGCATCATATTCAGTAGAGCAACAAAACAACAACAATCCAATTTACCAACAATGATTCAAAAATTGGATAAAATTATCTATACACACAAAGTGGTAGTAGTAGTAGTAGTAGTAGTAGTAGTAGTAGTAGTAGTAGTAGTAGTAGTAGTAGTAGTAGTCATGAGACTAGCTACCACCTGACAAAATATGAGAAATTGAGAATCAACAACTTAATCACTAAAACCTGTCAAGCAAATAATGCATGTATCACATTAGCACACAGCGTAAATAACTTAGTGGTGTTGTTGTCTCCTGTACTCCTCCTCCTGGTCCATGTATCTCTCATAGTGTTCCTCCACTATGGCCTGTATGTTGATCTCTCTGTTCCTCTCACGTAGTGTGTAGCGCTTGGAAAGAACCAGGAAGACCAAAAACAGTACAACAAGTGCAGTCAAGAATGATACAATATAGCATAACGTAAACCTTTGTTGCATTAATGCCAAAATGAATGATACACTAATGCCGTAAAAGACTAATTCTAGTCCCATAAAAAGGCCTTTCATTTTGTTTGGTGTCTGGGCAATTATGAATTCAAGAAGAAGAACATTGCATATCGTACTTCCAATACTGCATAAGATACAGGGACCAAGTTTCAAGTACCACTTCATGTAACTATACACTGGTGAGGTAGTATTAAGTGCTCCACAAAATAAGTAGGTTTCTATATCCGAGTGAATTAAGCTGTATACTCCTGATGCAGCTAGTAATAGATAACCCACTATAAACACAAATAAGCCTGCACAAATGCATTGCAGCATACTTGGACGACAACACTGATTTGGAAAGAGCTGATAAATTAAAATCAGTAAAACAGGAATCAACCAACTTGTTAAACCGCTATCAAGCACCCTCAAAACATAGGCATCAGTGTTAAAGATAATATAAGAATCCAATGAAAAAATACCTACACAAATACTTAAACACGTGACCAAAGGAAGCAGTCGTAAAACTGTTTTGACATCTTCTACCTCCTCCTCAGTGAAGGGTCCTCCAAACTTCTCCTTCCCATTGTCCATTCGTGTGGGCTGTTCCTCATCGATATAGGTGAAGGCACTGCGTCTCTCAGGATATCTGTGCTTCCTAGTGTAGTTGAGTACCTGTACGATGAGCTTGATGGGGTTAGTGACCTTATGAGTCCTGTCCAACCACTGCTGACACAAGCAGTCACTGACAATGATTACAGCAAGAGGAATAGCATAAATTACAGCTATTCCAGCACCTATACTTTCAAAATTATCATCAACAAAGTGCCAGCAAACAATATCTGACAATGCGTATCCAAAGTTCTGAGCCCAATAATACCACCGTGCAACTGTGCTGAGTTCATCTGAAGTGGCACCAATTATCTGATCTGTCATGAAGGGAAGCATGGCTACTGTAAAACAGGAAACACTAAAGCCAACTATTGTGGCTATCAAAAATTGCAGCGCGATACTGAATACAGCAATACTTCCAGTGATGATTAAAATGAAGGTGAAAAGACTTGCAAAGAATGACAACAAAATTCCAAGTTTAATTATTTCATACCTTCCAAACTTAACATCAGCAAACCAGCCAATTAAAGGAGCAAGAAGTATAGATATTACTTCTAACGAGATCAAAATTCGTCCTTTCATGGAGTACAAGCCGTACATCAGAAGTAGCCTCCAAGAGAAAGTAAACAACACTTGCCAAACCAATAGCAATAGTATTTTCTTACTACACCAAGTGTTTTGTAATCTCTCCCAACAGTGCTTGTGACTAAAAGACAGCAATTTAGGGTCAGCCATGATCTCAAACATGAGTAAAGCAGATGAAACACATATCCCATTATAGCAAGTCATGTTATCGCTATTTTGTATCAGTTGTATTGTTCTGTTCAAATAGAATGTTGTACAAAATAACAATTTCATCAACAAAAAGTTGACTAAACAACTTATTTGCTATAGCAAAACATGCTTTGTAGCATTATACCATACCAGCGCAAACTATAGTAGTGCGCAAGCTGTATTCCACAGGCAAACAACTGGACTGGTGCTAACAAGAGAATTTTTTATGTGTAGTAAGAGAGTGAAGCAGTTACCGTATAGCGAGTAATTCGGCGGGGAAAACTCGTCAAGCTTCCACCAAAATAAATTTTGCTCAAAAGAATAGCTTGACTGTTAATCATGCACCATAGAGAGTTGAGAGAGCATTCAGACTCTGATGATAGTGTATACTGTAAGTTTGGAGGGCCAAAATTTTGGTGAATGACCTAGATTCTGAATTTAATATTGTGGCCTAGCACCTAATTCATGTATTGTTTAAATAC
Organism: Haliclona indistincta; assembly: GCA_964017065.1. NCBI lineage: Eukaryota > Metazoa > Porifera > Demospongiae > Haplosclerida > Chalinidae > Haliclona > Haliclona indistincta. The sequence goes on along the minus strand of OZ024787.1, from coordinate 7,088,147 downwards.
TTGCCAAAAATAAACATGAATTTGAAACATACATACATGTACAGTACATGCATGAGAGGTCAACATGAATGTTCCAAGTAAGCATGCATAATCAGAATTGTGTTGTTATTCTTCTCTATTGAGCTGGTTCTGAAGTTAACAAACTTTTTGATAATTCCCAGTAGCCTACTGGGAAACCTGGAAGCCAAGTCCTAAACCTGAAACCCTAAACTTATGCAAAGAACTTAAATCCAGCACATGCAATAGTGGGAAACCCATGCTCCTAAAAGCCAAATAGGTTTCTGAATCAGGTGAGTTGTACTTGCAACACTAATGTTATAAAAAGTTATGGTAAGAAAGGCAATAACATGTACAATGAGCATTGGTTAATTACTGTTAAGGTCAAATGATTCAAAATATTGTGGATTTTCTCTCCTGTACTCCTCCTCCTGGTCCATGTACCTCTCATAGTGTTCCTCCACTATGGCCTGTATGTTGATCTCTCTGTTCCTCTCACGTAGTGTGTAGTACTTTGAAAGGATCAGGAAAATGAAAAAGAGTAGTACTAGTATAAATGTCATGGATAAGTCAAAGCATAAGGTGAAATTAAAATGTGTACTTTCACGACTGATTAAAGAAACAGAGCCACGAAAAGCTAGCATGATTCCCATAACTAGACCTTTCATCTTGTCCGGTGACTGAGCAATTATTAGCTCAAGAAGTAGTACATCAAATATTGTTTTCCCAATACCATAATTATAGCAAGAAAGAACCAAGTCGCCAGTACCAGAATCAGCACCAGGGGAAAAACCCAAGTTTCAATCCCTAAATTCAACAGCAGAATACTTTTCTCATAACTTAATAGGTGTATTGGAAAATTTTCAAGACAAGCTTTTCCAATAGGCATGCGCGTATTATGCTGGAATAATTTTTAGAATAATAGGTAACTGAAAGAATTTGAGAATATTCGAGAATAATCGGTCAAATTTGATCACCCATGGTCACGTGTGCATCATCAGGACGACGAATGGAAGCAGCAGTAAACGACGTTCATTCATTCTGTCCATTGGGCTACAGAGATCAGCGATCACTTCTACGCTTCGGGGTATCAACAGGCTAAGCACGACAATGGCTTGCAATGTGACTCGTGGATTTTGCTTTCGTTCTTGCGTTTAGGGGTTATGGCTGGCTCACCTGCATGCAATTGACGGCCATCTTAGACTTCTCTGACAGCAAAGCGCCCATAGTTGACTACCTAAGTACTTGTAGATTTTATCTAAACTGTTGGATAGCTCTGAGTTTGCGTAGACATCTCCTAGATTAATGGCTACCTACTCAGGAATTTCAGTGCAAGCCTCTATACAATGCATCAACATAATCTATGATCTATTATCCTCTCAAGCGTGTTACCATTCTGTGTTATTTCCTACAATCAGTGGTAGATTTCATCACTACATCCATTTGATTTCAATAAAAATCTTTTTAATTTTCTTGTTACAGGTGACCTTCTTCACCACTCAGTGCTTACAGCGAATATAGCTAGAAGAAGCCCTGATCCTGAGATCATGGAATTGAAATATTTTTTGGTCAAACATAGATAAAAAGTTGTGAATACACACTTGTAAAATTAATGATGAAACTGCGAATAAAATGATCAGTTCAACTAAAATTGCATATTCAATTGTGTTCAAATAAGTCACCTATAAAACCAACTATTAATGTGCAATCTAGCTTTTACAAAGAATAACAATAACTACTCACTATTCGATTGACTTTCAGAAATGCTGTCAGAGTCAAGTGATTCAAAATATTGTGGATTTTCTCGTCTGTACTCCTCCTCCTGGTCCATGTACCTCTCATAGTGTTCCTCCACTATGGCCTGTATGTTGATCTCTCTGTTCCTCTCACGTAGTTTGTAGCGCTTGGAAAGGACCAAGAAGACTATAAACAGTACAATAAAGGCAATGACTGCAGCAATATCGTAGCAGAAGTTAAACCGTGTTAATTCTATAATTAGCAAAAAAGAGAGGCCTTGAAAAGCTACCATTACTCCAAAAGCAAGACCTTTCATCTTTTCTGGTGACTGAGCAAGTATGAATTCAAGAAGAAGTATACTACATAGTGTTCTTCCAATACCATACAAGAGAAATGGAACAGATTTCCAGTACCATGCTACTATAAAACCATCTGATTGAGTAGTTATGTTAAGTGGTGAACAAGTTAAGTATTGTTGTCCGTTATTAGACTCCACTATTTTACCATATATTTCAATTGCCTGTAATACTAAATAACCCAAAGTATACAAAACCAAGCTAATGCCAAAGCATCTAAGCATAGTTGGACTACAGTTTCGAATACAAGGGCGAACAAACAGTTGGTAAAGTGGGATCAATATTACACTAAAAAACCAGCTTTGCAGTCCATAATTCAACACATTAAACGGAAATACGTTGCTTTGAAAAAATGAAACTAGAACAGTAGATGAAACTGACATGCTCAGTGTCAAGCATAGAACCATGGGAAATAAGCGTAATACAGTCTTGACATCCTCTACCTCCTCCTCAGTAAAGGGTCCTCCGAACTTTTCTTTGCCATAATCCATTCGTGTGGGCTGTTCCTCATCAATATAAGTAAAGGCACTGCGTCTCTCAGGGTATCTGTGCTTCCTAGTGTAGTTGAGTACCTGTATGATGAGCTTGATGGGGTTAGTGACCTTATGAGTCCTGTCCAACCACTGCTGACACAAGCAGTCACTAATGATGATCACAGCAAGAGGAACAGCAAAGATGAAAGCTATACCAGCACCAATTACTTTAAATTTATTATAAATAAAGGCCCCAAAAATAATATCAGACAATGCAAAGCCAAGTCGTCCTGCCCAAATATACCATTGAACAACAGCACTAAGTTCATCTGAAGTAGCACCAATTATTTGATCAGTTAAGAAGGGAAGCATTGTTGCCATGTAACAAGTGGCACCAATATTTACCACTATAGATGCTATGGTCAGGAGTGAATTGCTCAGTGTAGAAACACCTAAGCCAGTGATCAATACTAAAAATAACAACACACTTGTCAAAAATGAGGCCATTGAAGCAAATTTAATGATGCTGTACCTGCCAAACTTAAAATCAGCAAGCCAGCCAATCAAAGGTCCAAAAAAGTACGAGATGTATTTGTGAGAATATACATACAAAAAGACACGATTTACAATAACAACTTGACCAATGTCTGCAAGAATCAACCAAGAGAAAGTAAACAGAACCTGCCATGCCAGTAGCAACAGTATCCTTTTAGTACAGCAAATACAGGGTGATCTTTTCAACCATTGCTTCCAACGACTGTGTCCTGGACTAGCCATTGGTTCAAAGTATTCAAGCAGTCACGGCTGCAGCATTGATGTCATGAATATAATAGCACTACGCTAAATAAAACAGTATTAAGTAATTTTCACAAATATTTTGAAGCATGAAAAGCATGTTGGCAAAATCATCAATTGTAAGTATTCAATCAGACAATGCACTGTGCATGGTAAGCAGAGGCATTCAAAATTCATTTGTCATGTCTCTCCTATAGCAGAGCTATTGTAAACAACAATGACAGCATGCAGCTGTTGACGACATGACGCTATACTCACCATTTTTAGTCCTACTTTTCAATCTCCGCAATTTCTACACCTCTAGGTACTTTGGGCTACATAGTACATGTAAGTCTGATCACATGGCATGCACTAGTAACCAGACAATGAGGTAAAATTCAGAATACCGTATTTTTCCAAATAAAAAGGGCAGACAATGGTAGACCCAGGTATTACTCAGTAAACTCACTGCTCACTCACTCACTCATGCTGGCACGATAGTACCGATGAAGTTGATGATTGAAGCAATGATGAGATACAAATTAAAGGACTTTAGTAACTGCCTTCTTGAGTTGAATAATTATTTCCTTCAAGTGTGTCTTTTGATATACAAATACACAAACATGATGGTCATGGTAATAATCTGGATGACCAAAAAGATGAATGATACCGTAGTTAGTAGTGCAGTTGATATTGTGAACAAGAGAGAATGTATGCACACAGAACATATTCCATTGATGTAACGCAAGATTGTGTGAAATATTTTGCTCACCCAAGAATCATAATGGTTCTCTGTTGTTGCATCATGTTCCCATCATGCACAAAATTTAATTAATACAGTGAATTATCACACACAGGTAGCCTAGACTTCTGAATAGTATGCAAACACCCTGTTAAAATGTGGTATAAATACGTACAGTCCACTGTATGTGCTGGATCCGATGTATGTATGAGCAAAGTTAGTTGCGAACTTTTGGTTGAAAATGAGATTTCTAGTTGTACACAGAAATATTTCAATTGTATTCTACAAAGATGCCTTTATCTGGTAGATCCGTATATGCATTTTTGTAGTAGTGACAAATGCATCTTTCTGGAATAACTATCAACATAATTATCATTTTTATTCCCCACTTTAAAAAGGTTCCGTACAAAACTTCACTAAATGAGAAAATTTCCTACACTATTTGGGGGAGATTTAGTGCCCTATGGCATTAAATCTTGCCGATAACACTTGTGGGATTGGTCGCTAAGCAGCTACACTAACTGTTTCCTCCACTATGTAGGGAGAAATTAGTGCTAGGTAGCACTAATTGTGTCCTACAATAATGAAGGGGTATTACAGTGGTGGTCACTAAATTTTCCCTACATTACTATGGGGAGAAATAGTGAACACAGCATTAAATCTTTCCTACAGTAATGTAGGGGAGAAATAGTGCAGCCCACATTAAATCTTGCCCAAGTGGTGCAGGGAATGAATAGTGAAGAGGGCATTAAATCTTTCCTACAGTTATGTAGGGGAGAAATAGTGCAGCCCACACTAAATCTTGCCCAAGTGGTGTAGGGAACGAATAGTGAAGAGGGCATTAAACGTGAAACATCCAAGGTGTAAACATGAACCATCTTCTTGGCAAAGCTCACAACATTAGCAAGGGGACTCTGTAAAACATGGAATGTGATTCTGGAATGTAATAATTTGATCGTTTACGCGCGTCACTGCAAAACATAGACCATGGACTGGAATGGCACCATTATTGCATAGTCTGCTCTAGTCAGGCGTGGCCTGACCCATCACGTGCCGTATGGGTCAGGAGACACTAGTACAGCGCTTTACGAAGATCTTGCCTAAACGAGGCAAAAGCGGAAGTATGACATAGACCAATCAAACGCACGTAAGTGAGATACACGTGACTAGCTGTAGCTGTACACGTGACGAAAAGTGAATTTGATTGGCCAACGTCACACTTCCGCTTGTGTCTCGTTTATGCAAGATCTTCGTAAACCGCTGTACCATCGAGTTGTACACTTTGCATGAAATCGTGCAATCCAATCAGATTGCAGCAAGGGTCGCGTCACGTCCGGCTGGGTGGTAACTTAACTAACCACAGCGCGAGAACTCACCTCTATAGATGCAAGCAAGACCGCGATTGAGCGAAGAAGATATTGAAAGAGCAGCCACCAAGGCATGTAGGAGATTGGGCTACGATAACGACAGGCTCTCGGACAGGCTGAAAGGAGAACAGTTATTACAACGTGGTTATTAACCCTTTAATTACTAAATTATCCAGCTGAAATTTTAACCTCGTAAATGCTGACCACTTCTCTCGTGAATATCTCGTGTGTCTTTTGAGCTACTGGTCTCAAATTTGCGTCCTTTTACCCCAGTGAGTAGCCGCAATTGCCCACACTCAAGTCGGTCAATATGCCCCTCCCACTTCGAAAGTGAAGCCGATAAAGTGCAACGACCTCGTCAAATTTTGCTCAAAGTTAGTACTTTGGGGCTGGCTGCTGAAAAGTACACACAAATAGCAGTGGTTTTGGAGAGTGCAAAATGTAGCCCAGATCATAGAGAATGTCCAAAAATGTGTTTCCGAGCACCCTGAAGCCATAAAATGTCCCAATTTTCTTGGCAGCCATTTTGTTTTTCCTAAAATTTTGTGAATTTTGCACTGAAGCCATAGAAATGCCCGAAGCCAATACGTTTAGCGCAGGGGGCGCGCCGAAAAACGGTCAATTTTTTGCGGTTATTTGTATTCTTCAATTTGGCTTAATTTTGGGATATTTTAACACTTTTTGATAAAGTTATGGTGTCTGAAGTATGTATGTCGCCAAAAGGCGACATTAGGGGTTAAAGGGTTAACTAACGACACGTGATTAACCCTTTAATTACTAAATTATCTTGCTGAAATTTTAACCTCGTAAATGCTGACCACTTCTCTTGTGAATATCTCGTGTGTCTTTTGTGCTACTGGTCTCAAATTTGCGTCCTTTTACGCCAGTGAGTAGCCGCAATTGCCCACACTCAAGTCAGTCGATATGCCCCTCCCACTTCGAAAGTGAAGCCGATAAAGTGCAACGACCTCGTCAAATTTTCCTCAAAGTTAGTGCTTTGGGGCTGGATACTGAAAAGTACACACAACTAGCAGTGGTTTTGGTGAGTGCAAAATGTAGTCCAGACCATAGAGAATGCACGAAAATGTGTTTCCGAGCACCCTGAAGCCATAAAATGTCCAAATTTTCTTGGCAACCATTTTGTTTTTCTTAAAATGTTGTGAAATTTGCACTGAAGCCATAGAAATGCCGAAGCCAATACGTTTAGCGCAGGGGGCGCGCCGAAAACCGGTCAATTTTTTGCGGTTATTTGTATTCTTCAATTTGGCTCAATTTTGGGATATTTTAGCACTTTTTCATAAAGTTATGGTGTCTGAAGTATGTATGTCGCCAAAAGGCGACAATAGGGGTTAAAGGGTTAACTTTATTCATCACTCAATTATTGCGTAGTGTCTCCTGACCCATACGTAGACCATAGATTTATGAGACTACGTAACCGGGATTGGAAACGGTGCATGTGCGTTGAAACACTCCGCGTCCGTTGCTAGGGTGGACTTGCAATATGGCTGTCAGCTGCGCAGCAACGGTCAAACGACAAACGCTTAAAGGAGACTCCTGCACGCACAGCAGATGCTGTGCGAATTGGCTTCACACGTCAGAGATGCTTGTTTGTGAGCTGATAGAAGCTTGAGCGATTTTTCGTACTGTAACAGGCCTTTTTGCCTTGACACGAACGAGAAACCCGGTATTTCACAGGCACACTGAATGCTACAATCAAATGCATCGATGCTCCTACCCATTCAGTTGTATGGAACAATTGTCGATCTTTCAAACTGCAAGGCTGTCTTGGCTCCCAGTTGCTTTGTATTGTCCAAAAAGGGATTCCCGTGAATCGACTAAAAACAGCTAAATTCTCTACTCTAGCGGCAATTTTGTTCTACACAAATTGCTAATGCAGGCAAATACTACACTACTTTATACAGCAGGCATTGGTTGACACTTAGAAACAACCAAGTAAACCACCAGAAGCTTCAGTAACTCACAGGAGGGATCCCTGCAAACGCACTGTTTGTTTGGAAATTAAAAACTGCACGCAAAAGACTCTTTTAAAGCGATCTCGGTTTTAAGCTTTTACCATCACTGAGAAGAGAGCGCATTGAGTCTGAAAAGCTGGTTGGATTTCTTGAAGCGCCTTGAGCTTTCCAGCAAACGAGTCACAAAGGCCAAAAATTAGCCCAAAAATCAGCTTTTTCGATCGGACGCGGAGTGCTTCACGTGGTTTGTACGCGTTGCTATTAACATCAGACCGTCGTTTCCAATCCCGGTTACGTAGTCTCATAAATCTATGCGTAGACGCGATGGGTCGGGCCACGCCTGACTAAGTCTGCTCTGGCACTAGAAACTACTAAACCCAAACCCAAGACCCTAAAAACCTTCGCCTAACTGCGCAAAGTCGGGAGGGGCGTCCTAAACCGGGCCTTCGGCCCTTAATAAGCCTAAGGATCGTCGGGAGCGGCGTCCTAAACCGGGCCTTCGGCCCTTGCTAAGCCTAAGGTAGTCTCGTCCCCAGACCACACCCCTCGCTTATTGCTCGTGAGAGGGCGAAGACGTCTAGACAGCAGGCAGAGTAGCAAAACAGACTCTTGCCTTCTCCAGTCGGGAGGCAGACGAAAAATTCTTTCCCCTTGACAAACTCAGTAATAGCAAGACGCACGCTGATTGTCTGTCGCACTTTCATAAACGATTCTGACAAATGCAGCTCAGTCGAGAACGTCAGGCAAAGACTACAGTCGTATCTAGGTATCTTCAACGCCATCATTCTATCGATGTGGTTTGTATTACGTAAGAGTTGGCCTTCTGACCAATCAGATTCTTTCCCAGACATTCCAGGGAAGATATTACTTCCTGGCCCAAGAAAATCGACTAAAGTCACCAGACCCTCTCACGAGCAATAAGCGAGGGGTGTGGTCTGGGGACGAGACTCGACTAAGGCTAAGGATCGTCTATTTATGACGTCTAGAGTAGGTGGAGTCAATTATGACGCCTAAAGGCGTCATTAGGGGTTAAAAGGTTAAGATGCGACTTCAAAAATGCCACACGAATTTGTCCCAACACTATTGAATGATTATTTTAGTGCCTACGGCACTAAATCACCAATTGTGCACTAAAGCTGTCCTACACCACTTGGGGAAGATTTAGTGCAACTGTGCACCAACTGCGTCCTACATCACTTGGGGAAGCTTTAGTGTAACTGTGCATTAAATCTTCCCTAAAATACCTGGGAAAGATTCAGTGAACGGATATAGCGCAGCATCCCACATCTGTTATGGGAGAGAATTAGTGACTTGTGGCACTAAATCTCTCCTACATACTGTAGGCGAGAAATCCCCAATAGTGAAATTTTATCCGGACCCCTTTAAAAATACAGAAACCCTAACAATATCCTTTTGAATCTTGAGCTTTTCTCTAAAAAGATGAAGTAACAACTATTTTGAGGTGTCGAAGATTTACGAAGCACATCGCCCGATGCTTCAGTCAGTCGTCATTTTTGGGATGAGTGGAAAAAATGGCTACTACATTGCATTATGCTTTCAAACGCTGATATTTCACCTTGTGACGAGTTATACACTCATGAATATTCATGTCACATTAATTTCCTTCAACAAGCCTATACACTATCATTGAAGTCCGATAAAATGCTCTCTCATTGCTATGTTGATCACTGTTCCTCTCACATACTTAGAAAATAACAAGCTAATAAATTTAGTGTTTTTATGTATAATTATATTTACATAATAAAGGTATAAAACAGTCAGAAATAATTAACTGTTAAGGTCAAATGATTCAAAATATTGTGGATTTTCTCGTCTGTACTCCTCCTCCTGGTCCATGTACCTCTCATAGTGTTCCTCCACTATGGCCTGTATGTTGATCTCTCTGTTCCTCTCACGCAGTGTGTAGCACTTGGAAAGGACCAGGAAAATGAAAATCAATAGTACTAGTATAAATGTCATTGATAAGTCAAAGCATAAGGTGAAATTATAATGTGAACTTTCAGAACTGATTAAAGAAACAGAGCCACGAAAAGCTAGCATGATTCCCATAACAAGACCTTTCATCTTGTCTGGTGACTGAGCAATTATTAGCTCAAGAAGTAGTACATCAAATATTGTTTTCCCAATACCATACAATAAAAAAGGACCAAGTCGCCAGTACCAATATACATAGTTAGCTGGCACTGAGGCATTCGAATCAAGTGGTGTACAAGATTGATATCTTTCTACAGTATTTGAAATTAAAACACCCCACACTCCTGTTGCTAACAACAGAACAAAACCGACTGTGCATACAAAAAAGCCTACACCAACACATCGTAGCATGCTTGGATTACACTTGTGAAAACATCGGTACAGTATGAGCTGATAAAGAGGAATCAGTACCAGGGGAAAAACCCAAGTTTCAATTCCTACATTCCACAGCAGAATATTTTTCTTGTAACTTAATAGGTGTATTGGAAAATCTTCAAGACAAGCTTTTCCAATGCTCAAGCATATTACCAGTGGAATCAAACGTAAGACAGTCTTGACATCCTCTACCTCCTCCTCAGTGAAGGGTCCTCCGAATTTCTCCTTGCCATAGTCCATTCGTGTGGGCTGTTCCTCATCAATATAGGTGAAGGCACTGCGTCTCTCAGGGTATCTGTGCTTCCTAGTGTAGCTGAGTACCTGTATGATGAGCTTGATGGGGTTAGTGACCTTATGAGTCCTGTCCAACCACAGCTGACACAAGCAGTCGCTTATAACTATCACAGCAAGTGGAACAGCAAAGATTAGTGTTGAAGTGACATAAAAAGTTGTTGTGTTACTTTCAATTTCATTGTAAATATAACCAATACTTTCTGAAATAGCAAGGCCAAGAAATTGTACCCAAACAAACCAGCGAACCACCGCACTAAGCTCAACTGAGTTAGCACCAATCAACTGATCTGTTAAGAAAGGAAGCATAGCACCTATAAAACCAGTGAAACCAAAGCTTACTATAAATGTTGTCACATATAGAAGTACATTTCCCTGTGTGGATAGCTTATTTCCATTTAATGCCGTAAAATAGTATAATATGCTGGCAAGAAATGAAGCAAGTGCACTAAATTTAATAACTTGATACCTTCCAAGTTTAACATCAGCAAGCCAGCCAATCAGAGGAGCAAAGAAATAAGACAGATACGTTGAAGTGAATAAGACAATATTTTCTGGAGAAGGTATATCAGAAAGTATACACCAGGATAGAGTGTACAATGCCTGCCATGTGAGTAGCAACAGTATTTGTCTGTTGTAGCAGGGACTATGGCGACCAAAACACAGCAATAGTTTCTTATCAGCCATCAGTTCAAAACAGTGAGAGGCACTAGAACCGTAAAGAAGGCAAATCAAAATATTTTTGAAGCATTGAAAGCATGTTATAAAAACTTTGCTTAACATGTTCATGTGTTTTCCTTTCAACATAACAGCAGCTGTACATTTAATAAGCAGTAATTCTTGAGATTATTTATGTGTTGCATAATTTTATAGCAAGTTGAGATTCTATATGTCAAAAAGGATTTCTATCAAATCAAAAGGATGTAGGGATGAAAAACTACCACCAGTCTACAATGTAAACCAACAAGGGAATGGTAACACGCTTGACTGGATAATAGACCATGCAGTGCTTTAAACCAGGAATGTATGGCTGATATTATGTACAGCCACTGATGTAGGGATGTATGATTTATTATCCAGTCAAGCGTGTAGCCTCGTACCCAGGCCTGCTTGTTACCATTCCGTTGTTACTTCCTTGTTGGTTTACATTGTGGACCAGTAGTAGATTTCTTCATCCCTACATCCTCTTGATTTTGATAGAAATCCTTTCAAAGTTTTCTTGCTTGCGTCCTTTTTCTTTTTCAGCGAAGTTTCAATTCTGTGCAGTTCAAGATCGTGCATGTGCTGTTTCCACCGTTTTTCCTGTTGTTGATGACCTTTTTATATTTCAACTTGCACTGGCAGCTCATAATATGCTGTACCACAGATAATACAGTACTTGTACCAGTTGTGACTTGTACTGTAATATCTATGACTGTACATATCTTAATCTATGCTAAAATTAATGCTAAAACTACTAGCTCATGCATGCATACGAGCCCCGCCCACACTAGTTGTACGGCGGTTGTATAAAATGCAAGCGCAGAATGGTGATCATCCTACACGGGCTTACTTACTGAGCTGTTCTTCGAAGACTCCGGGCTCCACTTGCGTTCTCCATGATCCATACGGCAAAACTCTAGCTAGTGCTTGGTCACGACTCCTAATGGCGTCAAACACTTACAGTGTATACATGCTACACTAAAATTTACTATAATTATTGTATCACACTTTGCCACTTCAATAAAAAGTTGGTTTTCCCCCCACGATCGAGAAATCGCGTAAATGCGCTAGGCGCACTGAAGACTAAGAGAGAAAGTGAGCAAGACGCCGACGAACTCGATTTCTTCGTCAGGTTTCAGGGTTTGTCACTTTAGTAACAATTTTGAACAATCTCATTGCTACTGTAAAGATCTAAGTGAGCAGATCTAAGTGACTTTGGACCTCTACAATTTCACCACCCACAGGTGAATTATCAGCGTTTGAACGCTAATACATTGTGTCGCCATCTTGTTTTCCGTCATCCCTACATAGGGACGTACTTCCGTGCGTCCATAATTATTTTATACACATGCATACACAGTGAAACTGTCAGAGTATGAAAAGTAATTTACAATAAATTAAATACCACACACTATCAAATCTACTAATGCACTCTGAAATGTTATGATTGTCAGTAATGTCGTTGACTCATGTACTCCTCTTCCTGGTCCAAGTACCTTTCATAGTGTTCCTCCACTATGGCCTGTATGTTGATTTCTCTGTTCCTCTCACGTAGTGTGTAGCGCTTGGAAAGAATCAGAAAGATGACAAACAGAACAACAAGAACTGATAATATTGACAAGTCGTGACACAAAGTGTATACCAACTTGTGAAAGAGCAATTCAGTAAGAATAACAATACCACGAAATGAGGCCATTATTCCCATAACAAATCCTTTCATCTTGTCTGGAGACTGAGCTATGACAAACTCAAGAGAAAGAACATGAATTATTGCTTTTCCAATACCATACAAAATGCAAGGACCAACTTTCCAGTACCACTCCATATACCTATCTGGCTGTTCAGTAGCATTAAGTACTGTACAAGCTATATATCTTTGCTCATCATCAGAGACTATTACACCCCATACTTTTGATGCTGATAGTAGTATGAAGCCAAGTATACACATTGACAAACCTACTCCAATGCATCGTAACATACTTGGACTTAAATTATGGAAACATCTGCGCAGCAATAGCTGGTAAAGTGGAATTAGAAGTAAAGGAAACTCCAAAGATGTCACAAAAATGTTGAAAACTTCATCATTTTCAAACAGGTTTACAACAGGACTGTTTTCGAAGATACATACACTGAGACTCAAGCATATGACCAAGGGAAGCAAGCGTAGAAAAGTCTTGACATCCTCTACCTCCTCCTCAGTGAAGGGTCCTCCAAATTTTCCCTTGCCATAATCTATTCGTGTGGGCTGCTCCTCATCAATAAAAGTGAAGGCACTGCGTCTCTCAGGGTATCTGTGCTTCCTAGTGTAGTTGAGTACCTGTATGATGAGCTTGATGGGGTTAGTGGTCTTGTGAGTCCTGTCCAACCACTGCTGACACAAGCAGTCACTGATGATGATCACAGCAAGAGGAACAGCGAAGAGTACTGTTGATCCAATCAAATTTGTTTTTATGAATTTTGTCATTATGAGGGCTAAACCAAGTCCTACATTTTGTGACCAAAACAACCAGCGTACAGCTGCACTAAGCTCATCTGAAGTGGCGCCAATGATCTGATCTGATACAAAAGGAAGCAAAGCTACTGTGTAACATGCAGATCCAAAGCTTACTACAACAGTGGCTATAGAAAACAGCACAGTACTCATTGCAGAGCCTTCTCTATCAGTGATCATTGAAAAATAGTACAATATGCTTGCCAGAAACGAGACTATCGAACCAAATTTTACAACTTCATATCTTCCAAATTTAAAATCAGCGAGCCAGCCAATTAAAGGAGCAAATATATATGAAAGAAAAATTGAAGTGTTTAAAACATATGCAGTAGCAAGTTGAATAGTGACACACCAGGAGAGTAGTAACAGTGCCTGCCATACCAATAGCAACAATATCTTCTTACAAAAGCAAGTCTTGACAAACTTCTTCCAATATAGTTTCCAGACACTGTGACCAGATAACTGCAATCCAGCCATAGCTTAGGAAGAATAAATCTTTATAAAATAACGTGCAAGAGTAGCTAAAAGACAGTATACTTGCTCTTTTAAATAATTTCAAAAGCTAGTGTATCATTGAGCTCATGCATGTGCAGGTGTTACAGCCGTTGCATGTGCATGAGTATTCGACATTGAACTTAATTGATGTGACAATAACTGACATTCAAATAAATCTTCCACCACTTTAAGTCACATGATGTTATGCACATCAGATACTGCCAAAAACACTCATCATGGTATTATGGTCACTACACATACATGACTCTATTATTATGTCTGTCTAATTCACAAATGTCTAAGCAGACATACATAATACTACGTTTATAAAAACAAATTTGATTGGATCAACAGTACTCTTTAATTTGCTGTTCCTCTTGCTGTGATCATCATTGCTAGTGTCAGCAGTGGTTGTACAGGACTCATAAGGCCACTAACGCCATCAAGCTCATCATCAAGCATACAGGTACTCAACAAAACTAGGAAGCAGTGCCTTCACCTATATTGAGGAGGAGCAGCCTACACGAATAGATTATGGAAGGGGAAAATTTGGAGGTCCCTTCACTGAGGAGGAGGTAGAGGATGTCAAGACTTTTCTACGCTTGCTCAGAATGCTTGAGTCTCAGTGTATGTATCTTCGAAAACTGTCCTGTTGTAAACCTGTTTGAGTGATAAAGTTTTAAATGAGTTCCTTTACTAATAATTCCACTTTATCAGCTGTTACTGTGCAGATGTTTTCATAATTTAAGTTCAAGTATGTTACGATGCATTGGAGCAGGTTTGTCTAATAGTCTCTGATGATGAGCAAAGATATATAGCTTGTACAGTAATTCATGCTACTGAACATGCGGAGTGGTACTGGAAAGTTGGTCCTGGGTAGGAAAATATGTGCTCTATAGAATTTTACGCTGCACTTCGACCGTCGACCACTTCTCCTCCGCATTATTGATTCTTCTGATCCGTTGAATATCTACCAATATTAAATTTTATTATCAGATATTCACTACCATGATCATCTAGAACATCTGAAAAATGAGCAATAATAATTCCAATCAGTTTACAATACTAAACATCAACCAAATAAATAATTAATACTGTATCACTCCACAAAACAAAGTACATATGAAACTCACAAACCAGTATACAAGATAGTAAAAATGTTAACGACACTTCAAGACAGTGTGTCAGAATCGTCATCGTTATCAGATTCTATCGGATCAAAATAATGTGGATTTCCTCTCATGTACTCCTCCTCCTGGTCCATGTACCTCTCATAGTGTTCCTCCACTATGGCCTGTATGTTGATCTCTCTGTTCCTCTCACGTAGTGTGTAGCACTTGGAAAGAACCAGGAAGACCACAAACAGAACAACAAGAATCATTGTTATGAACAAGTCATAGCAAAGAGTAAACTGTGAAAATTTCAATGCAATTAAATCAACGATGCCATGAATAGCCAATGCTATTCCCATAACAAGCCCCTTCATCTTGTCTGGTGACTGAGCAATAATAAACTCGAGAAAAAGAACATTGATTATCGTCTTTCCAACACCATAGAATATACAAGGACTAAGTTTCCAGTACCACTCCGTATAGTCGCCTGGATTAGTAGCATTAGGAGATACAGTTGTACACGATAAGTATCTTTGTACATCATCAGAGACTATTACACCAACTACTCCTAATGCAGACAATAGAATGAAGCCAAGTGCACAGATGAACAAGCCTGCTCCAATGCAATGCAACATATTTGAACTATATCTGTGGAACCAGTGGTACAGTAAAAGCTGGTACAGTGGAATTAGTAGTACCGGAAACAGCCAAGACACGATCGCAACATTTAAAATCAAAATTATATCATTGTCATTAAATAGGTAAACTGTGGGACTCATGTCCAAAATATTCACATTGAGGCTCAAGCATATGATCAAGGGAATCATGCGTAGAACAGTTTTGACATCCTCTACCTCCTCCTCAGTGAAGGGTCCTCCAAATTTTTCTTTCCCATAGTCCATTCGTGTGGGCTGCTCCTCATCAATATAGGTGAAGGCACTGCGTCTCTCAGGGTATCTGTGCTTCCTAGTGTAGTTGAGTACCTGTATGATGAGCTTGATGGGGTTAGTGACTTTATGAGTCCTGTCCAACCACTGCTGACACAAGCAGTCACTGATGATGATCACAGCAAGAGGAACAGCAAATATTATAGTTGAGCAGACAAGGAAACTTGCCAAGTTACTAACAACATAATAATAGTAGTAATAAACGATCATGCTGGATGCACCAAGTCCGAAGTTTTGCATCCAATAATACCAGTGTACAACTGTACTAAGCTCATCTGAAGTAGCACCAATTATCTGATCTGTTAAGAAGGGAAGCATGGCAGCTGTATAACATGCAAAGCCAATGCTCACTACAACAGTTGCTATAGACAAAAGCACATTACTTAAGATAGAAAAACCTCCATTGAACACAGCAAAATAGCACAATATGCTGGATAAGAATGAGGCAATCGAACCAAACTTAATAACTTCATATCTTCCAAATCTAACATCAGAAAGCCAGCCAATCAAAGGAGCAAATGAGTATGAAAGAAATATAGATGCAAAGTAGACACTGTCACTAGCAATTAGTACATATGCAAGTGCACCCCAAGAAAAATAAAAGAGCAAATGCCATACCAGAAGCAACAATATCTTCTTACTACAGCAGGTAGGTGATCTCTTCCACCATTGCTTCCAGTGACAGCGACCGTAAGATGGCGATATTACTCTAGAACCAGCCATTGGCTACCTATTAACAGTTGTACACTATTATGTTGACACTCAAACGTAAACTATCAATACTGATAGGCATAACAGTATGAGACTTGAACAATAATCGAACGTCTTTAATAGTCATATGCCATAATGAAATGAATCCCCTATGTAAAAATACTTAACTGAATGGATGTCTGAACTCACTGCGAATCTATTTTCAAAATTTAAGACTGATGTTCACATGTGTATGGAGAATTCACAGACATACAACATAAGAACTGCAACAAAGGTGCACACAGTATTTAAATTTGTAAACAAGCTATTCACTTGCTCAATACAGACACAGAAGAGCAACCAGTGATTTGTTCAAGCATTATAGTACAGCAATAGAACGTTCTACTGGGAGTGCACACACAGCTGATGCAAAACAGTTCTATGAACCAAAACATCATTAGAGAGTTAGCATACAGTACATTAAACTAATTCAATAGTAAAAGCATGTAGGGATGTAGACCAGTAATTAAGAAATCTGCCACTGGTCTACAATGTAAACCAACACGGAGGTGATACAAAACGGTACACGATTGACTGGCTAATAGACCATGCATTCCTACATCAGACATCACTTCTCTCTACTATGAATCACTTCCACCAACTATATTATAATGGAAGCCTAGGGCCATGAATGGAAGACAAAGCAAACCGAAAAGTAGCCTAAGAACTCACATTTTCTGTTCTGACACAAGATTAACTCAGTATTACACTTTAGTTGTCAACATTGTTTCTTATTGCAGTGGTCAAAAAACTTTAATTCCAGTTTTACTGTGACAATTAACAACAAGAGAAAATATGTTTGTACGATACACATACACAAAAGAACACTATTAATTGTGCTCAAGCATACAACTAAAGAGAGTAAGTTAATTTCTCTTTGCAACAGACCATTCAAGAGTTCGCAAAAAGAATTTGTACACCATTGTACTATCTCTCACAAGAAAGAACCAGCTTCCATTTATTTTAAAATATATTATTAGTAAAAAAAAAAAGAGTGGTGGGTATTAAGTGAGGATAACACTTCCTAAAAAGAATCCTGATTCAAAGCAGCTGAGATGAAGGAATCTTAGTCACATGTGGGGGACATGTACCTGTATGAGCTCGGCGCAAGCTAATAGCAATATTGGGTACAAATTTTGATTGTGCAACACATTTTTCTCCCATTTTTTCTGTCAACAATTAGAATGAACTGTAAACAAATAATGCATAAATTATCAACTGGTTACAAAAACTTTTTATAACAATACTTTATTGTTTCAGAAACAACTGACTCGAAAACATTACACAGCTGCATCATGCATATGTCAGTTCAAGAACTAAAAAACACTTGATAGTCACTGTGGAGGTAGCTATAAAACGATGACATTTGACTACTAATTTTTATTTATGACTACTATCACTCAATGACATGACTATTATCACTTGCTGACTATTTGGTGCTATGAGTGACAGAATCCTCATCACTATCAGATTCTATCGGATCAAAGTAATGTGGATTTTCTCTGATATACTGCTCCTCCTGGTCCAAGTATCTATCATAGTGTTCCTCCACTATGGCCTGAATGTTGATCTCTCTGTTCCTCTCACGTAGCGTGTAGCGCTTGGAAAGAACCAGAAAGATCACAAAAAGAATCAAAACACTGGCTGAAGATATTACATCGTAACACAGAGTAAATTCAAGTGGATAAAGCCCCATATTGATTAATAAGATGAGTCCGCGACACGCTAACTCAATTCCTATAAAAAAGCCTTTCATCTTGTCAGGTGACTGAGCAATGATGAACACAAGTAGGAGCACATAGATTATCGTGTTCCCAACACCATACAAGAGATAAGGACCAAGCTTCCAATACCATTCAATGGAATTAGTCGGTAGAGTTGTATTAAGCGCTTCACAAGTTGTGTATCTATGCACATCATCAATGCGTACTACTCCCCATACTCCAGACACGAGCAATAGTATGAAGCCTAGAATACACATGAACAAGCCTATACCAATGCGTCGTAACATACTTGGACTGTAACTGCACATACATGGACGAACCATAAAATGATAGAACGGTATCAATACTACAGGAAAGAGCCAGTGCGACAATCCATGATTCAGTACAATGTTAGTGATTACATTGTCTGATAAGAGATGTATATGAATAATTCCTAAAGCACTAACAATGAAGCTCAAGCATATGGTTAGAGGGAGCAGGCGAAAGACAGTCTTGACATCCTCTACTTCCTCCTCAATGAAAGGACCTCCAAACTTTTCCTTGCCATAGTCTATTCTTTTGGGCTGTTCCTCATCAATATAGGTGAAGGCACTGCGTCTCTCAGGGTATCTGTGCTTCCTAGTGTAGTTGAGTACCTGTATGATGAGCTTGATGGGGTTAGTGACCTTATGAGTCCTGTCCAACCACTGCTGACACAAGCAGTCACTGATGATGATCACAGCAGGAGGAACGGCAAAAATAACAGCTAATTGGACAATGAAGTACCTATCAGTGAACACATAGTTCCAATAACTATATCTGATATACCATTACCAACGTTCAGAGTCCAAACATACCAGTAGACAACAGTGCAAAGCTCATCTGAAGTGGCACCAATTATCTGATCTGTTAAGAAGGGAAGCATGGCTGCTGAATAACATGCACTGCTAAAGCTTACTGTAACAGTTGAAATAGACAACAGTACCTTATTTTGTGTAGAGGCATCTTCAAAAAGTGCGATAAAGGTCAAAGGACTTACAAGAAATGAAACTAAAGAAGCAAATTTAATAACTTCATATCTTCCACATTTAACATCAGCAAGCCAGCCAAGAAAGGGAGCAAGAAATAAGGACAGTAATTCCGAAGCAATTAAAATTTTACTCGTGAGAAAAAGTGCATCTGCTTTAATATGCAGCCAGTAGGAAAAGCCAAAGAACACTTGCCACACCAAGAGTAATAACATTTTCTTGCTGAAGCAGCTTGTATTGAGTGATTTTTTCCACCATCGCTTCCAGCGACCAACAGAAGACCTGAATATCCTAGGAAAAGCCATGGAAGCAAAATAAAAATGTTGCCTAAGAACTCAACAAAATAATTACATTAATTTTGGTTGAACATAGTTTCTTATTGTAGTTGCCAAAACTCTTTCACAAAATAGAAAGAATGCAAAAAGATTGCCAGTTTACTGTGACAATTAACAACAAGTAGAATCAGCGCCCCGAGTAGAATGTTCAGAAAACAGTATTTGCTTGTTTACAACATTTCTCAAAAACACGGTGCTTTGTCAGCAACATAATTATGCTAACTTTAGAGCTTTCACATTACTAACTCTATCTGGTCAGTGTACATTTGGATCAGTCAATATTCTATTAATAAAAAGAATAAAAAGGACTAAAATCTGTATTTTCCATTTTTCAAATATGGCAATTCTAAGTGTCAAAAACCAATTTTCAATTTTCTATTGTTGCAAGATCGAATTGACATAATCGACGTACTCACCGTAACGTAACGGACCAGGACTCGGTCCAAAGCGAACACACCCTTTGTGACACCCACAAATAAAATGGCGACTAGCAATGCAGTATGAAATATGAATCTGTAGTGTAAGAGGAAAAACAGCTGAGCTGTCGTCCATGCTGACGGCCGGTGTGCTAGTGACTGCATGGATCATAGCACTAGGCTCTGAGTTGTGTCTCATCAACCAGGTACGCCGCCACCCTCGAGGTAGAACCGCCTAGTGAGACTTCGGTGAGAGAGAGAGTGTGCATGTGTGTGTGTGTGTGTGTGTGTGTGTGTATTCCTCCTTTATTTTGAGCTTTAAAACCACCCAATAGATCTACAAGGGCAGATTGGAGGTGGTTACTCCAATCTGCCCTGTACTCACATCTGCAACTGCGGTTAAGCTAGATTAATTTGGTCAAGCAGTCAAGACAGAATGGCTTGCTTGAGCGGTCAAGACAGAAGTAAAGGCATGCTTGAGTGGTCAAGTCAACAGTCATGCCAGTGCTAGCTAATTATTATCAGAGGCTGCCTCATGAGCAAAATTCAACGTAGCAAAATCAGTACGGTCAAATGGTCAAGGCCCGATTGTGATTTGGCTGACCAAAATTCTTGACCACGGTCACAGATGTGAGTACAGGACCAATTGGAGCAACCATGTACCCCTTGATCTAGCTAGAGCTCAAATATGATGGTGAAACTTTGATGTAAGTCACTGCAGCTGTGTGCCTTGGTGGTTCAACTGTAGTGTACTCACCTGACAAGCTAGTGACCTAGGCTTGATAGAAATTATTGTTTCCAAATCAAAAAATAATAATTTTCATCTGTATGATTGGGAATACATTTATTGCAATTAATTTTTGCCTACAAAATCGGCTGTACAAAATAATAGTATTTTTGCATCAGCGTTTTGCATTATTCATAGACTTTGGTGAGGCACAGTTACTGTTTTCGTGAGTTCACTCCAGAAGGTTCAAGCATAGCACCAACACACAGTAGCTGCATGCTTTCAAATTTACAATGTCCCTTAAACTTTAAAGTACAATGTAAGTCACAGTGTTCTATTCTATCTCTCTTTCCTTTTCTCGACCACTCTCATTTACTAGAGATCAATTTCTGTAACCACCTCTGAGAGTATGTAGTAGTATCGTTGGAGCAAAGTGTCTCAGACCTGGAGTGAAAGAACCAGATTGTTTGCTCAGGTGTGTGTGCGTGTGCTTGTGTGCATGTGTGTGTGTGTGTGTGTACGCACGTGTGTGTGTGTTTGCTAAAGTTTGCCTTTGCTTTGTTTTGTGCGTGCATAAGTGTATGTAATGCAGCAAAATAATCGAAGCTATTCCTTAGTTTGAGGGTAGGATGTTACCAATGTGGGCGTGGTCAATAGCCATGTGATTAGAACTATCTATTGAAGCAAATTAGCTTGAACTGAAGTGTTTTATTGCTGATATCTACTCTCATAACACACTATGTGTCTGTCTCTTTTGCAATGTTGATGTGTTTTGTAAAGAGTTGACAATAATTATTTTTCTCAGTCGATATCTACTGATTTTGGAGCCTTTGCATCCACTGTTGTGTTACTAGTATTGGTAGGTAAATGAATTGATTTCCTCTCTCCACAACACAGGTGCCGTACGTCATCAGATGGGTGTGTATTATGGCATGTAAAGCTGACAAGTGATCATAAAGACAACCACACCACTTGTGTTGCAATTATTGTATTGTGATAATTTTGTTTGACTATTGACAAGTTATTCATCCGTTGATCATTGACGAGACAAAACAAGCAATCAATAGTAATGTTTCGGTCGCAAGATTAATCCTAGAACAAACCGTGGGCATGGTATAAGGTCTATGGGATTGCATGAGTTGCACAGCTCTATGCGAGCGTAACTGCTATGCATGGCGATCCTGATTTCACAGAAGAGACGGGTGTTCGCTAAAAAAAGCTAGGTAGAACTCAGTATTTCTACACAGTGGACTGTGAGTTAGAATAAGGACTTCACTGCTATTACGCATGATACCACTGCAGATGGAAATTCAGCACTTCCCAGTGAAATCACTTACTGTCTAGACGTAAATTTACTGAAATCCACACTACAGTATAGTACCAAGCTAACAAAATCAGTCAAATCTACAATAATGGTGCATCTATACCACTGCAGAAACTGAGCACAGGCAACTTCTAGACCCTAGCTAGTTTTACTGGAATTTCCCTCTGCAGGTTAATAGCAGACTAGAAGTTGCCTGTGCTCAGTTAGCTAGACCCTAGCTAGTTTTACTAGAATTTCCCTATGCAGGGTATAGTAGCAGTCAAGTCCTTACACTAATGGTACATCTTTACCACTGCAGAAAACTTAGCACGGTCAACTTCTAGACCCTAGCTACTTTTACTGGAATTTCCCTCTGCAGGCTAGTAATAGCATGCAGTCAAATCCGCACTCAATAATGGAGCTGAGCACAGGCAATTCCTTCTAGACCCTATTATAGCTATAGTTTTATCGCAGTCTGCACGTTAGTAATAGCAGTCAAGTCGTTACACTATAATGGTACATCTACGACTGGAGAATGCACATGAGCTCTAGACCCTAGCTAGTTCTAGCGAATTGTCTCTCCGGTGTCAGGCTAGCAATAGCAGTGAAATTTTTACTCTCATAGCGCGGCTGTGAGTTCTAAACCCTAGTTCTAATGAAACAGAAGCGAGCCTTCAGCCTGATGTCAGGCTAACAATAGCAGTTAAATCCCTACTTTCATAGTGCATCTGCTACTTTGAAAACTATGTTTCGATCTGTGCATTCAGTATAATATACATGTATAGCCTGACAGTAGACCAGGCCCTGGGTCTACTACTATCAGTAGAACAACAGTGTGTAAGAGTTAATGATAAAATCTCGCGATGGTTGCCAGTAACTTCAGGAGTTCCACAAGGAAGTATTCTAGGTCCTCTTCTATTCATTATTTACATAAATGATATTCCATCAATTATCACTTCATCTTCTTACCTATTTGCCGATGACACAAAAATTTGTAAAACGATCCTATCGTTTCAAGATTCATATCTTCTCCAATCTGATTTAGATCAACTCAGCACATGGTGTCAAGACAACGGCATGTCATTCAACATTTCCAAAACTTGTCTTCTATAGGGTTTCACAATAGAACAGCTAATGCAATATCAACTGACTACACTAGTTGTCAGCAATGTTAGCTTATCCTCACTATACCACTGCCGTGACCTCAGTATTATCATCTCAACTGACATGTCATGGTCTCGACACTACAATTAACAGCTAAAGCATATCAAACATTTGGTCTTATCCGTCGTACATTCTCCTCTTCTATCCCCACGAAAATCAAAAAAATCTCTACATTTCTCTCGTCAGATCAAAAATCACTTACTGTTCTCCGGTAAGGAGACCACATCTTATCAGAGACATACAATTATTAGAGCAGGTCCAAAGAAGAGGTAATTATTAATATACTAAGTTTTTTCTTTGTGACTACATCTCTGACTATAAATCCAGGCTTATTTCTCTATACACTTGCTTCCACTGAATGATGTACCTATACGAGCTAACTGATATTCTATATACAGTTAGTTAAAAGTCTAAAATATCCTGATCCAGGTTTTCCTGTTAAGGACCTTATCACTTTTTCCTCATTTAACACAAGATCCGGACATACCATGAAGCTAGTTCATCAATCTTCAAATTCTTCTATTGCTCATCACATACTTTAAAAAAATATGCTGACTATGGAATGCGCATGCCCTTCCTCTAGTGGACCTCAATCTATCTCTCTCCTCTATTAAAAAACAAATTGTAGAGCACTTGTGGCAACACTTTCTCAAAAACTTCTCCCCCTCTCATCCTTGCTCTTTCCACTTCCTATGCCCCTGTTACAAATGTAGTAATCTCCTGTTTTACAAGTCAGGCTGGATTCCTGTACAACGTGCTGGAAGTCCATCAGTACATCCACTGCACTTGACAGCTCATGTTTTCGGAACTCTCTAACACAAAAAATTATATCCGCGTACTGTAAAATCATATAATAATTTATCACTTGTCTATTTATATTCATTTCTTCATCAGGTATAATCTTCTATCTATGTTGTGTTCTGGTTTCTGTTGATAATAATAATAATAATAGAATGCACCTAGCTCGAAATCAGTGGTATCATGCTAGCAATAGCAGCGAAATACTCTCATAGCACACCTCTCATACTCTCATAGAATGGACAGGTGAGCTCTAGACCCCAATTTTCAGTACTGAATTTCCCTCTGAAGTGATATCTGGCTAGCAATAGCAGTCAAATCCTTACACTATAAATGCTGCATCTACGATTATAGAAAACACAGGCGAGCTCTAGACCCTTATAATAAATTTACGACTTTACAACGCACAGGCGAGTTCAGTATAAACCCGACCTAGTTTTAGCTGAATGTCTCTGCAGCAGTGGTATCAGTGAAATCCTTACTTTCATAGCGCACCTACGACTGCTGGTGACCTGTGGATGCTAGTTTAGTGAAATGTCTCTATGCTGTGGTGTCAGGCTCACAAGAGCAGTGAAATGCTTACTGCACTTACGACTGTGAAATGCAAGACTTGGCAGATCTAAACTTTAGTTTTAACATGGTGTACGGGCAGCTCTAGACCCTAGTTGTAGTGAAACTTCTCTCTGCAGTAGATTTATTTATACTGCTGTGTACTCAGTAGAGAACTGATGTAACCTTCTGGACCCTATTTTAGTGATGACACTACAGTGGTCAGTAGCAATCTCACTGACCTGCAAGCTATATTGTAATCAAAGATCACTGTGCAGTAGTACCATGCCCATGGTTTGTGTATTTTATAATAATTAATTTGATGACTGAAACACAATCATAGAACAAATTGTCAATATAATAATCGCAGTACAATGGTTGTCTTTATGATCACTTGTCTGCCATAGTACACACCCATCTGATGGTGACGTAGTATCTGACGACAGCTCCTGTAGTAGTGAAGAGACACTTGGTGAGTGATAGCATATAGATAATAAATACTACGTATCGGTGATATGATGTCATAATTATTACTAACACAAATCCAACAAGAATGGTGGAAAGCTACCAGCTTTTCGATAAACATTTATCATAGAGAAACTGGCATGACTAATGCTGGTGCAGCTAACAGATGCATTGCTTAGCGGAGCCCAGTTAGTGACTGTCTTTCGTGAACGTGTTCACGGAGCAAGCAAACATCAAGACACGGCTTTAAACTAAGCAGTAATAGCACAACGGAGTGAATTTGTTCAAACACACGAAACTAGCTTTTCGAGCATTTATCTTGCCATTATACAAGTTCTCTGTTTTCATCGAACACATAATTACAGTTGTCATGGAACAGAAACAAACTACGCAGATCTGCTGCGCTTTGTGCCTTGTCTCAGAAAATCACAAAACACACTGAGAACAGCTCAGTCCAGCAAACACATAAAAAGCATGACATCACATAACACATTGGGAGAGTCTGGGAGTTTGCTTGATAGTATTTAGCATCTATGTACTAGTTAAAGCACCGTGTCGAGTGCTCTATGGCGTATAATTGTATGAGGGGCATGGCGAGATGCAATTCGGCAAGTGCTCTATTTGTCATTGAGACACGTCTGACGTCCCGAGTGCAATCATACGCCATAGAGCAGTGCTTTAACGGATTTAAAGTGTGACCTTGCAGAAACTAGCCCGAAGTCGATCGCTACGCAAACAGTTGCTGCCCGTGGCCCCGCCTCCAGTGCTCTATGAAACGACGAGTGCGCTCTATGGCATTTAGAGCAGGGCACTTGTATGGTATCATACTTTAAGGTGATAGAATCGATAAGTTACTGAGCAAAAGTTATATAGAGTGGTGTGGGTGATAGAGAAACACAAAAACACGAGACAAGGTGCATAGAAATCATTCTTACTATTTTGTTGAGACTGTCATCATCACCATAACAACCCGTGCATTGTATCAGTGAACGATTGACCTGCTAGGTAATGTGAGAGATTGTGTGTGTGTGTGTGTGTGTGTGTGTGTGTGTGTGTAGTAAGATGCAGTAGAGAGGAGAAAGTGTAAGTCTACATGTGTTCTGGCAGATAAACATAAACCTATATGCTGATAGCTAACATGCAGAGCATAACTTACAGAGCTACAGGTTAACCACACTATCACAGACCCATTCACACAGACACAACACGGGCAACGACAGCTATAATTATTACTAGAGGTGATCAATGGACACTATTATAGCCTATCTCGTCGTGAAACCCTGCACACAAAGCAAGCCACTCTCCTCAGGGGGAGTTACATAGGTGATGTCGACTTATCAATGAAACTGTGAAAATGATAATTAACACACTATCAATTATGGTACATGCAGGTTCTAGGGCCGATATATCGGTCCTGAAGCCTGGCCATGCAGGCATCGTGCAGGACTGTCATCTAGCTACACGGTGCCCACATGAACCTCCTATTGTACATGACCACAGCTAGTAAACTTTGCTTCCCTAGTACGTACACATACATATTATATACAAGCCGCCAGCAGAGGCCCAGAACGCAGACGACCACCAGGACACAGACGACCACCAGGACACAGATGACGACCTTGACAATAACAACGTACTAAGGAACAAGTCCACTCGTACACGGTAGACAGGCTCGCCAGTTACTGTACTGCTAGTCGCCATTTTAATTGTAGGTGTGGCAAAGTAGGTGTGTTCGCTTTGGACTGAGACAGAGTCCTGGTCTGTTACGTTACGGCGAGTACGTCGAATATGACCAATTCGATCTTGCAGTAATTGTAAATTGAAAATTGGTTTTTGACACTCTGAATTGCATTTTTGGAAAGTAGAAATTACTGATTTTCTAGGTATTTTGTTTTGTTGTAATATTGAATATTGACTGATCCAAATGTACACTGACCCTATCTAACTTCACACACACACACACATACACACACACACACTGTAATAAAACAGTCAGAAATAATTAACTGTGTTCAAAGTATTGTGGATTTTCTCATCTGTACTCCTCCTCCATGTACCTCTTATAGTGTTCCTCCACTATGGCCTGTATGTTAATCTCTCACGTAGTGTGTAGCATTTGGCAAGGACCAGGAAGGTGCGTGTACTTTGCGTCCAATCGATTTTCAATAATTTGAAGTATTAAAAATTGCGATTTTTGCCCCTTTTTGCTTCTGTTCGTAGCGACGAAAACATAAATTCTCGCGATGAACTTATTGGAAATTGAATTCAGCTTTTGGGGTGTATAAAGCGGCCAATCAAAATTCAACCAATGGAGGAATTGAAACGATGAAACCGCTGAAGTAGAATCATTTTTTGATTTTTAAAATCGATTGTCAAATTCAATTTTCAATTTTTGCTGCACCTGATATTCTTGACTACAGTCATCATTTTTGCTGCACCTGATATTCTTGACTACAGTCATCTCGCTGTGTGATACGCGATCACTGACTGATCTGGCGATGGTATTGTGCTGTGGGCGGAACTAATAGAGGTGCGGTCTCGACAAATGGCGGCAGCGAGGGCGGCAGCGTTGTGAAGGCTGCTAGCTCTCAGCTCAAAATCACTCTTGGACAAGCTAAAGTTTTGCTCATGAGGAAATCCGACTGTACATTATTTTGAAAGATTCCTAATATTATGTTAGACAACATTGCCAGGGCCACGCATCTGCATAATAATATGTGACCTAGCTGTCCCGTCGACGTCATGCCCGCGGGTTGCTCGAGTACACAACGTTCGCATGTTGGACCAGAGGTTGTCTAGCACCATTAAAATAACGGTGGTAATAAAGTAACTAAACACCTGGCCTGCTGAACTTTAAACGAGCCCCGCCCTCTCATGCACAATGTGTGTGGGTTAGTACAGTAGGTTATTCAAATGAAAAGGTTATCAAGTTGCATGCATAGTGAACAGTTCAGTTTGATGAGGTATGATGACTGATCATGCACTTAGCCTTCTGTTTAAATCACCCTGCTTAAAAGCAAGATTGTCTCCATTTACGAGCCAATGGAAAATAGAGTCAAACAATGGATATATTCGATGGAAAGCCCGGTCCCTCATTTCTTGTCGGTCTCCATGAAGTGGATCACTTCCAAAAGGTGTTGGATCACTTAGTCTCCCTCCACTACTTTCATACAATTGTACAGCTTGGTCTAGCTGTCAGTGGTAGGGTGTGATAGCTCTGGCTCTATTATCTTGTTGTCACTGTCTCACATGCGCTACAGAACCAACAGTCTTTATTGTACAGTATCGATCACAACAGAATCTGTTCATATCCCGGTTACGTATTATGTATAGTGCATGAATTGCTATGGATACATCAGCACTTATTGTCAGTGTTAATTATCGCTAAGCATTTTGAGGGGCTTCCTCCCTGGATAGACTGCTGATTTCCCAAAGATGCCAAATCAAGTGATAAGAGCTTGTAATACAATGGGTGGGCCTTTAAATTATTAATAACAGCAGTAGAATAGGTGATACAACCAGAGTAGGTTAGTTTAGAGCAGTCGCCAGTGGTTAGTGAGTAGTTATGACAATGTGGTTCACCAAACATTAATTATAATTATAAACTAGATACCCTTATTTCGAGACACCACACCTAGCTAGCTTATATTAATTGATACTAGAGCTCGGCAATTATTCTTATCTGTGTCTTAATTCACTTCTTTTATTGCGAATTGCATCTTTCTAGTCTTGTTTGAACCGACTTCTTCATGACCAAAACCTTGTCGAAGAGCTGAGAGCTAGCAGCCTTCCGCATAGCCTTCACAACGCTGCCGCCATTTTGTCGAGACCGCACCTCTATTAGTTCCGCCCACAGCACAATACCATCGCCAGATCAGTCAGTGATCGCGTATCACACAGCGAGATGACTGTAGTCAAGAATATCAGGTGCAGCAAAAATTGAAAATTGAATTTGACAATCGATTTTGAATTTTCAAAAATCAAAAAATGATTCTACTTCAGCGGTTTCATCGTTTCAATTCCTCCATTGGTTGAATTTTGATTGGCCGCTTTATACACCCCAAAAGCTGAATTCAATTTCCAATAAGTTCATCGCGAGAATTTATGTTTTCGTCGCTACGAACAGAAGCAAAAAGGGGCAAAAATCGCAATTTTTAATACTTCAAATTATTGAAAATCGATTGGACGCAAAGTACACGCACCCAGGAAGACCACAAAAGTATAACAAGAAGAATTAATACCAGTAAATCAGTACACACAGTGAATCGTGAATATTGCACTGTGATCAAATTTAAAATGCCACGAAAAACTAGTTCTATTCCCACAACAAAGCCTTTCATCTTGTCTGGCGACTGAGCAATAATAATCTCGAAAAGAAAAACGAAAATCGGGGGGTCCCAGTTGCTAAAATCTACGACACCAGGCCAGTTTTTTACATTGCTGCTCTACCCACCCACCCACTGTGTCATATTACGTCATAATATGTCATATTACGTCATATTGCGTCGGGTAATTATATTCATTAATAATAATAATTATTATTATTAAATTTTGAATTCATTGACCACGCCCCTTCACAATCTGTTGGCAAATTTCAAAAGGCAAAGGTTCAGGTCGGCCTAACTCCTGACTTTAACAATAATTATTGCATGCTGTCAAACCAAACTTCACTTCTTATCATCATTGCTTGCATGTATATTTATTGATTATTAGCCAGATTGTCATAATTTTTGGTTGCAGACATGTTGGTAAGAAGTATAGTTAGCTGGTAGTAAACTGTAAAGCAGTTTAAAATACCTTTAAAGCTCTTATTAAAGTGTAATTTAGATGTCATGACTAAATTTTACACAAAGTGACCAATTTTGAAAATTTGCCTCTGACCCACCCACCCACTTTTGGGCCTCGTGTCAGAAACTACTCTTTGTGGGACCCCCTGACGAAAATTATAGTTTTTCCAATGCCAAATAAAATACATGGAACAAGTTTCCAGTACCACTCCATATTAGGGAGGCACGGTAGTGACTCCCTATGTAGGGATGAACGAGAAAACAAGATGGCGGCTACATACAATGTATTAGCACTCAAACGCTGATATTTCGTCTGGTGATGAACTTTATACGTCTTTAGACACTTAGATCTGCTCTCTGGCGCTGCCCCATCTTACAGTAGCAAGGAGATTGCTCGAAATTGTTACTAAAGTGACGAACCTGGAAACGGTGAAAATCGAGTTTCGTCATCTTCGTTTTCTTCTTTCTTCTTTCTTTCTTCCACTCGCCTAGCGCCTTTACGCGAGCAGTGCCGAGACCAAAACATCCACGAACAGTCGTGAAATTCTCCTGGCATGTGCCTTTTGAGCTTTGTTTTTAGCGTGACGGCGATCTAAGTTCCGCGATTTCTCGATCATGATCCATTGTCAGCTTAGTGTTAGACGCCATTATTGTGATTGCGCAATACGCACGTGACCAAGCAATGGGTAGCGCACGTGACCAATCAGCTAAAGTATCGCTGCGCCGTGTGGATCGGAGAAAACACACCCGGCATTTGTCTGGAGTCTTCGAAGAACGGTAAGCTCGTGTAGGATCACCATTCTGCACTTGCCAGATAATTATAACCGCCGTATAGGTCTACAAACAAGTGTGGGCGGGGCTCGTATGCACTGCATGCATGCGCACAGCTTAACTAGTCTCGCGCGCCAGACCCAACCCAAGGGAAGGTAAACCCTAAACCCGTGGTTCTTTTGAGCCTGCATTTTCACGAAGAAAAATAGTGCTCTCCTGGGGGGCGTGACCAATCCCACAACTAGAACCACGCCCACCAGAAAGCACTGTTTTTCTTATCGAAAATGCAGGCTCAAAAGTTGCGTGTGGCTACTGATTGTACTTGCAACGGATGCTACGGTTGGAGATCTTTCCTTTGATGCTAGTTTTGTGCTGGTGATGCCGCGTTTATGGTCATAGTTCTCTGTAGTACGGTTAATATTTTGAGCCTTTTCAGCCGGATGGCAAACAGCAAGCATTTCGGCTGAAATTTTATATGCAGTGTTTAGACTTAGTACTATCAGAAAATACTGGTAGGGATCTGTCTGTTCAATGTCACAAAATGTAAAGCCCAAATATGTTGGAATCACGAGTCATAGCTAGTCCTGAAACTCTTATTTGGGGAGGTAAGCCTGCCAATCTGAGCTGTTGCAAGAACTGCCGAGACGGTACTAACACGCGCAAACAGAGCGCTGACTGCTAACTGTCGCGAAGAGTAGAGAATGCACCATTATTTAACCCCAAGGTCAAAGGTCACAGACTGAAGTTGCCGATTTCAGCTAGCGATTGCAGAGCAACGAGCAACGATTTCAGAGATTTGAATTTGCAGCTGTTTGTTACGTATATAGTGTTGTTTGTAACTGCAGTAAAGGCTAGATTCTCTCTGACTTTAATTTTTTGCATTGCGGACCCTATACTATAAGCATGATCGTCGATCGCTTGCACTTTTCAGGCGCTTGGATCGAGATACTCTTGCGTTATGCCTGTCTAGTAGCGAGCCAGCTAGATGTGACTGTGTGACGCGTTAGATGTAAATAATAAAATGGCGGACAAATTTTCAGGGAGAGCCTTGCCCTCCCTGACCCCCTAGATCTGCCACTGAACCCTAAAAAGCTTCGCCTAACAGCGCAAACCCGTGGCTAACGGCAGTGGCGGATCCAGGAAAATACGATTGAGTGAGCCAATGTGCGGCGCGCAGCGCCGCCGCCGCAAAATTTTAGCTAATTAATATTCATGAGGGGCGTAATAATCGACTCTGGCACGCTACAACGCGATAGTTGTATGCGTAACAGCTAGGAGGCTGTACAGCGCAGCGAGCGCGCTAGTCAGTAGTGAGAACTCTGTTCAGAACGGTAAGAGCGTTGCACTATAGTTAAAACTTTAAAATTTTAGCTGGGCTAGTTTGGGTGGGCCAGGCCCTACCTGGCCCACCCCTGGATCCGCCACTGGCTAACGGCGTTAACCCGTAGCCAACAGCGATAATCCGTGGCTAACGGCGCTAACTAAACAACGCTAACCCGTGGCTAACAGCGCAAACCATGGAACGACTTTACACGGGTCGCGCCCACTTCAGTGCGCATAAAATTAACGAGTTGCCGTTCTTTTCACTTGATCCGTTCTCTTTCGATAGTCTTAGACCAAGATGGCGGATGTCTAACACAGTCCGTTGTCAGCCATGCCTTGCTGCCGTTGTAACCGCTCTGGCATATGCAAGCACTGTGCTTGCGTTAAACAGGGACGCCAATGTTCTGACTGCCTCCCTCTGCGTCTTGGCTCCTGCCTTAACTCTGTCATTTCGGCTTCCCATGTTGAACCACCGTTGCTCACTACTAATGTGCTCTCCCCACCTTCTTCAGTGGCTGGCTCTCCTCCTGTATCTCTTATAGAGCTTGAACCTGCTGTTATCCAAGCACCTCTGTCACCTCATTCTTCGGTGGATTTCAGTAGCTCAGTCTCTGTTCCTGCTCAGAATAACGCCGACTCAAGTTTTTCTGGTTTCTTTGACGCTCTCGACTGTGCTGTCCCAGACTCTGACATTTCATCCCTTCCTGATCAGGAGTTAGCTATTCCGGTTTCGGTCACATCCTCCCCTTCTCCCTCCCGAGTCCAGTGCCCCTTATGCCCCAGCTTGCTCCACCCCTCCAGGCTCTGGTCCCATATCAACCACACTCACATCACACGAAATGAACTTCCCGAGCCATCTTTTATTGCTTTTCATTCTCGTGTGGTTTGTTCCATTTGCAAGTTCTGTGTTATGACAAAAGATGGTCTAAGAGTGGTTGCCTTCGTTCCCTAGGCTCAGGTAATCGCTGCAAAGGTCAGCTTCTTCCTCCTCCTCCCTCTACTCCTCTTATTAACTATTCTCTGATTCCCATGTCTTCTCCTTCCCCTGCTCAGTCAGTCCTTCCTGTTCCTCTCCCTTTTCCTAATGATCTTGCGTTATCCGGAGTCTGGGCTGCGGCCTCTCTCACTTCCCTTCACCCTGACCTTGAATTATCAGTTTTTAACTCGATCATGGACGAAATCATCACTCTCCCAGTCACCACCATTGTCCACATTCCCAAGAAAGTTCGCCCTTTACTTGCTCAGGTTTTTTCATCTGAATTCCGTCATGCCCGTTTTGATGGTCTGTGGGGTTTTGTCCGCCTCTTTTTGCTTGCCAAGGCTGTCCTCAGAAGCCCTCCTCGTGGCGGGAGGAAAAAACGTTTCGTTGTTGCTTCTCTCATTCAAACCAGACTCCGCAGGTGGCTTGATGGAGACATAATCTCTCTTTGGGAGGAATCTCGAAAGGATGCACACTCTTTTCGTCCTCATTCATTACGCTCTCTTGATGATGTCTCGAGTTCTCCTAACATTGCGAAGGCTTTGTCCAAAGCAAAAGAAGGGCGCTATAGTGCTGCTATGCGCTCTTTGGGTGCTTCACCTTGTGCTTCTCCAGACAACCCTGAGGCACTTAAGGATCTCATTGCTCGCCATCCACAAGCTGCTATTCCTGATCCTCCTGATTCCTGCTCTCCTCCTTTATCTGTTGATGAGGATGCGGTTCTCGCTGCCCTGCAAAGTTTTCCTAGAGGTTCCAGCCCTGGTGGTTCACGGCTGCGTGCTGAACACCTTCTTGCTGCTGTTTCAGGTTCGCCCTCCTTTTCACCCTCTTCCTGTCTATCTGCCTTAACCTCTTGGCTCAATTTTATTTTGTCAGGCAGATCTGATTCCCGTATTGCACCATGGCTTGTCAGTGCTCCACTCATTGCCATTCCAAAGAAAACTGGCTCTTTCCGCCCTATTGCGGTTGGAGAAGTGATTCGCCGTCTAACTAGTCGCCTTTGTTGCGCTGCCATCCATAGTTTTCTCCCTGATACTTTTCTTCCATACAACCAAGTTGGTGTTGGCGTTTGCGGAGGTTTAGAAGCTGCTGTTCATTCCATTCGGCAATGCCTTAGCTCTCTTGGGGATGATCCCAATCTATGCTGCATTAAACTTGACTTCAAAAATGCCTTCAATGAATGTAGTCGATCTTCCTTTTTACACCGCTTACAGCTCGAGTTTCCTGAGCTTTTACCCTATGTTCATTGGTGTTACGGCTGTTCTGGTGAACTTCGTTTTGGTAGTCATTCTATTTCCTCTACATCTGGTGTTCAGCAGGGTGATCCTCTTGGCCCTCTCCTTTTCTCACTGGTGATTTTAGAATTGCTTGACCACATGAGCGACTCTCTTGAAGCCCTTCCCTTTTCTATCTGGTACCTGGATGACGGGACTCTCGTTGGTCCCCGTTCTGTAGTAGCTCTTATTTTCTCTAAAATTCTTGAGCTTGGCCCCTCTTTGGGTCTCCACGTCAATCTCTCAAAATGTGAAGTCTTTTGGCCCTCAGGCGACCAACTTTTCCCTGACCTCCCTCCTGAATTACGCCGTGTAAAGTCCCCTGATGAAGGTGTTGAGTTGTTGGGTGCTCCCATTCTTGGCCCTGATAGTTACTTTGAATCTTTTGTTCACAAGAAGGTTACTAATGTTCATTATATGCAGATTCACTTAGCTGATTTGGATAACCCTCAGGTGGCTCTCCATCTACTGCGTTCTTGTCTGGGTCAATGCAAAATTGCTCATCTCCTTCGTACCCTCCCTCCTGGTTCTGCTTCTGAGTCTTTTCTTTTGTTTGACAGCAACCTTCGCTCCTCTCTAGAATCTATTCTATGTTCCTCCCTAGACTCCACCGCTTGGCATCAAGCCACTCTCCCAATTTGTCTAGGCGGCCTTGGCATTAGATCTGCAGCTAACTCATCTCTTCCTGCCTTTCTTGGTAGTAGATTCTCATCTCGGGACATTTTCGATCATCTCACTGCACAAATTCATTCAAAGTGTCCCTCTTCCTTTGATCAAGAGGAAACTGTCGCCATTGCTCAACTGCACGACATTCTGCACGATACAGATCCTTGCGCCTCCCAAAAATCTATTCAGAGAGCCCTTGATCTTCATTCTTTTCACTCTCTCAAAGGTTCACTACCTCTGAGGGACCAAGCACGTCTCAACACTATCTCCTCTTCTGTGGGTTCCTGCTTGCGGGCAATCCCCAACCCAAACCTCGGCCTCGCCATGCTCCCACAGGAGTTTGTGATTGCTGTTAGGCTCTGGCTTGGCATCAAACTTTTCCCCTCTACCCCCCAATCTGTCCGCTGCTCTTGCGGTCAAGTGATTGACTGTTTTGGTGACCATCTCCTTGGCTGTGGTCAAGGCCCTCTCCGTATCAAACGTCATGACTCTATAAGAGATATCATCTGGCAGTCTCTTATTCTTGACAATCCTCAAACATCTAAGGAACAGAGATGTGACAGTTCCAACTCTAGACCAGGTGACATCCTCCACCCAGATTTCATTCTCGGGAAACCAGCTTTCTTCGATATTTCAGTTCGAAATTCCTTTATACCTCCCTTTATTGCCGCTTCTGCTTCGCAAGCCGGCTCAGCTGGGATTGCCGGGGAATTGGAAAAAGATTCTCACTATCGGGCAACAGTAGAATCACTCGGGGCTCTTTTCTTTCCGCTGGTGGTCGAATCCTTTGGCCTTTGGACGGCTCACAGTATCAAACTTCTGAAATCCATCGCTGGTAGGGTGGCCCTTTCAGCTAACATCTCGAAAAGTCTGGCATACTCCAATCTCATCCAGCAGCTCTCCATCAAGTTATGGTCTTTCAATGCCAAAATGATATTATTCAGACTGCACTCCTTGTCTCCCACTTTGAATTTTGCTTCTTCCTTTTTTGATTCTGTCTACACTAACCATTTATTAACTTAGAACTTTTGTTTGTCGCGGCCCTCTGGCGCTGCCTTTTATGTGTATTATTTTTATTGTACTTTTCCATTGAAATTTTAACAGTAAAAAAAAAAAAAAAAAAAAAAAAAAAATAGTCTTAGCGTTAGCCATAGCGGAAAGACGAGCCCGCCCGGTGGCGACCAAGAACGATCGGTCGGGGAGATTTTTCTTAAGTTGTGTGAAGCGTACGAAGCTAAAACTTCTCCAGTAAGCTCTCCTGCCATCTGTGCAGAATCCATTGCATGGATTTCGCCAAGCGATGCGCGTACGCTATTTTACAGCGATGCTGCCTGCAGCATACAGCTGTAATATCGCGTACGAGACTATGGTATATGGTCAAAGACTATCGATAGACAAGCAAACTGCACTCGGCAAGTCCGTCTGTACAACTACCCATGGCTAGAAAATATAAAGTCATGAATATCATTAATTCTGGTAACCGCCACCTTAATTATTTGACTTATAAATAATTATAATTATTAGGTTACGTGCTTGCATACGCCGCCTCGCAACAACCTACTGCATTCGCAACACCATGTGTTTAGAACCACTTCGTGTAGCAATTTTTCCTTACATTCCCGACATTGCCAACGACAAGCTAGAAGGGCTCAAGAGATTCATCGTCGACGAATATAAAAAAAGGACTGGTGAGCAGGTCGAGATATTCACCGATGCAGACCCGTACAATTTAGAATACTTGGGATCCAAGTATTTAGGCGAGGGCCCCGACGCATACGATGTAATGGAAGTGGACACAATTCTTTTGGGAGAAATCGTCAATACAGGTAATCTGCAGCCACTGGATGATCACTTTACAGTAACGGAAGAGGAATTTGCTCCTTCTGCTGTGCACTCCGTTACTTTAAGTAGTCGACTGTATGGTGTGCCAACACTTCTATGTGCCAGCTTTCTGATGGAGCTAGCCGATAAGGACCATCATACTACCACTCCACTACTGAAGGATTGGAGCTCTTTTGACCAGCTAAAAAAGGTGTTAACTCTGGCTGAAGACCAAGGCAACAAAATGTTTTTGGCTGGCGACTTTCGAGGAAGTTGGGAACTGCCTAAGTTCTACTTAGAAGGATATGTCGATCACCATGATGGTAAAAAAGCTTTGGATGGCACAGATGGCCCTTTAGATGATGATCTGATCAAAGACATTGGAGAATTTATTGATTTTGGAAAACTGCAAAGTGGAAAAAATCCTGGCAGTGATGGCACTTTTCATGATCACCACGATAAGCTTGTTAATGAGGTAGTTGATTCTAAGCATATCTTGTTGTATGCTTACTCAGAGAATATGGGCGAGACTCTTCAAAAAGCAATCAAAAAAGACAGGCGTAAGCATACTCTTGCTATTGTGTCACCTCCATTAGGCGATTCCAACCACCTCTTGACATACACAGATGCTGCAGTTGTGAACAAACACAGGTTTGCTAATCCGAAAAAAGCTCCTATGATTACAAAATTTGTGGAGTTTTACACTTCATTGGCTTTTCGTACCAGTTTTGCCCTTGGCAAGGACCTAGTTTCTCCTGAATATCCACGCTATGTTCTGCCTGCACGTAAGGCTTTTTACACTGAAGCTGGAGCAAAAGATAAATATTACCGAGAATTTCACTTTGCTCTTATAGAGCACTCAGTCGCTGGGCCCAATCACGGCATCTATTTCATAAGAAAGGATCTTCAAAAAAAGCTGGAAAATTCTCTCGGAATGACACCAAAAGCACACAGCCAGCTTAAGTGAACTCAACACGACCATAAACTAACAGTAGTCTCTAATTTGTCTTTGTTTAGGTATGTGTTGACCTATGCACCTTATTAATATTCATAGTTGTAACCTTAGCTTTTATCTTTGTAACCACTAACCATGCATATAGTTTATTTAAGAAAATTAAAAAGATTTCTATAAGGATGTGTAGTGATGAAGGAATCTAACACTGGTCCACAACGTAAACCAATAAGGACCAAGCATGGATTGGTAGCATGATTGACTTGCTAACAGACCATAGATCCCTACATCAGTGGCTTAGTTCAGCTATAGTTGCTATTGACTGACACCTGACGTGCATTGAATTGAATTCAGCTTTTGACAAAAATATTGATATTAATAATTATTGATTAATAATAATATTATTGATCTTATGTACAGCCACTGATGTAGGGATCTATGGTCTGTTAGCAAGTCAATCGTGTTACCATTCCATGCTTGTTCCTTGTTGGTTTATATTGTGAACCAGTGTAAGATTTCTTCATCACTTAATCCTTTTGATTTCGATAGAAATCTTTTTAATTTTCTTGTTTGTGTCCTTTTTTCAGTGAAATATCATGTATGTACTGAGCTGTCTTTGTTTTCACCATTAGTTTAGTTTTCATGTTGTTGATGGCTTTTCTTTATTAGCAGTATTAGTATTATTAGCAACAACTTATTTAGCCTTTTGCGATTAGCGTATGCTAATTTCAGCGTTTGGCTGTTATTAATGAGATTCATATCTGTTAACATTCATTATTACTGCGAAACCACCAAGTATGCAGAATGAATCACATTAAAGTGAAATTGTAGACAAAACATTTTTAACTAGAGTTCTAATGAACACATACCGTGCGCTGAGCTAGGAGCTAAACACGACTACTCCTGCATTACAGTAGTCTCGTTCCCAGACAACACCTCTTCCGCTTTGCTTCTGAGAGGGTCTGGCAGCTTGCTCGACTTTTCTCGGTCTTGATGACGTTTCATTCTCAGAAAATGGGAATGACCAATCAGATCGCCTTATTTTCAAAATTCACATGACAAACGCGCCGTTGAGCACATGATTAACATGGCGATAGTGCAGTGTGTTCAGATTCATCGATGACAGAGAGCATCTAGGGTAATCTTCGTTGACTAATAAGTACTACGAGGCAGCCAGCCACTTCTTAGCTGGCTCAAACGAGCGATTTCGCTACCGACAGGTGTGGAAAAATAATTTGCGATTTATTGTTGTTGCCATTACATTTGTGAGCGCTGCCATCTTCGAGCGCCACCAAGGAACACAGCATAGTACCTGTCGTGTCTTCCTGACCTGATCTATAACTATTGTCGAGTGCTGTAGTTTATGTGACCACAGACATTAGTATACAGACAATTTGTCCGCATATTGCATCCGTGTAGCTATTGAACGCGTGACAATGACGTCACCAAGACCGAGAAAAGTCGAGCAAGCTGCTCAGAAGCAAAGCGGAAGAGGTGTGGTCTGGAACGAGACTAGCATTATAGCAGCTAGACTAGCCCATAGCATGTTTCTGTATACTAATTGTATAGAAAACATACTGTGCGCATTCGGCAGCAAAGAATCTTTGGTCAAGCAACATGCAAAGCCCTGTAACCCGTGTACAAGATTGGTAACTAGGGAATTTTTGCACATTAGCGCGGCACTCAGTGTTCGGGCTGAATTTTCTCTGAACTTGATGTTCCTTGTCTATGTCGTTAATTCTAGTCAAAATTGTACAAAACCCACCTCCTTAGCCATGTTTGTGCTTGCAGTACTCCAAGACTAAGATAGCTAGCTATACTCATCATACAGCTTCCGAACGCGCAAAGAACCAGGCTTTCCAACTGTATGTAGAACCGAGCACAGAAGTATACTCGGACAGTTACAGTCCCATAGAAACAGCATATACGACCTCGGCCACGCCATAAAATCAAGTAAAACGCTCCTCAAACTACGTTCAAACAGCTGTTATCCTATCGTACCGATATGCCACGTGGTTACTCTAGCCGTGTTTTTACTTAGGTAGCTGTCTTCCTAAGAGACTTCTAGTCCCATACTAAGCTGTGGAATCGGCAATTCTGCTGTGAATTGTCCCATGCTAAGCTGTATGGGACAATTCTGCTGTGAAGAAGCCTCTAGCATAGCACCTATATAGCATAGCAAAGGAAGCATAGCACCTGTGAAACCAAAGCTTACTATAAATGTTGTCACATATAGTACATTTCCCTGTATTGATAGCTTATTTCCATTTAATACCGTAAAATAGTATAATATGCTGGCAAGAAATGAAGCAAGTGCACTAAGTTTAATAACTTGATACCTTCCAAGTTTAACATCAGCAAGCCAGCCAACGAGCAAAGAAATAATACAGATACGTTGAAGTGAATAAGACAATATTTTCTGGAGAAGGTATATCAGAAAGTATACACCAGGATAGAGTGAACAATGCCTGCCATGTGAGTAGCAACAGTATTTGTCTGTTGTAGCAGGGACTATGGCGACCAAAACACAGCAATAGTTTCTTATCAGCCATCAGTTCAAAACAAGGAGAGGCACTAGAACCGTAAAGAAGGCAAATCAAAATATTTTTGAAGCATTAAAAGCATGTTATAAAAAATTTGCTTAACATGTTCATGTGTTTTCCTTTCAACATAGCAGCAACTGTACATTTAATAAGCAGTAATTCTTGAGATTATTTATGTGTTGCATAATTTTATAGCAAGTTGAGATTCTATATGTCATAATTATTAAAAAGGATTCCTATCAAATCAAAAGGATGTAGGGATGAAAAACTACCACCAGTCTACAATGTAAACCAACAAGGGAATGGTAACACACTTGACTGGATAATAGACCATGCAGTGCTTTAAACCAGGAATGTATGGCTGCATGATATTATGTACAGCCACTGATCGTGCTACCATTCCGTGTTATTTCCTTGTTGGTTTACATTGTGGACCAGTAGTAGATTTCTTCATCCCTACATCCTCTTGATTTTGATAGAAATTCTTTTGAAAGTTGTGTTGCTTGTGTCCTTTTCTTTTTCAGCGAAGTTTCAATTCTGACTCGGCAGTTCAAGATCAGATCGTGCATGCACTGTTTCCACCGTTTTCCTGTTGTTGACAACTTTTCTTTATAATTTTTATTTCAACTTGCAGTTCATAATATGCTGTACTATAGATAATACAGTTCTAGTACTGTAATATCTATGACTGTAGTCTACGTATCTTAAAATCTATGCTAAAATTAATACTAAAACTACTAGCTCGTGCATGCATACGAGCCCCGCCCACACTTGTTGTACGGCGGCTGCAATTAATATCTGGCAAGCACAGAATGGTGATCGACCTACACGGGCTTACTTACTGAGCTGTTCTTCGAAGACTCCGGGCTCCAATATGCGTTCTCCATGATCCATACGGCAAAACTCTAGCTAGTGCTTGGTCACGACTCAAATGGCGTCAAACACTTATCTCACTGAGGGTACATGCTACACTAATATTGTATCACACTTTGCCACTTCAATAAAAAGTTGCTTTTCCCCCACGATCGAGAAATCGCGTAAATTCGCTAGGCGCGCTGAAGACTAAGAGAGAAAGTGAGGAAGACGCCTACAAACTCGATTTCATCGTCAAGTTTCAGGGTTTGTCACTTTAGTAACAATTTTGAACAATCTCCGTGCTACTGTAAGATGGGGCAACCCCAGAGAGCAGATCAAAGTGCCTTTGGACGTCTACAATTTCACCACCCGCAGGTGAATTCTCAGCGTTGGCATTGTGTCGCCATCTTGTTTTCCGTCATCCCTAATTATTAGTGAGGCACGGTAGTGACTCCCTATGTAGGGATGAACGAGAAAACAAGATGGCGGCTACATACAATGTATTAGCGTTCAAACGCTGATATTTCGCCTGGTGTTGAATTTTATGCGTCTTTAGACACTTAGATCTGCTCTCTGGCGTTGCCCCATCTTACAGTAGCAAGGAGATTGCTCGAAATTGTTACTAAAGTGACGAACCTGGAAACGGTGAAAATCGACTTTCGTCATCTTCGTTTTCTCCCTCCCTCCCTCCCTCCCTCCCTCCCTCCCTCCCTCCCTTTCTTCAGCGAGTCTAGCGCCGTGGCTAGTGAGCTATAGCGCCGTGGCTAATCCATGACATCATTGCAATGCTACCTCCCTAAATTAACTGCTTTCGATAGTTGTGGTTAATTTAATAGGGAGGTATTATTGCAAGTGCTATTGTTACAATCCAAAATCTTGTTCCATTCTTTTTCGATAAATGTACCAACCCTAAATCTCTGCATTTTGGTTTAAATGTTTTTATTACTTTGATTACAATTTTGAGGTTATTCCGAGAAGATGTGCAATTGCATTCTCGGAAATGTTCCTTGGCAACCTTGCTTTTCCACGCCATTCTTCAGCTAGCGTACCCAGAATTGCTGTACCACGTACTTTACTGTTACTATTGCTAGCTGCAGTATTCTGCGAAACGCCAAAAGACTAGATTATTTATCGGGAGTCAAGCTAGTCAAGTAAGACAATATTTAGCCTACTACTAAATGCTGAAATCCAAGACATCATTGCAATGATACTTTATGGTTTGCTCTGTATCTTATAGTTTGCAGTAAATCAACGCTTGCACTACTGAGTCGATTTATGACTAGTGCTACTGTACGATTTACTAGTTAAGTAGAAAACTAAGAAACCGCAAACCTGAGAAGTCTTGAATATCATTATAGATTATTACTGGAAGAGCTTGTGCAGAATCAGTAATCAGTGTGTATAGCAGATCTCCAAACCATTTCATGCTAAGCCCGCTAAGATAGTCTATATGCTATAGCTTGTCATGTGTATAAGACCTAGTACTTGAACATAAATTATAACTAGTATGGAATTATGTGGAATTATGCAGCACCAACACATGTGTACACATGCATGACTGCCATAGTGAGTGTGTTTGTGTACATACATGGTTCCAAGAGAATTGTATTCAACATTGACAAGAAGCTCTTCTGTAAAAATTCTTCAGAAATCTGTGGTTATAATGGTGTCACTTTACATAATGGCAATGTATCTTAGCACTATGAATTGATTGATACATGATTAATATTGATCTGTTCTTTCTTGCAGGTGTGAAAATGTGAAAGAATTATAGTTCAATTATGACGTAGCCTGCAATTAAAAGGGGATTTGTATTGTTTTGTTTGCATTTTGAGCAACACTTCACTAGATCATGCTTGCGTTGACAAACTAAACAAACAGTAATACTGTTGATACTGTTGACATTCATGCAAGGGAATTACACCCCTGAATCATTATGATGCTATTATTGGCAGTTTCGGGTTGCTCACCATTCCCCTAAATACTGATGTGTATTGGTATCTAAATTTACTAAGGTGACAATTATTCACATTCAATTGTCATCTCAATGAGCCCCAACATAAATCTTTTCTCTCCAACTGGTCATAACTATCATTGTGTAGATAACTATTCATAGCAGGTTTACATAGTGATTCTGAGCAACCTGAGATTCTTGAGTATTACGTACCAGCACAAACATGTTTAATTCAATAATAATTTGATCTATTTTATTTACAGGATTCATCCAGAATAAATTTATTTTGATGGAAGTGAGAGGAAGAGAATATTTCTAGGAATAAAAATGAGAAAAGATATAATTGTTTTAGTCAATTTCTTCAGGAGGCTGTTGTTTGACAATGCTCACTGAAGTGGTCATCATATAGTGGTGAGGCTCCTCTGATTCTTCTGTGCTAGTAGTACTACTCGAAGAGGAAGAGTGTCTTTGCAGTGCTTTGGTCCAATCTACTGATTTCAGTTGAATTCCCATTTCCTGCAGTGTGTATCCCATGTGATATTGAACAACTAGTCTCCCTAGTTCTCTGTCTATCTGCCACATTTTCTTGAGCTTGACTTCATACGGTCTCTGTCTGTTCAAATATCGTCCTTTCTTTGTTGTTGACATTGTGTATTGGCCTCCTGTCACTGTCTGAGCATCTTTTTTGTTAGCCTGAATGAATTCAATGTCACTTGTTGGTCTGTATTCCTCTTTGACAAATTTCCCGGCTTTTCTGACTACTTCAATTGTGCCAATTTTTGATTTTCGAGTTATATCAAGACGATCACTCTGTAAAAGTCAAATGATTAATTTACTGCAACAGAAATGAATTGCACAAAAGCGCACCTTTTCTTTAGCAAATCTTGGAAGAGCAAACAACAATTCTCTCACTCCTTCCTTATCTTGAAAACCATTGATAACTCTGCAGGGAAAGAAGGAACATAATATTCAAACTGTAATGGTAAGTGCACATTGTATGATGAAGTTTGCACAATCTGCAAGATTGTTTACCTGTACTGGCCTTTTCCTAGCAGGAGTTTCGTTACTTGCACGCCGTCCACGTACACAAAGAAGGCACTATTCTCGCAGTGAGGTCCCACTCGCAGAACCAATTGATACGGAGTAACTGGGTAACTCTGCACTTCCTTCTCTCCATTCACAAATTCCACTACCTCTTGCTTGTAGCTGAACGGCGTCCATAGATTGCTTTCCACGAACACGCGACCATCTTTCCTGTACTCAGGCACGGGAGTACCTCCGACTAGTATTGTAAATCCAAATTGCCCGTCGCTTGGCATCTCTGCAGAAGAGTCTGTGTGATCATCAAGTTCTGTACGACTCATACAACTTGCTCTTTATACTACTCGTGTTTTGGTAAACGCCCATGCCTGTGCTTCCCGCGAAGCGAGATTCCATGAATATGCGTAATTCTCGGGATTTCCTGGTGATGGTCATTAGGGAGGCACGGTAGTGACTCCCTATGTATGGATGAACGAGAAAACAAGATGGCGGCTACATACAATGTATTAGCGTTCAAACGCTGATATTTCGCCTGGTGATGAATTTTATACGTCCAAATACACTTAGATCTGCTCTCTGGCATTGCCCC
Source organism: Haliclona indistincta (assembly GCA_964017065.1). Lineage (NCBI taxonomy): Eukaryota > Metazoa > Porifera > Demospongiae > Haplosclerida > Chalinidae > Haliclona > Haliclona indistincta. Next base: position 7,043,527 of record OZ024787.1, on the reverse strand, counting down.
ATCTTACAGTAGCAAGGAGATTGCTCGAAATTTTTACTAAAGTGACGAACCTGGACACGGTGAAAATCGTGTTTCGTCATCTTCGTTTTCTTCTTCTTTCTTTCTTCCACTCGCCTAGCACCTTTACGTGAGCAGTGCCGAGACCAAAACACCCACGAACAGTCTTGAAATTCTCCTGGCATGTGCCTTTTGAACATAGTTTTCAGCGAAACGACGATATAAATTTGACGAGCTCAGGACTCGGCTCAGGATCACGAACAGTTGTCAGCTGAGAGTTTGACGCCCTAATATTGTGATTACGTAATACGCACGTGACCAATCACACGAATTTAGTATCGCCGTATAGAGAGCGCATATTGGCGTCTGGAGTCTTCGAAGAACAACTCACCGAGTAAGCTCGTGTAGCATCACCGTTCTGCTACTTGCCAGATAGTATCACAGCCATAGTACAGAAAATTCTAAACCAGAGTGGGCGGGGCTAGTATGCTGTGCAATCCAGGCTGCAGCATGCATGAATGCATGAGCTAGTTCCAGTATTTAGGAGCTACAAGTTAAAAACCAATTATCAAACCAAATCAATGGTGGAAAGAAAGAGATACATTATCTAGCCAAATTCGAACTGCACGGAAAATTTGAAACTCACTGAAAAGAAAAAGGACACAAACAAGAAAATAAAAAGATTTCTAACGAAATCAAAAGGATGTAGGGATAAAGAAATCTGCTACTGGTCCACAATGTAAACCAACAAGGAGCAAGCATGTATGGAATGGTAACACGATTGACTTGCTAACAGACCATAGATCCCTACATCAGTAGCTGACTACAGCGGTTCGGCTAGTTGCTATTGACTGACACCTGACGTGCATCGAATTGAATTTAGCTTGCTTTGTGAGAAAATATTGTATAGTCAAAATGTTATGTACAGCCACTGATGTAGGGATCTACGGTCTGTTAGCAAGTCAATCGTGTTACCATTTCACGCATGCTTGCTCCTTGTTGGTTTACATTGTGGACCAGTAGCAGATTTCTTTATACCTACATCCTTTTGATTTCGTTAGAAATCTTTTTATTTTCTTGTGTACATGTATATACTGTTGCTGAGAAACCAAGACACGCTTGAATACGTAGCCGGCCTGATGTAATACTGGTGATCCAACACACTGACAACTTAGCGGTAACAGATACACATTTGAAGTCATAATGGATATTAGCATACTAAAATCACAGTCACTCTACATTACTTCAGTTTACAAAACAGCACTATTCTATCGAGCATCAGCAAGTAAGACCAGTCATCTCTTCAGAGACGATAAAACTTCTTTGCATTGCTTCCAAAGAACTTGCGCTTTTCTTCCTGAGAAACTGTAACAAGGTCTGAGAAACTACCATTCACCTTATCCACTGGAAAATTACTTGCAAACACACACCTGAGAGAATTGAATAGCAATTATCTGACAAATCACTACATATTGCGATTCCAGGAAATTATTATGGACATCAGTTTAGCTGTTTAATACAGGAACGCTAAGAATATTTTACAACTCTTGCAGCATACCTGTCCATGCCAAATATTTCAATGCATGGTAGAACAACCTTTGCCATGGAGTCTTTGTTCCACTTAGGATCAGTAGCAAACATACCTGATACCTTGCAGTATGCATTAGGGTACTTTGCTAGCTCAGTCAAACCTAGAGGGGGAATATTATTAAGATAACACCTTCTACACAAACATGCTCTTCTGAGGAATTACAAACTGAAAACCTTTTTGCTAATGCATGATGCATGTGTAATCTGAGGAAGTAACAAATGTGCATGAGTGGGAATCACTGCAGCTCAACATAGTTTCCTCTATTGTTGGATAACAATTCCTTAATACTGCACCTGATTGGATTTTCATATTCTAACATAAACTATGATGTTGATTACTGTCTACATAACAATCAATTACATTAACCAACTACATACCATCCCTCCATAATTTCATAGTCTCGTCGTCTCTCTCATAAGGAAGTCCACAATGATCGACAATAAACATGACGCCAGGAAATTGTCGCACAACGTCTGCTGAGCGCTGCATCTGGCGGGGAAGTACTGTAATTTCCAGAGACAGGTTGTACTTTTCCAGCAAAGCCACACCCTTTAGCCATTGAGGATCAGTGAGGAAGTTATCGTGCTTAGTTTCGCTGTATTGAGGCTTATCAGGATGATAGTTGAGCATATGTCGAATGCCCCTCATCCGCTTAGACTTGCACTGACGCTGGAGAATATCTTCTAAGTCAGCAGATGAAAGGTCAGCATGAGCTACAATTGCTGAAAAGGAAGAAAAAATAAAGTGTCTTATGTTTCCTAGGAATGTTTTTAAGTTCCTTGCATACAGTAATAACAAGGGCGTATTGAGTCTTAAACAATGCAGCTAGGACTTTCCACAGAAACGACAAGTATCAGAATGGTAATTTTCTATGAATGTACATGTATGCGAGTCAGTCAGTTTGTCTCACCACTAGGATAGCCATCTTTATCATTCTTGGCTAGTTCTTCGAGCCAACTGTACAATAATATAAGGCACAATAAGGAAGTGACTAATAATTAACAGCTAGATTCATAGAGATTTGAAGAAGTGCAAATGCGAAATCAGTATAATTATTGACCATTGGCAATAAAAAATTTGAACCACAAACGTTAGTGATCATTTCAGAACAGCAACTGCAAGTTTGGGCAATATAAAACATAATATGTAATGGTACTAGATTGCAACAACCATAATACAGTGTCTGGAAGTGAACTCATCATCTATCTAGTACTGCTACAACTAATGTGCCAGCTGGATACTCAAGTTGGAAAGTACCCTTCTAGTGATATTGACTTTTTTGTTAGCATTCCGTTTTGATAGCAATATTCTGAGAAATACAGAGTACTCCATAGTGCATTCCAATAATTTTTAGATACACCCTTACTTAGACAAACTAATGATGCAATGATTAACTAAATTTGTATCCAGCAAATGAAAATCCGTAGAATAATAATTAGTTTGCATGCACATGTTCCGCTAATTGCATACTCTATAATAATTATAAACATGCAAGATGATCTGATACATTAGAACATTTTCAAAGAACTACTTTCATCATTCCAAGATTCCTCATTTGGTAGTGGGCGGCATACCAGGAACTTACGAAGAATGCTATAAACTTACATGGTACAGTGAAGCCTGCTTAATACATGTAAGACCACACTTCAGACCAAAATTTATCAAAATAAAGTTAATGTAATGATTGAAAATTGTAGCCTTAATAATTATAGAGGTGGTCTTATTACACAAGTGGTCTTTAAGACAGGTTTTACTATAATAGCAAAAGATTGAGTTTCTCAATTGTCCAAGCGGTTCTCATTCAAGCGGTTCTTCATTTATAGCAAAATAATAGTCTGTTGGTGTAGTCTGTGCATAAGGCAAAAGTGCTATGTGTTTTGACCATGAGATGTACAGTGTATGATCATGTATGACTTTATGTATGACCATCAGTGCATCAATGTGTTCTGAAAGTCTTACCACACACACACACTGTTACATCTTTTCTACATGAAACAACATGTTCTGCAGAATAGTTACTGCAGGAGGGAATCAACCACACTCTTTGCAGGCTAATGTAGTCACAACCAGAACTGAATCACATTCTTTTATGACGTCACGCAACCACAAACATCGTATGACGTCACTAACCTTGTTTCACCTACAGGGTCTCCGGGCCAACACGCTTCAACGTGCACACATTGAGTGACGTTGTGTCCACGTGTATCCTCGCGGTATCGATCGAGCAAATAAGATAAAACTGGCTCTGTAAACAGATTTGCATGAAGGTACCACGCCCATTTCATGATCGATTCTGCTACCATTTACCGTCCTTGACCCCTAGTAGCCATGGGTGTGTCTCGGGAGTCCAAAGGTGCATATGCGCATCAACAATCTCCATTTCTCACTTACACTTTTTGTTACATGGGCGTGGCTAATTATTACTGATTAATTTTCTGCAATAATAATTTTAATGAGCATTGACATAATAGCATGAATTTCAGTCATACATATATATATATATAATAATAAGCAGCTATAAAAATGGTAATTACACGGGTGTCAAATTAAATGCAACTATCTCGCCCTTTCTGACAGGTGAGTTGGGTAGAGCACTGTATGTGACTCCATCGCTTGTGTTTGACTTTGTAGGTAGATCTTCCTCACACTCCTCCAGTGTTATCTTATGGTACGGACTGAGGCAATGTCGACAATTGAACAAATGTCTATTGGAAGATAGAGGAATATATTGTATGAGTCGTTATGAGTATATATCTTACATTTTAAGAAGAAGTGAACTTGTTACTACAGACACAGAGGAGAAAGCCATGGCTAGACTAGCAGCCCAGGGAGGAAGACTTATTATGCCACGCGGTAGTCGTGGCATATTTAGGGTTGGGTGGAAAATAATATGGCGGCTACACCTAGGCTAAACGCAATGATTCGCGTATATCTTGGCTGTTGACGACATCAGGGGTATTTTAACTACCTAGGAGCTATCCTAAGATGTAAGCGCTTTCAATGACTCTACTAATAAAGACTATAAGGCCAGTTGCTATGGGCATGACAAGATGGCGTCTCGCCTGGAGGCACTAAGTACGGCACTGCCATATCTTCGCCGTACGGGCGTTTCAAGCTAATCTAACGTTCTGAAGCTCTTTGCACGATTTGTGCAATTACAAAGAAACCTTCAGAAGCAAAAGAAACCAGGTCTAAGGTGGTAAACCAGAGAGACCTTCAGAAGCAAAAGAAACCAGGTCTAAGCCTAAGGTGGTAAACCAGAGTTCACGTGGTCACCCGTTTGTTCATCATCTTCTTCCTTCCTTCCTTCCTTCCTTCCTTCCTTCCTTCCTTCCTTCCTTCCTTCCTTCCTTCCTTCCTTCCTTCCTTCCTTCCTTCCTTCCTTCCTTCCTTCCTTCCTTCCTTCCTTCCTTCCTTCCTTCCTTCCTTCCTTCCTTCCTTCCTTCCTTCCTTCCTTCCTTCCTTCCTTCCTTCCTTCCTTCCTTCCTTCCTTCCTTCCTTCCTTCCTTCCTTCCTTCCTTCCTTCCTTCCTTCCTTCCTTCCTTCCTTCCTTCCTTCCTTCCTTCCTTCCTTCCTTCCTTCCTTCCTTCCTTCCTTCCTTCCTTCCTTCCTTCCTTCCTTCCTTCCTTCCTTCCTTCCTTCCTTCCTTCCTTCCTTCCTTCCTTCCTTCCTTCCTTCCTTCCTTCCTTCCTTCCTTCCTTCCTTCCTTCCTTCCTTCCTTCCTTCCTTCCTTCCTTCCTTCCTTCCTTCCTTCCTTCCTTCCTTCCTTCCTTCCTTCCTTCCTTCCTTCCTTCCTTCCTTCCTTCCTTCCTTCCTTCCTTCCTTCCTTCCTTCCTTCCTTCCTTCCTTCCTTCCTTCCTTCCTTCCTTCCTTCCTTCCTTCCTTCCTTCCTTCCTTCCTTCCTTCCTTCCTTCCTTCCTTCCTTCCTTCCTTCCTTCCTTCCTTCCTTCCTTCCTTCCTTCCTTCCTTCCTTCCTTCCTTCCTTCCTTCCTTCCTTCCTTCCTTCCTTCCTTCCTTCCTTCCTTCCTTCCTTCCTTCCTTCCTTCCTTCCTTCCTTCCTTCCTTCCTTCCTTCCTTCCTTCCTTCCTTCCTTCCTTCCTTCCTTCCTTCCTTCCTTCCTTCCTTCCTTCCTTCCTTCCTTCCTTCCTTCCTTCCTTCCTTCCTTCCTTCCTTCCTTCCTTCCTTCCTTCCTTCCTTCCTTCCTTCCTTCCTTCCTTCCTTCCTTCCTTCCTTCCTTCCTTCCTTCCTTCCTTCCTTCCTTCCTTCCTTCCTTCCTTCCTTTCACTCGCCTAGCGCCTTTACGCGAGCAGTGCCGAGACCAAAACATCCACGAACAGTCGTGAAATTCTCCTGGCATGTGCCTTTGAGCTTTGTTTTTAGCGTAACGGCGATCTAAGTTCCGCGATTTCTCGATCGTGATCCATTGTCAGCTTAGTCATAGATGATACAGTACAAGTGGATACGCAACGGCGCGAGTATACGGGAAAATAATCGGAAAACTCTGTCTCAATCACTGCCACGACCTAGAGGTGACAGGTGTGCGCGACAGCGGTCTCGAAATCTGGCTGTAGTGCATGACTGGAGAGCCTAAAGAAAAGAGAAGGAGGACCAAACGAAGGTATAATAGTTATAGATCACTATATTCTTCCCTGCAACGATTCACTTCGAGGCTAACACACGTTATGCCGTGGGTAAAGCCGCTGACATGGCTGCTGAAGGGTTTGGTTAGATTACCGGCTTACTTGGGTACCAGACTAACGTAAGTTAGTTGTTTTACAACTCCATAAGTATTTGGCCAGTGAGTTAAACTACATATGTGCTCTCTCAAAAACCAGTATTTGGTGTGGAGGCAAATAATTATTTATTGTTTTATAGCTAACTGCTTACGGTGAGATTATTTCCACAACTATAGAAACTGTTGGTATTTGGTATATTGATTATTGTAGTCCATTGTCTGTTTTATTGTGTTAAACTACTATCCATTTAAAATAGTCACTTACAAGCATATTATGTGCGCTTAAAAAAGTGGTACATAAATGTACCTTTTAATTAACAGATTGATTGATGAATAAATTGTATTGTATTTGTAGATGCCTGGTGGACGACTAAGTCACAAGAAGCGAAGAAAAGCTAGGCTTTCGTCACAAGTTAGGAAGACGTAAGAACGATGCCCAAGTGCCTCATAATGCTGCCACGCTGGTGCAACAACAGTCGGTGTACCAAGATTTGAAGACTATGAATGTAGTAGCAGAACCGGGTATCGATTTACGGGCTATGTTCCAGCCACTTAATAAACGAAGAAGAACTCTGTAGAAATCATTAAGTAATATTTAGACCACACTAGGCGGTGCATTACGCGATATAATGCACGAGGGTGGGGTCAATAACGGTCGAGAACGCGTTGATAATGCACGAGCCGAAGGCGAGTGCATTATCACGCGTTCGAGACCGTTATTGAGCACGCCCGAGTGCTTTATATCGCGTAATGCACCGCCTAGTGTGGTCTAAACGTTTTAGACCATACCAGGTGACTTTCCGACCGAGTTCTTGCTATTTTGTTCAAGTGCGCGTTAATAAAAGTGTGCATTAAGAACTTAATCCGCGAGGTGCATTAATAAAAGTGTGCATTAAGAACTTAATCTGCGAGGTGCATTAATAAAAGTGTGCATTAAGCTATTTAATGCACACTTTTTGAGCGATCTGATTGGTCGAAAGTCACGTGGTATGGTCTAATCATTATTAGATATCATTGTGGTGACAATAATAATATTAGTCAACTGTTCTGTTCAGGTTCCTATTTCTTTTGTTGAAGTGACTTTCTTCGCAATAAAAATCGTCAAGCGTGCAGCTATCTAAGCTACTACACGCAGGGGAGGTGTCAGAGTCTTCCAAAGCGATTGCCATACTGTGTTCGCGATGGATCTATTAGCCTGAACACTCACCACGTGTGCAGACTGCAAGTACAATTTACGACTGTCCGTATACTACTTCCGTGTCATTCGTGGCAGTGACTGTCCCACGCGAAATCGTAGTATGCGGGCGCGTTGCGTATCCACTTGTACTATGGCTTAGTGTTAGACGCCATTATTATGAATGCGCAATGCGCACGTGACCAAGCAATGGGTAGCGCACGTGACCAAGCAGCTAAAGTATCGCTGCGCCGTGTGGATCACTATCACGGAGAACCAGTGGCGGATCTAGGGTTAGCAAATAGGGAGGGCACGCAAAAATGTTCGATAATTAATATGCATTTATTCATTAAAATCGATCGATTTTATTGTATTCATTGATGATGTACGAGCGCATTCGCGCGCTATAAGCATGATCGTCGATCGCTTGCACTTTTCATGCGCTTAGATCGATACTCTGGCGTTATGCCAGTCTAGTAGCGAGCCAGATGTGACTGTGTGACGGGTTAGATGTAAATAATAAAATGGCGGACAAGATTTTAGGGGGGCCTTGCCCCCCCTAGGTCCGCCACTGCGGAGAACACACACCCAGCATTTGTCTGGAGTCTTCGAAGAACGGTAAGCTCGTGTAGGATCGCCATTCTGCACTTGCCAGATAATTATAACCGTCTACAAACAAGTGTTTGCGGGGCTCGTATGCACTGCATGCATGCGTAGGCGACCGTAGGCAGACCTGACACGTACAGCTTAACAATTTTAGCTACAAGTTTAAGAAAAGCCATCAACAACAGGAATACTAAACTAATGGTGGAAACAAAGACTTCTCCGTACATGCATGATATTGAACTGCACTTCACTAAAAAGAAAAAAGGACACAAACAAGAAATTAAAAAGATTTCTATCGAAATCAAAAGGATGTAGTGATGAAGAAATCTACCACTGGTTCACAATGTAAACCAACAAGGAACAAGCATGGAATGGTAAACCATAGATCCCTACATCAGTGGGTGTACATAAGATTAATATATTTTGTCACAAGCTGAATTCTATTCAAAGTGTCAGTCAACAGTAAATATCTTAACTAACTATAGTCTGGCCACAGCAGCCACTGATGTAGGGATCTATGGTCTGTTAGCAAGTCAATCGTGTTACCATTCTATGCTTGTTCCTTGTTGGTTTACATTGTGAACCAGTGGTAGATTTCTTCATCACTACATCCTTTTGATTTCGATCGAAATCTTTTTAATTTCTTTTTTATCATAGTTATGCATACACAGTGAAACTGTCAGAGTATGAAAAGTAATTTACAATAAATTACGCCACACACTATTATCAACTCATGCACTCCGAAATGTTATGATTGTCAGTAATGTCGTTGACTCATGTACTCCTCCTCCTGGTCCAAGTACCTTTCATAGTGTTCCTCCACTATAGCCTGTATGTTGATCTCTCTGTTCCTCTCACGTAGTGTGTAGCGCTTGGAAAGAATCAGAAAGATGACAAACAGTACAACAAGAACTGATAATATCGACAAGTCATGACACAAAGTGTATACCAACTTGTGAAAGAGCAATTCAGTAAGAATAACAAAACCACGAAATGAGGCCATTATTCCCATAACAAACCCTTTCATCTTGTCTGGAGACTGAGCTATGACAAACTCGAGAGAAAGAACATGAATTACTGCTTTTCCAATACCATACAAAATGCACGGACCAACTTTCCAGTACCACTCCACATACCTATCTGGCTGTTCAGTAGCATTAAGTACTGTACAAGCTATATATCTTTGCTCATCATCAGAGACTATTACACCCCATACTTTTGATGCTGATAGTAGTATGAAGCCAAGTATACACATTGACAAACCTGCTCCGATGCATCGTAACATACTTGGACTTAAATTATGAAAACATCTGCGCAGCAATAGCTGGTAAAGTGGAATTAGTAGTAAAGGAAACTCCAAAGATGTCACAAAAATGTTGAAAACTTCATCATTCTCAAACAGGTTTACAACAGGACTGTTTTCGAAGATACATACACTGAGACTCAAGCATATGACCAAGGGAAGCAAGCGTAGAAAAGTCTTGACATCCTCTACCTCCTCCTCAGTGAAGGGTCCTCCAAATTTTCCCTTGCCATAATCTATTCGTGTGGGCTGCTCCTCATCAATATAAGTGAAGGCACTGCGTCTCTCAGGGTATCTGTGCTTCCTAGTGTAGTTGAGTACCTGTATGATGAGCTTGATGGGGTTAGTGGCCTTGTGAGTCCTGTCCAACCACTGCTGACACAAGCAGTCACTGATGATGATCACAGCAAGAGGAACAGCGAAGAGTACTGTTGATCCAATCAAATTTGTTTTTATGAATTTTGTCATTATAAGGGCTAAACCAAGTCCTACATTTTGTGACCAAAACAACCAGCGTACAGCTGCACTAAGCTCATCTGAAGTGGCGCCAATGATCTGATCTGATACAAAAGGAAGCAAAGCTACTGTGTAGCATGCAGATCCAAAGCTTACTACAACAGTGGCTATAGACAACAGCACAGTACTCATTGCGGAGCCTTCTCTATCAGTGACCATTGAAAAATAGTACAATATGCTTGCCAGAAACGAGACTATCGAACCAAATCTAACAACTTCATATCTTCCAAATTTAAAATCAGCGAGCCAGCCAATTAAAGGAGCAAATATATATGAAAGAAAAATTGAAGTGTTTAAAACATACGCAGTAGCAAGTTGAATAGGGACACACCAGGAAAGTTGTAACAGTGCCTGCCATACCAATAGCAACAATATCTTCTTACAAAAGCAAGTCTTGACTAACTTCTTCCAATATAGTTTCCAGACACTGTGACCAGATAACTGCAATCCAGCCATAGGCTTAGGAAGAATATATCTTTATAAAATAACGTGCAAGAGTAGCCAGAAGACAGTATGCTTGCTCTTTTAAATAATTTCAAAAGCTAGTGTATCACTGAGCTCATGTGCAGGTGTTACTGCCGTTGCATGTGCATGAGTATTCGACATTGAACTTAATTGATGTGACAATAACCGACATTCAAATAAATCTTCCACCACTTTAAGTCACATGATGTTATGATGCACATCAGATACTTCCAAAAACACTCATCATGGTATTATGGTCACCATACATACACGACTGTATTATAATGTCTGTCTAATTCACAAATGCCTAAGCAGACATACATAATACTACGTTTATAAAAACAAATTTGATTGGATCAACAGTACTCTTTGCTGTTCCTCTTGCTGTGATCATCATTGCTAGTGTCAGCAGTGGTTGGACAGGACTCATAAGGCCACTAATGCCATCAAGCTCATCATCAAGCATACAGGTACTCAACAAAACTATAGGAAGCAGTGCCTTCACTTATATTGATGAGGAGCAGCCTACACCAATAGATTATGGAAGGGGAAAATGTGGAGGTCCCTTCACTGAGGAGGAGGTAGAGGATGTCAAGACTTTTCTACGCTTGCTCAGAATGCTTGAGTCTCAGTGTATGTATCTTCGAAAACTGTAAACCTGTTTGAGAATGATAAAGTTTTAAATGAGTTCCTTTACTACTAATTCCACTTTATCAGCTGTTACTGTGCAGATGTTTTCATAATTTAAGTTCAAGTATTAGGGAGGCACGGTAGTGACTCCCTATGTAGGGTTGAACGGAAAAACAAGATGGCGGATACATACAATGTATTAGCGTTCAAACGCTGATATTTCACCTGGTGATGATTTTATACGTCCATAAACACTTAGATCTGCTCTATGGCGTTGCCCCATCTTACAGTAGCAAGGAGATGGCTCGAAAGTGTTACTAAAGTGACGAACCTGGAAACGGTGAAAATCGAGTTTCGTCATCTTCGTTTTCTTTCTTTCTTTCTTTCCACTCGCCTAGCACCTTTACACGAGCAGTGCCGAGACCAAAACACCCACGAACAGTCGTGAAATTCTCCTGGCAGGTGCCTTTTGAAATTTGTTTTTAGCGAAACGGCGATATACCTTCCGCGAGTTCTCGATCGTGATCCATTGTCAGCTAAGTGTTAGACGCCATTAGTGTGATTGCGCAATACGCACGTGACCAAGCAGTGGCTAGCGCACGTGACCGAGCACTAGCTTGAGTATAGCCGCGCCGTATGGAACACGGAGAACACATATTTGTCTGGAGTCGTCGAAGAACTGTAAGCTCGTGTAGAATCAACATTCTGCGCTCGCCAGATCATTATAACCGCCGTATGGTCAGGTCTACAAACAAGTGTGGGCGGGGCTCGAATGCATGCCTGGCCTGCATGCATGCACTATGCGTAGGCGACCTGATATACAGCATAACAATTATTTTTTAGCTACAAGTTTAAAATTGTTAATAAAGAAAAGCCATCAATAACAGGAAAACTAAACCAATGGTGGAAACAAAGACGGCTCAGTACATGCATGATATTGAACTGCACATCACTGAATAAGAAAAAAGGACACAAACAAGAAAATAAAAAGATTTCTATCGAAATCAAAAGGATGTAGGGTTGTGAAATCTACCACTGGTACACAATGTAAACTAACAAGGAACAAGCACGGAATGGTAACACGATTGACTTGCTAACAGACCATAGATCCCTACATCAGTGGCTGTACATAAGAATGCACGTCAGGTGTCAATCAACAGCAACTAGCAGAACTAGCTATAGTCAGCCAAAGCAGCCACTGATGTAGGGATCTATGGTCTGTTAGCAAGTCAATCGTGTTACCATTCCGTGCTTGTTCCTTGTTAGTTTACATTGTGTACCAGTGGTAGATTTCACAACCCTACATCCTTTTGATTTCGATAGAAATCTTTTTATTTTCTTTGTTACGATGCATTGGAGCAGGTTTGTCTAATAGTCTCTGATGATGAGCAAAGATATATAGCTTGTACAGTAATTCATGCTACTGAACATGTGGAGTGGTACTGGAAATTTGGTCCTGGGTAGGAAAATATGTGCTCTAGAATTTTACGCTGCACTTCAACCGTCGACCACTTCTCCGCATTTTAGATTCTTCTGATCCGTTGAATATCGATCAATACTAAATTTTATTATCAATGTTAATGATATTCACTACCATGATCATCTAGACCATCTGAAAAATGAGCAATAATAATTCTAATCAGTTTCCAATACTAAACATCAACCAAATAAATAATTAATACTGTATCACTCCACAAAACAAATTACATTATGAAACTCACAAACCAGTATACAAATTAAGATAGTAAAATGTTAAGGACACTTCATGACAGTTACTATTATTTAGTACTTTGAGTGTCAGAATCGTCATCACTATTAGATTCTATCGGATCAAAATAATGTGAATTTCCTCTCATGTACTCCTCCTCCTGGTCCATGTACCTTTCATAGTGTTCCTCCACTATGGCCTGTATGTTGATCTCTCTGTTCCTCTCACGTAGTGTGTAGTGCTTGGAAAGAACCAGGAAGACCACAAACTGAACAACAAGAATCATTGTTATGAACAAGTCATAGCAAAGAGTAAACTGTGAAAATTTCAATGTAATTAAATCAACGATGCCATGAATAGCCAATGCTATTCCCATAATGAGCCCCTTCATCTTGTCTGGTGACTGAGCAATAATAAACTCGAGAAAAAGAACATTGATTATTGTCTTTCCAACACCATAGAATATACAAGGACTAAGTTTCCAGTACCACTCCGTATAGTCACCTGGATTAGTAGCATTAGGAGATACAGTTGTACACAATAAGTATCTTGGTACATCATCAGAGATTATTACACCAACTACTCCTAATGCAGACAATAGAATGAAGCCAAGTGCACAGATGAACAAGCCTGCACCAATGCAATGCAACATTTTCAAACTATACCTGTGAAACCAGCGGTATAGTAAAAGCTGGTACAGTGGAATTAGTAGTACCGGAAACAGCCAAGACACGATCGCAACATTCAAAATCAAAATTATATCATTGTCATTAAATAGGTAAACTGTGGGACTCATGTCCAAAATATTCACATTGAGGCTCAAGCATATGATCAAGGGAATCATGCGTAGAACAGTTTTGACATCCTCTACCTCCTCCTCAGTGAAGGGTCCTCCAAATTTTTCCTTCCCATAGTCCATCCGTGTGGGCTGTTCCTCATCAATATAGGTGAAGGCACTGCGTCTCTCAGGGTATCTGTGCTTCCTGGTGTAGTTGAGTACCTGTATGATCAGCTTGATGGGGTTAGTGGTCTTATGAGTCCTGTCCAACCACTGCTGACACAAGCAGTCACTGATGATGATCACAGCAAGAGGAACAGCAAATATTATAGTTGAGCAGACAACGAAACTTGCTAAATTACTAACAACATAATAATAGTAGTAATAAACGATCATGCTGGATGCACCAAGTCCGAAGTTTTGCATCCAATAATACCAGCGTACAACTGTACTAAGCTCATCTGAAGTAGCACCAATTATCTGATCTGTTAAGAAGGGAAGTATGGCAGCTGTATAACATGCAAAGCCAATGCTCACTACAACAGTTGCTATAGACAAAAGCACATTACTTAAGAAAGAAAAACCTCCATTGAACACAGCAAAATAGTATAATATGCTGGATAAGAATGAGGCAATCGAACCAAACTTAATAACTTCATATCTTCCAAATCTAGCATCAGAAAGCCAGCCAATCAAAGGAGCAAATGAGTATGAAAGAAATATAGAAGCAAAGTAAACACTGTCACTAGCAACTGGTTCATATGCAAGTGCACCCCAAGAAAAATAAAAGAGCAAATGCCATACCAGAAGCAACAATATTTTCTTACTACAGCAGGTATTAGGTGATCTCTTCCACCATTGCTTCCAGTGACAGCGACCGTAAGATGGCGATATTACTGTAGAACCAGCCATTGGCTACCTATTAACAGTTGTACACTATTATGTTGACACTCAAACGTAAACTGTCAATACTGATAGGCATAAGAGTATGAGACTTGAACAACAATCCAACATCTTTATTGCACAAGTAAGTCATAAATGAAATGAAATTAAAATGAGATGAATCCACTATGAATCCACACTACAAATGAAATGAATCCACTATGTAAAAATACTTAACTGAATGGATGTCTGAACTCACTGCGAATTTATTTTCAAAATTTAAGACCAGTGTACACATGTGTTCACAGACATACAGCATAAGAACTGCAACAAAAGTGCACACAGTATTTAAGTTTGTAAACAGGCCATTCACTTGCTCAATACAGACACAGAAGAGCAGCCAGTGATTTGTTCAAGGTCTCACGGGATTATTGTACAGCAACAGAACGTTCTACTGAGAGTGTACACACAGCTGATGCAATACAGTTCCATGAACCAAAACATCATTAGAGAATTGGCATAATATAGTACATTAAACTAATTCAATAATAAAAATTATAATAAAAGGCTTAGGGATGTGAGCAGTAATGAAGAAATCTGCCACTGCCCCACAATGTAAACCAACAAGGAGGTGATACAAAACGGTACACAATTGACTGACTAATAGACCATGCATTCCTACATCAGACATCACTTCTCCACCATGCATCACTTAGGACAAGCCATGAATGGAAGACAAAGCAAACCTAAAATTAGATCAACATATTCTGACACATGATTATTTTAGTTTTCAACATTGTTTCTTATTGTAGTTGTTTAATCCAGTTTTACTGTGGCAATTAACAACAAGAGAAAATATATTTGTATGATACACATACACAAAAGAACACTATTAATTGTGCTCAATCATACAACTAAAGAGAGTAAGTTAATTTCTCTTTGCAACTGACCATTCAAGAGTTCGCAAAAAAATTTGTACACCATTCTACTATCTCTCACAATAAAGAACCAGCTTCCATTTATTTTAAAATAATTAGTAAAAAGTAAAACAGAGTGGCGAGTGAGGATAACAGTTCCTAAAAAGAATCCTGATTCAAAAGCAGCTGAGATGAAGGAATCTTAGTCACATGTGGGGGCATGTACATGTATGAGCTCAGTGCAAGCTAATAGCTAAACATTAATATCGGGTACAAATTTTGATTGTGCAACAAATTTTCTCCCATTTTTTCTGTCAACAATTAGAGTGAACTGTAAACAAATTATGCATAACTTATCAACTGGTTATAACAACTTTTATAACGATGCTTCAGAAGTAACTGAATCAAAAACATTACACAGCTGCATAGTACATAAGTCAGTTCAAGAACTACAAAACACCTGATAGTGGATCGAGGTAGCTATAAAACGATGACATTTGACTAATAATTTTTATTTATGACTACTATCACTCAATGACATAACTATTATCACTTGATGACTATTGGTACTATGAGTGACAGAATCCTCATCACTATCAGATTCTATCGGATCAAAGTAATGTGGATTTTCTCTGATATACTGCTCCTCCTGGTCCAAGTATCTGTCATAGTGTTCCTCCACTATGGCCTGAATGTTGATCTCTCTGTTCCTCTCACGTAGTGTGTAGCGCTTGGAAAGAACCAGAAAGATCGCAAAAAGAAACAAAACACCAGCTGAAGATATTACATCGTAACACAGTGTAAATTCAAGTGGATAAAGCCCATATTGATTGATAAGACGAGTCCACGACACGCTAACTCAATTCCTATAAAAAGGCCTTTCATCTTGTCAGGTGATTGAGCAATGATGAACACAAGTAGGAGCACATTGATTATCGTGTTCCCAACACCATACAAGAGATAAGGACCAAGCTTCCAATACCATTCAATGGTAGAGTTGTATTGAGTGCTTCACAAGTTGTGTATCTATGTACATCACCAATGCGTACTACACCCCATACTCCAGATACGAACAATAGAATGAAGCCTAAAATACACATGAACAAGCCTACACCAATGCGTCGTAACATATACTTGCGCTATAACTGCAGATACATGGACGAACCACAAAATGATAGAACGGTATCAATACTACAGGAAAGAGCCAGTGCGACAATCCATGATTCAGTACAATGTTAGTGATTACGTTGTCTGGTAAGAGATGTATATGAATAATTCCTAAAGCACCAACAATGAAGCTCAAGCATATGGTTAGAGGGAGCAGGCGAAAGACAGTCTTGACATCCTCTACTTCCTCCTCAATGAAAGGACCTCCAAACTTTCCTTGCCATAGTCTATTCTTTTGGGCTGTTCCTCATCAATATAGGTGAAGGCACTGCGTCTCTCAGGGTATCTGTGCTTCCTAGTGTAGTTGAGTACCTGTATGATGAGCTTGATGGGGTTAGTGACCTTATGAGTCCTGTCCAACCACTGCTGACACAAGCAGTCACTGATGATGATCACTGCAAGAGGAACGGCAAAAATAACAGCTAATTGGACAATGAAGTACCGATCAGTGAATACATAGTTCCAATAAACTATATCTGATATACCATTACCAACGTTCAGAGTCCAAACATACCAGTAGACAACAGTGCAAAGCTCATCTGAAGTTGCACCAATTATCTGATCTGTTAAGAAGGGAAGCATGGCTGCTGAATAACATGCACTGCTAAAGCTTACTATAACAGTTGATATAGACAACAGTACCTTATTTTGTGTAGAGGCATCTTCAAAAAGTGCGATAAAGGTCAAAGGACTTACAAGAAATGAAACTAAAGAAGCAAATTTAATAACTTCATATCTTCCAAATTTAACATCAGCAAGCCAGCCAAGAAAGGGAGCAAGAAATAAGGACAGTAATTCCGAAGCAATCAAAATTTTACTCGTGAGAAAAAGTGCATCTGCTTTAATATGCAGCCAGTAGGAAAAGCCAAAGAACGCTTGCCACACCAAGAGTAATAACATTTTCTTGCTGAAGCAGCTTGTATTGAGTGATTTTTTCCACCATCGCTTCCAGCGACCAACAGAAGACCTGAATATCCTAGGAAAAGCCATGGAAGCAAACTAAAAATGTTGCCTAAGAGTTCAACAAAATAATTACATTAATTTTGGTTGAACATAGTTTCTTATTGTAGTTGCCAAAACTCTTTTACAAAATATGAGAAAGAATGCAAAAAGATTGCCAGTTTACTGTGACAATTAACAACAGGTAGAATGTTCAGAAAACAGTAGTTGCTTGTTTACAACATTTCTCAAAAACACAGTGCTTTGTCAGCAACATAGTTATGCTAACTTTAGAGCTTTCACATTACTAACTCTATCTAATTTCACACACACACATACACACACACACACACACACACACACACACACACACACACACACACACACACACACACACACATACACACAAACACACACACACACACTGTAATAAAACAGTCAGAAATAATTAACTGTGTTCAAAATATTGTGGATTTTCTCTCCTGTACTCCTCCTCCTGGTCCATGTACCTCTCATAGTGTTCCTCCACTATGGCCTGTATGTTGATCTCTCTGTTCCGCTCACGTAGTGTGTAGCATTTGGCAAGGACCAGGAAGACCACAAACAGTATAACAAGAAGAATTGATACCAGTAAATCAGTACACACAGTGAATCGTGAATATTGCACTGTGATCAAATTTAAAATGCCACGTAAAACTAATTCCATTCCCACAACAAATCCTTTCATCTTGTCTGGCGACTGAGCAATAATAATCTCGAAAAGAAAAACGCCAATTATTGTTTTTCCAATACCATATAAAATACATGGAACAAGTTTCCAGTACCACTCCACATAATCACCTGGATTAGTAGCATTTAGAGCTCGAGATTTACAAGATAAGTATCTCTGTATATCATCAGAGACTATTACTCCAACTACTCCAAGTACTGATAAAAGAATGTGACCAAGTATACACACGAACAAGCCTGTACCAATGGATCGTAACATACTTGGACTAAGCCTGTGAAAACATCGGTACAATAGGAGCTGGTAAAGAGGTATTAGTAGTATAGGAAACAGCCAAGATTTTATTGCAGCATTTAAAATCACAATGCTTTTATCATCATTAAACAGGTACACTGTAGGACTGATTCCTGAAACAGTCACATTGAGACAGAAGCATATGACCAAAGGAAGCAAGCGTAGGACAGTTTTAACATCCTCTACCTCCTCCTCAGTGAAGGGTCCTCCGAATTTCTCCTTGCCATAGTCCATTCGTGTGGGCTGTTCCTCATCAATATAGGTGAAGGCACTGCGTCTCTCAGGGTATCTGTGCTTCCTAGTGTAGTTGAGTACCTGTATGATGAGCTTGATGGGGTTAGTGACCTTATGAGTCCTGTCCAACCACTGCTGACACAAGCAGTCACTGATGATGATCACAGCAAGAGGAACAGCAAAGAATATAGTTGAAGAGACTATATAGCTTTCTAAATTTTTGGTCACAAAATAATAATAATAGTAAACAATTGTACTAGATAAACCAAGACCGAAGTTTTTCGTCCAGTAATACCAGCGTACAGTCGTACTGAGTTCGTCCGAAGTGGCACCAATTATCTGATCTGTTAAGAAGGGAAGAATGGCCGCTGAGTAACATGTGAAACCAAAGGATATTAAAACTGTTGCTAGCGACAAAAGCACCTTACTTAGTGTAGAGTCTTCTCCAGTGAGTGTAATGAAATAGTAGAATATGCTGGACAGAAAAGAGACAATTGAACCAAACTGAACGATTTTATATCTTCCAAATCTAACATCAGCAAGCCAGCCAATCAATGGAGCAAAGGAGTACGAAAGAAACATCAATGTGAAGAAGATATTTTGGCTAGCGATTGGTATAACGTATGTAAATACACCCCAGGAAAAGAAGAAAAGCAGATTCCATGCCAGTAGTAACAGTATCTTCTTACTACAGCAGGTACTGGGTGATCTCCTCCACCATTGCTTCAAACGACTGTGACCAGAAGACTGCGATGCTTCTCTAGAACTAGCCATGGACTCAAGAGAAGCAAAAACTAACTATGTTAAACTAATACTCAAAACGTAAACTATCAATACGAATAGGCATAGCTATTTTATCATGAGATTTGAGCAGCCAATACATTAGGAAAACAATATATTATACAAATATTGTACATTACACAAATTAATACTAGAGTAAACTAAAGAACCTCTGTACTAGTATTAAAAGAGGTTATTCACAGATAAGAACAGTTACTGTAACAAACCAATTTGTACACCAACCACTAGCTCACTTATACCATAGACAATGAGTTTGACAATGTTGATGCTCTCTCAGTATTATAACTCTGAGAAGACATGACGAAGTAGTTAATTTACATTGTAAACACATTGAAATTGCTCGTGAGTCATGAATAACAAAGAGGGCTATACTGTGACAATCAAAGCCACAGTATACAGTATAGCCTTGTGAGCTTGCATAGCACCTCTGAGGCAAGAGCTGCAATAGTGTTAAAGGTTTATGTACTTGCAACACTGACTTACTATGATCGAAATTTCTCTAACTATAAATGTACAAGAAATTAAAAAGATTTCTATCGAAATCAAAAGGATGTAGTGATGAAGAAATCTACCACTGGTTCACAATGTAAACCAACAAGAAACAAGCATAGAATGGTAACACGATTGACTTGCTAACAGACCATAGATCCCTACATCAGTGGCTGCTGTGCCCAGACTATAGCTAGTTAAGCTATTTACTGTTGACTGACACTTTGAATAGAATTCAGCTTGTGACAAAATATTGATCTTATGTACAGCCACTGATGTAGGGATCTATGGTCTGTTAGCAAGTCAATCGTGTTACCATTCTATGCTTGTTTCTTGTTGGTTTACATTGTGAACCAGTGGTAGATTTCTTCATCACTACATCCTTTTGATTTCGATAGAAATCTTTTTAATTTCTTGTTTGTGTCCTTTTTTTCTTTCTAGTGAAGTGCAGTTCAACATCATGCATGTATGGAGAAGTCTTTGTTTCCACCATTAGTTTAGTATTCCTGTTGTTGATGGCTTTTCTTAAACTTATAGCTAAAATTGTTAAGCTGTACGTACAGGTCTGCCTAGTCGCCTACGCATGCATTCAGTGCAAACGAGCCCCGCCCACACTTGTTTGTAGACCTATAGTACGGCGGTTATAATTATCTGGCAAGTGCAGAATGGCGATCCTACACGAGCTTACCGTTCTTCGAAGACTCCAGACAAATGCCGGGTGTGTGTTCTCCGTGATAGTGATCCACACGGCGCAGCGATACTTTTAGCTGCTTGGTCACGTGCGCTACCCATTGCTTGGTCACGTGCGTATTGCGCAATCACAATAATGGCGTCTAACACTTAGCTGACAATGGATCACGATCGAGAAATCGCGGAACTTTGATCGCCGTTACGCTAAAAACAAAGCTCAAAAGGCACATGCCAGGAGAATTTCACGACTGTTCGTGGATGTTTTGGTCTCGGCACTGCTCGCATAAAGGCGCTAGGCGAGTGGAAGAAAGAAAGAAAGAAGAAAGAAAGAAAGAAGAAAACGAAGATGACGAAACTCGATTTTCACCGTTTCCAGGTTCGTCACTTTAGTAACAATTTCGAGCAATCTCCTTGCTACTGTAAGATGGGGCAACGCCAGAGAGCAGATATAAGTGTCTAAAGACGTATAAAATTCAACACCAGGCGAAATATCAGCGTTTGAACACTAATACATTGTATGTAGCCGCCATCTTGTTTTCTCGTTCATCCCTACATAGGGAGACACTACCGTGTCTCCCTAATACCTAGCTATGGTGCCTTTAATAATCCAGTGATTCTGATTATAGATTGAATCAATGACCAACTTAGGCTAAACAGTTGCAGAACTGAAATCAAATGTTTTATCATAAGCAGTACAAAGTGCAACAAAACAATGACGTCAAGTAAGTTATAAAACAACTGAAAGTACATGTATAGGTACGAAGATAATAATAACAATGCTGAGAACAAACAGCATACATCACATGCATGAGATTAGTCATGCATAAGATATGTGATATAATAAATAAAAGCTATAAGACGCACTGTCCAATTTGAGACAATCATAACAACGCCCTGACAAGCTAACATGGAGCCAAGAACAAGACCTTTCATCTTGTCAGGTGATCGAGTAATAATGAGCTCTAGCAGAAGAATGTTGCCTATAGTTTTTGCGATACTGAACAAGAAATCATAATAAACTTGCCAGTACCATTCTACATGCACAAAATATAATGTACTAGAAGATAAATCAATATATATCAAGTAGAAAAGTATAGCCACGAACAAACAGGCACCAAAGCATTTCAACTTTCTTGAACTGTAGCTGTTAATAATATGACGAAGCACCAGTTGGTAAAATGGAATTAAGATAAACGGAACCCAATAATTCCTTGAGAGAGTGCGAGAGTTTAAATAGTATAGAATAATATGAATACTAATCAGACCATCCACAAAGAGACTCAAGCATACCACCATTGGAAGCAAGCATAATACAGTCTTAACATCTTCAACCTCCACCTCAGTGAAGGGTCCTCCAAACTTATTCTTAGCACTGTTCATTCGTGGGAGTTGTTCTTCATTAATACAGGCACTGCGTCTGTATATGTGCCTCCTAGTGTAGTTGAGTACCTGTATGATGAGCTTGATGGGGTTAGTGACCTTATGAGTCCTGTCCAACCACTGCTGACACAAGCAGTCACTGATGATGATCACAGCAAGAGGAACCACAAGAATCTTACCGATTATGACTTCATTGTAACCAAAGTACTGCCAAATAATTTCAGTTAAAGCATGGCCAATGATTATTGTCCAGTAATACCATTGTACAATTGCACTTTGCTCATCTGAAGTGGGACCGATTATCTGATCTGTTAGGAAGGGAGGCATGGCTACCATGTAACAGGTGGCACCAAAATTCACTATTACAGATACTATTGGCAAGATTGAGTTAGTGAATGTAGTAAGCTCTATACAGCAAGTCACACTACTGTTGGAAAATGCATATTGCATATCACATGGTTTCGTGTATAGTGAAGTATGGCAAGTATGAGATATGGGGCACCCGGTATTTTCGACGGAACTGAACTTCCTAGCCGCGATCAGTTCAAAGACAAAGAGATACACACTGGTCAAAAACAAGATTCTTGAACCAAATCTAATAACTGCATATCTGCCAAACTTGACATCAGCAAGCCAACCAATAAATGGAGCAAAAAGATACGGAAGAAATTGGTAAGTGTCTATCTGCAAAAAGACTCGCCTTGCCTTAACAAGCGTCAACCAGGAGAATGTGAACAGAGCATGCCACACCAGTAGCAACAATATCTTCTTACTACCAAGTGATCTCCGTTGCTTCAGTTGACCAAAAACCTGTGGACTAGCCATTGACTTGCAGCAGTTACTGAGGAATTGATCATGTATTCAGTTTATATAAGACAAGATTTCTCTAATATTATTGTACCAGTGACCACAATAAGTAAACTATGGTCTAGGAAATGCATTAGGGTAACATGATAATTTACTTGTACTTTCATTTACATCACACATTCATCTAAACTGTAGCCTGTGACATGTGACCACATTGGTAGAGGTGGAGTACCCACTATAAAAATTATAATAATCACATTGGAGTCTTGCCAATATACACACCAATAAGACAGAGAATTTGTCCTGGGTCTTCATTTCATCAAGAGTAAATAATGTAGAGAGAGTATCGAACGCTGTATAGCCCCATACAAACACTCTGTGCGAAGTAACGTGACAGGCAAGTGAGAAATTACGTGTTATTACGCAACGCTGGTTCGTACCACTACCACTACATGTATATGGCATTCGATACTCTCTCTACATTATTTACTCTTGATTTCATGGACAAAATAAAAGAATACATTTCGTTTCTGCGCTTTGTGTCTATACAAACATGGTGTATAGATTCAGATTTTGGTCCTAATGTAATTACCAAATTCAATGAAAATATATGACAAGTGCTACTAACTATTTACTCTCAGTTTCACTATAGTGTAAGCCTCATTGAGTGTTAAGCTACAAATACTCATGTCCTGTAGGGTGGAGACTGCTAGTCCACTAGCCTCCTCATCACCGGACAGAGCTGGCTTGAGATAGCTTTTCAATAGCTCTAGAGATCCAGGCAGCTGCTGGAGAAGATGAGAGGCATCCAATGATCTAAAGAGAGTTAAAAATTGAAGCAATGATAATAAATAAACAAAGCAGAAACTAGAAACATAGTCACCTTCTAAGAATGTTCTTGTAATCTACGTCCGTATGCCGATCTAAAATAGGTATAATAGCTTTAGAAAGGTCAAAGGTCAGTTGAATGGCTCCACTTGTATTGAAGTGATTGGGCAATACTACCTAAAGAAAGAATGATAACTGCTAGACATCTTGAGTATGCTGTAAGGTACCTTGGAGAAGATGAGGTCATCTATCAAGACGCATAGCTCTGAGACAAGACGAGGAAAGAGAAGAAGAGAGAGATGAGAGCTAAGGAAGAAGAGCTGCTCCTGGAGTGTGTCTAAGAACCTCAACAAGGAAGAAGACACTTCGAGAAGAGAGTCCTTTACAATTGAGATATTATGCCATCTGGTATTTGGAGAGAAAAATTTGAAGCACACATATAAAAATTAATGCAATAAATAATTTATCATTAGAGGACGAAATTTTTAGACCATGAAATTTTTAAATTCTGGTCTCCTGGACAAAAGCCTATTTTACACTATTAGGCATCTCTTCATTATACTGTATTAACAACTAAATGTACCGTCTGCATACCGTATACATATAATTTTGCATTTTTGTTCAATTTTGCAAGTAAATTTGCAAAGGTCAAAGGTCAGTTTGACCAATTTTTGTAAGCAAAAGTTTTGTAGCTCCTGTATGATATTATGCAAACACTAGAGGGCACAACAATTATTAATGCACTAAATTTTCTGTGTACAGATGGTAGTAAAGCTCACTTGTTAGATTGGTATGGTTTAAGAGTTGTTTGTAGAGTGTTGATGGTGTGATTGGTCACCATTGACAACATGTCAGTGGTTAGTGAAGTGAAACCAGCTATGACCGAGTCAAATGCTGTCCCTTCCAGTTCAGCAAACTCTGGATCGATCTTTCTGAGTGCCTCTAATTGCTGTGTAAGTGCTGAAGATGAGGATGAAGAGGAACTATGAACATGCTGTGAATAGTAGTTGAGCTCAAGGAAAAACTGAAAGAGAAAAGCAAGAAATAACAATGATAACAGCAAAAACCACACAGTAATCACAAAAATTTTATCAGATAAAATAAATCTTGGCCTTCTTGGATCATTTCAGTACAGCGGTATTACTACTTCTTGCAATCTAAAACCATAGAGCGTAAACCGGGTCCAAGCTGAATCACACAATGTAATAAATAAGGCACGGATCACGCTTTACGCTTTTACAGCTGTTATTAAACCGCTGCATTACATAGTATTACTATTAAATACAGTCCTCCCTTGCTTCTCTATCATTCTCTCTCACCGTTTGTTCTCCCCATCCCTGCAGCACAGTGGTGATAAAGTGACTAGCATTGAGATAAGCTATGAAGCGTTGAGAGACAGGAGGTGTGGCTAGTGATGTCACTGTAGAGGTCAGGTCCTGATGGAACTCAAGTAGAAGATCAGACTGAAGCTCAAGAAACCGCAGTCGAGGAAACAGTGTGGGGAGTAATCTGTATCGCTCTGTAAGAAAAATACATTTTAGTATAGGCTACCATAATCTGAATTTGATCAATTTTATAACTCCTTTAACCCTTTTATCAAGTCTTGCATACAGCATTCTCTCACTATATACATGTACCATAGATCTGGAAATTTTCGCATGTCCAAATTATTTTGTTCTATCAAATTTTTGGCGTATCTAATTTTAGCTTGAGTGTGCATTGATTAAACCAATGCGTGTAAAATTCGTGTATTTAATTTTCATCGTAAGGACGAACGACGAAAAGATTTTGACACTAAAAATTTCCAAATTTACGGTACACAACTTGACTGTACTTACAGGTTCTTACTCACCTGTGATTCCAGCGATAAGGTTCATGAGATTCTCAGCACACTCAGGTACCTTGGTCTCATCCTCCTCCAGTACTGCAGCATACTGTGGCTGCCATGCAGTGGGTGACTCTATAATGGATTTGAGCTTTTCTACAGCAACTGCATGAGAGAGAAAAGAGAGAGAGAGAGAGAGAGTGTGTGTGTGTGTGTGTGTGTGTATGTGAGTGTGAGTGTGAGTGTGAGTGTGAGTGTGAGTGTGTGTGTGTGTGTGTGTGTGTGTGTGTGTGTGTGTGTGTGTGTGAGTGGGTGAGTAGGTGAGCGTATGTGAGTGAGTATTATGACAGCAGCTATCCTTCTCACATTGTTTCTCAAGGTTTAGCCAGCGACAGAGAGGAGCCTCGCTGAGCAGTCCCTCCATGCAGCTAGGCAAGAGAGGAGGGTAGGAGTGAACATTTCTCAACTCTTTTTCGAACAGCAACAGCTCGTCAACAAGATGAGACATGAGGTAATCATCGTCAATTAGTGGTCGCTCATTGGAGGGGCTCCCTCCTGACAGAGAGATACTGTGACGCAAGCGCTTGTCCACTTCTTGAAGCAAGCCCCGTATGAATTCAGTCTATGCAGAAATAATAATATGACAATCATGTATTAGTTACTGCCCTCACGCGAGGGCATTAACCGACATTAATGACCGCGGGAAAGTCGGTTGCCCGAGTTACGGTCGAGGGCGCAGCCCGAGACTGTACGAGGGCAACCGACTTTCCCGAGGTCATTAATGTCGGTTAATGCCCGAGTTGTGTAGGGCAATAAATGATTTATTACATAGTTCATCTCTGTGAGCGCAATAACATCGTGAATTTTTTAAACTCGCAAAGACGCAACGGTCTGTTGCTATAGAAGACGCTACGCGCGGTCAATAACCTATATTAATGCCCTCGAATAGAGCAATCCGATTGGTCAAAGATGACGTACTATGTAATAATGTGTATTAAAATACACAGACAACCTTTGAATCCACATGTTTGAATGTAGTGTCTTCAAGAGCTGGTTGGACATGGTTCTTCAAAAAGTGGGTGTGACTGTTTATCCAGTTTGAGACTTGAGTGAAGAACCATTCTGGCTGTGAAGAATAATAGTTCATAAATTTATTCAGTACATGTACATGCACATTCCCAAACTTTATCAGGCAGGTTAGTCTTGACATTTCCGTAAAAGTGGAATCGGAACCGCTTCCTGAGAGGAGCCAGCATTAGCTCCAATGGGAAAAGGAGTGGGTCACCTAGTGTGGGTACCTCCCTGTCAGCTATTGGGAACTGATGAGAAGGATCAAGAGCCAACAACTGTTTGAAACACAACATGAATTCTCCTTTCTTGTGATCCTGAGCAGCAACAGCACTAGAAGAGATTGTACCAACTAGTGGCCAACCCATGGCTTTGAGCAGGTCAGAGAATATACTGAGATTGGTGAGTGCGTGAGTGAGTGAGTGAGTGAGTGAGTGAGTGAGTGAGTGAGTGAGTGAGTGAGTGAGTGAGTGAGTGAGTGAAAAAGAGAGGAGAGTGAGAGACAACAAAAACAGTTTAGAATGTTAAGTTAAAATTTGCAATAAAATTTAAGATGCACTTGTAAAATTTACAGTAGCCTTTACCACTAAAATTTAATGAGAATATTGAAATGAGAGGAACCCCTTGTTTACCTTGTCAATCTCTCCTTTAGTTGTATTCTGTGTTGCTCACACTGGTGACCAACGAATGACACCAGCTGAACACACCTGCTGCCCTCTAGCTCTATGGATAGGGCACACAACTGCTCAAATGCCTCCACCGCTCCACTCAGTGACCCAACAGACACCTTGCCATCAATTTTGGAACTGAATGGTAAATAGTCATACAGACAGTAATGCACTGTACAAGTGACACAAAAATACCATTATACAGTGAAACCTCTCTTAGAGGACACCCCTCATCCCTCTATAATGGAATCCCAAATATAACCCACATAATGTATAATAAACCCCTGACCAGAGGACAGCCTCTCTATAATGGACAATTTTTGTTGGTTCCAATGGTGTCCGCCTTAGAGAGGTTTCACTGCAGTTAGTAAATTATGGCTCGGTGGGCAGAGCCAAGCAGTGCTCTGCTTGTATTATTTGCACTTTAATGAATTTTGATGATTAAACGTGCTTCTCATACAGTAATAAACTGCGATTGTTGGTCACAAATGCAGCAACTAAATTAATTTTTATTGCACAAGATTACTCTTCCAATGATGCAACAATACACAAACTAATATTATGTTTGCAGTCTGCTCACCTGAGCTGATGTACCTGTCTCACCCAGGATAGGTATTTTCTCAAACGCTCTCCCTCCACCAGCTCCAAGACAAGATGGCGGATACCACTAGCCGCCTTGACTGACTGAGCTGAAGTTAACTCCACCTCTCCATTCTCCCTCCCATGGTCGCGCAGAATGGTAGCGACTCTAGAGTGAACAACTGACAGTTCTCTTGTTGTGCTCTGCACATCAGCAGCAACTCTTTCCCACTCGGTAGAGCCTGATTCACAGCTGACCCCACCTCCTCCACTGACCCCGCCTCCTCCTGACAACTACAAAACAAAGTAGTGAAGAACTCCATAAACAAACTAGGCTTTGTGTACATACATGGACTCTCAAGCACAAGTATTCATGAACAGATTTAGTTCTAATAATGCACAACCAGCCTCGCGTCTAAGGTCTAGCTATGTCTGTCAACTGTCTGGCGTTTTTGACTCGATTTTTTACTTACTCGGAGTATCAGTTGTTCACGTTCTCTTTCTAGCTCACAAAGCACGTCAGGAAGAATCTTGTAATTGTCTCCTAATCTCTCGTTCGCGAATTCGTCGAGCTGCTTTTGTGTGAGCGCCATGCTGTAAGGCGGGGTCAAAATCAAAAACCGACCCCGGCCCCGGCCAAGTAGAGCGCAGTGATGTGTCATCGGCACCTGTTTTGCTATTTTGAAATGTTTTTTTCACTGCAGTGATGTGTTATCGGCACCTGTTATGCTATTTTGAAATGTTTTCATTTCACTGCAGTGATGTGTTATCGGCACCTGTTATGCTATTTTAAAATGTTTTCATTTCACTGCAGTGATGTGTCTGTTATGCTATTATGAAATGTTTTCATTTCACTGCAGTGATGTTTTGCCATACTCAGCATGGCTGTGTCCATCTGCCTTATACATACAATCATCATCATGCTTGTTACACTTTCTCATAACTGGTCGAGATCATGTTTTTACAACAGTTTGCAGCAGAATGTCAATTTTGCTCTTTTTGAACAACCTGCAAGTGTGAAAGTGAAACAGTGATCTGCAAGTTCATTCCTTTTGCTACGTGTATAGCTAGAAAAGCAGAAAGTCAAGTAGTCTATCATTTCTTACTTATCAGGTAAACTATAAATGTACATGTGACAACTGATCATGAATTATTTAGATTTTTCATTGATGGATATTGCTTCCTTCATACTTTTTACACTATTGGCTCAGCAAGTTTTCACTCTATCAAGCCAAAAGCTGATCTATGTCAGCCAGACTGGTATCGATGACTCTTCGTGCTGGAAGGGAGGCTACTCCACTCCCTGCCTCTCTCTCAATCTGGCCTTCAAAGGAGCCCAGCACTACAACCACTCCATCACCATCCTCCTCCAACCAGGACAACACCAGCTGCACGATGGCAGTGAGACTCAGCTCAGGAATGTATCACAGCTAGCTATTATGGGTAATGGCAGCGAAGGTGAGGTAGTCATTACTTGTCAGCCATTGGCTGGTCTGGCTTTCTTTGAGTGCTCAGAAATAAAAATTAAAAATATAAAAATTGTCGGATGTGGTGCGTTGCACAACAGCACCAGTCAGTATGTTAGAGGATATTCTTCAGCTATTCTGAAAATTCAAGTTGCAGTACTTTTCAGATTTTGCAAAATTGTACAATTAGCTGAAGTTCACATTATTGAGTCAAATGGCACTGGTGTCATCCTTTACAACCCAATGGATGTGGTTTGTATAGATAAGAGTCACTTTATGCACAATGGCTTGTCAGACAAGCAACCCCAGGCAGCCTTGCATGCAGGAGGAGGAGGGTTAGTAATAGAGGCTAACGATGCCACTTCTCGGTCATTCTGTACTATAGCTAACTCCATCTTTACTGGTAACACAGCTGGTAGTGGACAGTTTTCATTTCTGTCTCCAATAGTCAATCCCAGCGGATACTTTGGTCTTGGTAGAGGAGGAGGTATTTCAGTGGTGTTTAGAGGAGGAGCAGCCAACAATACTGTGCTAATTGAAAGCGTGCAACTGGAAAATAACACGGCTCAGTTCGGAGGAGGTATCTTTCTCGTCTTCCACGATGGTACAAAAGGCAACAATGTTTCCGTAGCAAACACCCGGGTAGCAAGAAACAAGGCAATGGCAATGACAGATGCATTTACAAGTGGCGGAGGTGTCTTCATTACTTACGTTGCTATCAAAGCTAACTACCCATTTAATAACACTGTTACCATAAACTCAGCTCAATTTATCTTAAATGAAGCTAAAAAAGGTGGCGGTATCACTGTTTATGCACAAAGGGATACTGATCATCATTGTTCGCCCACTGGTAATAAATTACTTATCACCAATTGTGCATTTGACAAAAATGCAGCATCAGCTGGGTCATCTGTTATCATTTCTCAATCAGAAAAGGATAGGTGGCCACTACTTGTTACAACAGTTTGTGACAGTAACTTTACTAATGCCCAATGTGGATATTCTTGCACAAGCAGTGTACTTATTGACTCATTACCACTAATCTTCAAAGGTGCTTTGATATTCTCTGGAAACCGTCTATCAGCTCTTGGTCTCTACTCATCATCAATTGAACTGTTACCATCAACTCAATTACAGTTTATCAACAACATTGCCCACAATGGAGCAGCTCTCTATATTGCAGACTGTGGTTCAGTTGTTGTAAACAATTGCACGAGCCTTTCTTTCAAAAACAACACAGCTGGCAATAATGGTGGTGCTATTTATGTTGAAACTTGTGAGTTTGATGAAGCTGAAAATTGCTTCATTAGACACAGTAACCCAGCACTTCATCCTGATGATTGGAACACAAGTTTCACTTTCTTTGGGAATCAAGACCAAGCAAATTATTACAGTCTTGAGAACTCAATTTACATTGATTCAATACAATCCTGCATATGGTCTGACAGCTCAAAGCAACAAACAGCATTTTGTTGGAACGGATGGTCTTATCGAGACACTTCAGGAGTTAAAGACTACTGTCTTAACCAATTAAAATCAGGCCCAAATTATATTAAAAAATCAGGTCTCACAAAGTATATAGTCTATCCTGGAGAATGCATTAATTTATTTCGAGTTATAACAGTATTTGATATTTGGGATCACGATATTACAAATCGAACTTATCTTCAAACTGATGTCTTATCAGATGCTACTGACATACTCACTATCAATAGCTATAGCCCCTATGAGCATTGTTATTGCAGTTATTTTCCACTACCAAATTGTCTCCTACCTTATCAACTAGCATACAGACCATGCGGGACTCATGATGTACTATTGCAGACTAACTGTAGCAATGAATATTACAACTACACTTCACAAATCTTGGTACATCCACCACGACTTCCTGATGGAATTGTTTTGGACATTGCATTCAAATTATGTGACAACAAGACTACTTGTGACTATGGTGAATGCCGTCCTAATTATAACAACCAGTACATGTATGTTTGTTACAATGCAGTTGGTGAAAAATACAATTATTCTTCGTACGATTATGATTGTGAATCAAATTACAAGTCCAGATGCATATTCCCCTACATTACAATCTGTGGAAGCTGTACAGATCCAGATTATGGCATCGCTATTAACTTTCCACACTTCACTTGTGCCAAATGTGAACCATTTAACGCTGCTATTTACATTTGTTTAGGAATTTTACCAGTTCTGATCTTGATGGCAATTTTAACAGTTTTCAACATCAATATTGTCAATGGAAATCTCAATGCATTCATTCTATACAGTCAAATGGTGACACTGCAATTTCCAGGACTTGGATACACAGGTTGGGTACCAAATACAGGGTTAGTATACTTCAATTATTATTTCTTAGGTATTCCACTCACAGTGTACAGTATTTGGAATCTCAACTTTCTAACATTGTATCGAGATCCTTTCTGTATTCCTGGCATACGTACTGCAGTCGGTGTTATTCTTCTCCAGTATGTGACAGCTGCCTGTCCTCTTTTGTTCATTATAGTCTCATACACTTGGATACAGTGCTACAATAATGGCTACAGGCTTGTTGTGTACACTACTAGACCAGTCCATCGACTACTGGCTCACTTATGGCGTAAACTCAAAATACAACCTTCACTAATTGATACATATGCTGGTTTGCTTCTGTTAGCATATATGAGGTTTCTAGCTGTCTCTGCTAAACTATTGCAATCTATAGCCATTGATGCACAGTCATCATCTCCATTGGAGACTATGACTGTACATGCCACGCTGGGTGCCATAGCCGTGCTGTGTTTAATAGTGTTTAATCTCCTTCCAATGACAGTTGTTTCATTGTATCATTTGAAGATATTTCAACAATTTCTGACCTGGTGTAGGTTGAACAGGCCTGGTTTACATGCTCTAGTGGATGCTTATCAAGGTTGCTTTAAAAACAGTGCAACAGATGGTAAAGAGAGGAGGTACTTTGCTGGGATATATCTTCTGTTTCGGTTTTGTTATGTCGCATTCTTTGTTACTTTTCTTAGTCCTGTGATTTATTTTCAAGTCCAGAATGTCGCTTTGAACCCATTAGGAACAGCTGAAGCATGTTTGAGTGTTGCAATGATTGGAATAATTCTTTTACTACAGCCATACAAACAGAAATTCCACAACATTATTGATTTTTTGATAATATTTTATATGGGAGTAATTGGCGGACTGTCTTCTGCAAATTTTAGTTTATTTGTCACCATTGGTCCATTATTTTTGCCTTTCTTAGTTCTCTTCTCTTACAACATCTATCGTTTGCTTAAGTGCTGCTGGTGCGCTTGTGTAGCATGGACTGCCCGGCGTAATGAATCAGAAAATGATGAAAGGGATTACTCACAGTTAGAGAATCAACCAGCCATTGCTCCTCTTACCACCACCACTGAGGTTTCACTAGATAACTATGTTCATGATGAACTATATGCTGATCGTGTACTTCATCCTAGTGAATATAAGTTGTTTGATTGAATTTGACCACTGTAGTTTGCTGTATTGTTTGTCACATTATCAAGTATTTCCACACTACTTTTTATATACAATGTAGTATTTTTATTTCTAACAGTTACATGTACTATGATGAAGTCGAGGGGTTTGTCAATATTAACCCTCACGTGACACGTGACATTTAGAGCTAGCTGGCTACTGCCATAGATCTATCATCTATATGGCACTGCCCAGCGTCTTCAGACTGAGATGGTGACCGGAGGACGCACCTACGGGTCAGGAGAGACTGGCCCACAACACGACAGTATCAGCTATTGACAATTAAGAGATGAGTTTTCCAGCGTGAGACAGCTAGTGATCGAGCTATATAGCTAGCTAGCAGTCCGAGGAGCAGTCTTAGGAAGGAGAATTAAGCTACCCATATGTCATTCGGCCAAGCAGTGTACTTATCGACTCATTACCACCAATCTTCAAAGGTGCTTTGATACTATCATAGATAATATTGCAGACTGTGGTTCAGTTGTTATAAACAGTTGCACGACCCTTTCTGTCAAAAACAACACAGCTGGCAATGAGGTAAACACAGTAACCCAGTACTTCATCCTGATGATTGGAACACAAGTTTCACTTTTTTGGGAATCAAGATCAGGCAAAATATTACAGCTACGAGTGGTAACCAGACTACTGTTATTACAAATATGTTTCACTGTGCAGTGCTCTGCTGTCTACTGTTGTCCATTGTGCAGGCAACTGGTAAGCTAGTTTAGTCTTTTGTGCCTGCTTGCTTGATAATCATTCTCTGATCTTGCAGCAACAATATGTACTCAACAAGGAACACAAGACTGTGATCAAAATATAATGGCTTTTGCTTGCAATGGACTGAGAAGAAAAAGACAGCGTGTACCGCTACCCTGCCCACCAGTAAGCTATACTATTCAACCTGATACACAGCTATAATTTCTACAGATTGCAAGCTGTCTGGACCTTCATCGCATCAACCCATCTGCTCTATCAGGCAGCTACCAGCTAGGGCTAAGCAATGGCACAATAGCCAATGTGTACTGCGATATGGAGGGCATAAACTGCAATGGAGAGGGAGGCTGGACAAGAGTAGCATTTGTCAACATGTCTCAACCAGGTGCAACCTGCCCTACAGGACTGACACAAATTCAACAATCTGGTCTAACTCTCTGTTCCCGTGATTCTTCTAATATAGTTCAAAGAACATTCTTTACTACGTTTGAACTGGAATATTCTGAAGTATGCGGTAGAGTGCAGGGCTATCAGTTTGGCTTGCCATCAGGGTTTTCTTTAAATGACAATATTGACGAAGTGTATACTGATGGAACGTCCATAACACACGGTACTAATCCTCGCCAGCATATCTGGACGTATGCAGTAGGTAGAAATGATGATGCCGCAGAGAGTACCGACTGTCCCTGCAGCAACGGAAGTACTCAAAATGTATCATCATTTGTCGGTGATAACTACTACTGTGAATCTGGAACTAATGTTTCTCAACTAGATGTACTCTATCCTGACGACCCATTGTGGGATGGAATGCAGTGCAACAATCTTGAGACTACATGTTGTACAAACAGTCGAATGCCGTGGTTCTACAGGACATTAGGGACGGCAAATGGTGATATTGAACTGAGACTGCTGTTTAGTAGTGAGAGACCTTTGGGCAGTCCTCTTGATTTAATCGAACTATACATACGCTAAATTCATAACACCTGTAACATGTTTTTAGAAGTTGTACTTGTAGTAGCTTTGCAGTAGAAATGCAATAATAATTTTTTCAATGTTGTTAGCAGTAATTGCTCAAGGCATTGCATGTGAAACCACAGAAGGAAATAGTGGACATTCTAGCTACCCATACATGTAAAGTAAATTAAAAAGATTTCTATCGAAATCAAAAGGATGTAGTGATGAAGAAATCTACCACTGGTTCACAATGTAAACCAACAAGGAACAAGCATGGAATGGTAACACGATTGACTTGCTAACAGACCATAGATCCCTACATCAGTGGCTGCTGTGGCCTGACTATAGCTAGTTCAGCTAGTTACTGTTGACTGACACCTGACATGCATTGAATTGAATTCAGCTGTTTGTGACAAAATATTGATCATAGTCTTATGTACAGCCACTGATGTAGGGATCTATGGTCTGTTAGCAAGTCAATCGTGTTACCATTCCATGCTTGTTCCTTGTTGGTTTACATTGTGAACCAGTGGTATAGATTTCTTCATCACTACATCCTTTTGATTTCGATCCTTAGTGAGGGCCAGAGGGTCTGTTTAGCCTCGTCCCCAGGCTCTAAATTCTATAATCCGCCCACTCAATAGAGCCTGGGTACGAAGCTAAGGGTCTGTTCACAACAACCCTCCCGACGATCCTTAGGTAGGGCCGAAGGCCCTGTTTAGGACGACCCTCTAGCCTCGTCCCCAGGCTTTAGAGCCTGGTTTATACTGTATGCGCATGCGCTTAATTATGGCAGAATTTGCAATTATTTGAGTGGGTGGATGGTGGGCGTAACGATCGAATGACGTTTACTGATAAGCCTGTTTGCAGCTAAGACGTCAAAATAAGATGGCGCGCACCAATAACAGAGCTGCAGTAGTGTCAAGCGACTCAAGTCTACAGGATTATCGGTCCCAGATCACACTGCTGTGTTGTTTATGCCATGTACGAGCCACGATCGCCATCGCTGTGCATAGTAAATCCAGTTATTAACAAACTTACCGACGTATATCGTCACGAATCAGCAGTCTGTTAGAAATAACTGTTACAGATGCCAACCTGACTAACACGATTGTTATAAGTAGGAGAAGAGACTGGCGCTCTGGAGAGACCTGCTTTAGATCTGGGGTTAGCATTCAGCTATTAGCACACACCGGAAACTCGACGTCACTTAGCGTATACATAACACAAGGATGAACAAGAATCCGTGATATTCTTGGAAAAGCAAAAAATTAAACGCATGCGCAGACAGTATAAACCAGGCTCTATAATCCGCCCACACAATAGAGCCTGGGTACGAGGCTAAACGACCCTCCCGACGATCTTTAGGCTTACCAAGGGCCGAAGGCCCGGGTTAGGATACCCTCCCGACGATCCTTAGGCTTATCAAGGGCCGAAGGCCCGGGTTAGGAATACCCTCCCGACTTTGCGCAGTTAGGAGAAGGTTTTTTAGGGTTTAGGGTTTAGTAGCTAGCAAAGAACGGGCGTGGTTAATTGAATTATGAATATTAATTATGCGGCATTCCTCCTGTACCTAACCGGAACCTTAGTTAAATGGGCGCGCTTGCGCGCCCTCGAATTTTGTCAAAACCACGCCCACTTCCGGACAAAATCCGTCTATTTTGCGTTCTTGTCGCATCTAATTCTTATTCACTTGTTATTTTTAGCTAAGTGCTACCAGTCTTGCACGTGGTGAATGTGGGACAACCCCTAGTTATGATTGTGTAAACTAAATTCCTCATAAGGTATGGCAATTAATATAGCTTGTGAATATCATTATTGAGCGCAAAGGGGGGTTCCATGGAACCCTTGGAACCCCCTCTGGATCCGCCACTGATACGGCGCGGAGATACCTTAGCAGCTTGGTCACGTGCGCTAGCCACTGCTTAGTCACGTGCGTATTGCGCAATCACATTAATGGCGTCGAACACTTAGCTGACAATGGATCACGATCGAGAACTCGCTGAATTTATATCGCCGTTACGCTAAAAACAAAGTTCAAAAGGCACATGCCAGGAGAATTTCACGACTGTTCGTGGGTGTTTTGGTCTCGGCACTGCTCGCGTAAAGGCACTAGGCGAGTTGAAGAAAGAAGAAGAAAACGAAGATGACGAAATTCGATTTTCACCGTTTCCAGGTTCGTCACTTTAGTAACAATTTCGAGCAATCTCCTTGCTACTGTAAGATGGAGCAATGCCAGATAGCAGATCTAAGTGTCTATGGACGTATAAAATTCATCACCAGGTGAAATATCAGCGTTTGAACGCTAATACATTGTATGTAGCCGCCATCTTGTTTTCTCGTTCATCCCTACATAGGGAGTCACTACCGTGCCTCCCTAATATGCATGCATTGCCAAAATAACGATTAGATTATTAAATCAATGTTACTATAATATTACGTTTATTAGTGAGAGACCTATGGGCATGCAGTCCTCTTGATTTAATTGAACTATAATTATAGGAATCCTCAACAACCCATGTTTCACATGTGGTTTGAATGGCTTATCCCTTGCATCAGCATCTCCAATTAAGTCATCATCAACTCCCTGCTCATCTCTCCCGCTCACACTCACATATCCTGCTCCAATATATACGCTGACTTCCATTGCAACTAACACAGCAATAAATTTCTCCATATTGTTCAATTTTTCAATGTTCAATGTTACGATTTTTTAATGTGGCTAGCAGTAATTGCCTCAAGGCATTGATGTAAAAACACAGAAGTAGTGCACATTCTGATGACATGAAGCTGCTATCTCTGACAAAATATTGATTAAATCCACACTGTCACTCGAAGAACATGAAAAGTGCATTGCATGCATGCAGTGTAAACTGAATCCATTTGGGAATTCAGCACCTCTCTTGAGTTGATACAGGAGTGTGTTCATCATAGATTTGGGTATACAATTAACTTTTGTGTAGGTTTGTGTATGTTGAAGTCGATTTTCCTGTTTGGGTAGCTCATTTTACTTGCATTTACTTGACATCATTTTGAAGACAGTTGTGGTCTTCCTGAAAGCTTCTAGTGGGTGGTTGTAAGAGTTCATGGGCATCCTGGCTGGTATGTACAATGTGACCCCGGTGCACTTTGTTAGCTTGAGTGAATCATGTGTGTAGTGAGGTCAGCATTTACTGGTCATCTGTGTGGATGATAAATAAGATCTCGCCACCGCTTACTATAATAATTTAAGGAACAAGACATGACATGTAATGCAATATTCTGTAGCAACAGGAGTAGCAGTAACAGTATAGTGATAGTAAGAGAAAGCACCTTTGTACACACAACAAAATTATGTATTCGAGCTCCATCAGTTTCTTGAGTTGTTCGATTACAGATAATTAAACAAGAAATGAAAAGATTTCTATCGAAATCAAGAGGATGTAGGGTTGTGAAATATAACACTGGTCCACAATGTAAACTAACAAGGAACAAGCATGGAATGGTAACACGATTGACTTGCTAACAGACCATAGATCCCTACATCAGTGGCTGACTATAGCTAGTTCAGCTAGTTGCTGTTGACTGACACCAGACGTGCATTGTATTGTGACAATTAAACATAGATCTTATGTACAGCCACTGATGTAGGGATCTACGGTCTGTTTTTTTTGGACATAAGCCTGGATACATACAATAGCAAAAAAATGCTAACACGAGGTATGCACCCCAAATAACAAAAAGTTACACTAAAATTATAAGTATACAGTAACACACAGCACAAAAATTAAGGTTTAGTACATTTTTTAAAAGACGAAAAGTTAGATAAAGAAACAACATCATAACTTAAACTGTTCCAAAGTTTAGTTGAAGAAGGAAAGAAAGAAGAGGAGAATTGATTAATTTTAGATAGATAACTGGCGATACTCAAGGAGTGGAGTGACCTTGTTGAATATGGACTAGAAACAAAACGTATGGGAGCATCGGGGAAGTCTACTGTTATAGCAAGTCAATCGTGTTACCATTCCATGCTTATTTCACAACCCTACGTCCTCTTGATTTCGATAGAAATCTTTTGTTTGTGTCCTTTTTTCTTTTAGCAGTTCAATATTATGCACGTACTAAGCCGTCTTTGTTTCCACCATATGTTTAGTTTTCCTGTTGTTGATGGCTTTTCTTAATTATTAACAATTTTAAACTTGTAGCTAAAAATAATTGTTGTGCTGTACATATCAGCTCGCCTACGCATAGATGCATGCAGTGCATACGAGCCCCGCCCACACTTGTTTGTAGGCCTGTACGACGGTTATAATTATCTGGCAAGCACAGAATTGTGATCCTATACGAGCTTACCGTTCTTCGATGACTCCAGACAAAATTGTGTTCTCCGTGATCCATTCGGTGTGGCGAAACTCAAGCTAGTGCTTGGTCACGTGCGCTAACCACTGCTTGGTCACGTGCGTATTGCGCGTCGATCTATTGCTCGACAGAAGAGATAGCAGCCACAGACGCTACATGTATTATTTCCCCCATACTGTTATGTAAATCGCTGTAATAAAATGCACGTTGCGTGGGTGTTGAATATTAATTAAGTGCACTGCCACCTTGTTAGCTTGAGTGAATCATGTGTGTAGTGAGGTCAGCATTTACTGGTCATCTGTGTGGATGATAAATAAGATCTCGCCACCGCTTACTATAATAATTTAAGGAACAAGACATGACATGTAATGCAATATTCTGTAGCAACAGGAGTAGCAGTAACAGTATAGTGATAGTAAGAGAAAGCACCTTTGTACACACAACAAAATTATGTATTCGAGCTCCATCAGTTTCTTGAGTTGTTCGATTACAGATAATTAAACAAGAAATGAAAAGATTTCTATCGAAATCAAGAGGATGTAGGGTTGTGAAATATAACACTGGTCCACAATGTAAACTAACAAGGAACAAGCATGGAATGGTAACACGATTGACTTGCTAACAGACCATAGATCCCTACATCAGTGGCTGACTATAGCTAGTTCAGCTAGTTGCTGTTGACTGACACCAGACGTGCATTGTATTGTGACAATTAAACATAGATCTTATGTACAGCCACTGATGTAGGGATCTACGGTCTGTTTTTTTTGGACATAAGCCTGGATACATACAATAGCAAAAAAATGCTAACACGAGGTATGCACCCCAAATAACAAAAAGTTACACTAAAATTATAAGTATACAGTAACACACAGCACAAAAATTAAGGTTTAGTACATTTTTTAAAAGACGAAAAGTTAGATAAAGAAACAACATCATAACTTAAACTGTTCCAAAGTTTAGTTGAAGAAGGAAAGAAAGAAGAGGAGAATTGATTAATTTTAGATAGATAACTGGCGATACTCAAGGAGTGGAGTGACCTTGTTGAATATGGACTAGAAACAAAACGTATGGGAGCATCGGGGAAGTCTACTGTTATAGCAAGTCAATCGTGTTACCATTCCATGCTTATTTCACAACCCTACGTCCTCTTGATTTCGATAGAAATCTTTTGTTTGTGTCCTTTTTTCTTTTAGCAGTTCAATATTATGCACGTACTAAGCCGTCTTTGTTTCCACCATATGTTTAGTTTTCCTGTTGTTGATGGCTTTTCTTAATTATTAACAATTTTAAACTTGTAGCTAAAAATAATTGTTGTGCTGTACATATCAGCTCGCCTACGCATAGATGCATGCAGTGCATACGAGCCCCGCCCACACTTGTTTGTAGGCCTGTACGACGGTTATAATTATCTGGCAAGCACAGAATTGTGATCCTATACGAGCTTACCGTTCTTCGATGACTCCAGACAAAATTGTGTTCTCCGTGATCCATTCGGTGTGGCGAAACTCAAGCTAGTGCTTGGTCACGTGCGCTAACCACTGCTTGGTCACGTGCGTATTGCGCGTCGATCTATTGCTCGACAGAAGAGATAGCAGCCACAGACGCTACATGTATTATTTCCCCCATACTGTTATGTAAATCGCTGTAATAAAATGCACGTTGCGTGGGTGTTGAATATTAATTAAGTGCACTGCCACCTTTAAAAAAGCTATTTCCCATAACACAGAAACTGTTTTCTTATTTCAACCTTTTTAACTCACCTAATTGCTCCTCAACTTATTTATCTATTATTTATTTTTGGGTTTCACCACTCGTATTAGCATTCCGCTAGTTGGTTCTCACCCTGTACCTGCTCTTTCATTCCCTGTCTGGAACTGTGTACAAACTCGTATAAAAAAGTAAGCTCTACTTTGGTCTAGACTGGTCGCATAACCACGTTTGCTAACGCCAAAAAGGGGCTGTAGACGAGCGATTTAACGGCGACTGGATTCAATTTTGTACTGCCCTCAATGAAAAAAGCGTGACGTCACGATTTAGCGTTCACGTTCGATCGTTCACCGTCGACGTGAATCTAAACCTAAACCTCACCTCTAGATCTATTGCATGGTGGTGCACGTGATCCTGGTGCCAATGACTAATATGTAGTTCGCTATGGCAAACCACTTCCTCGTTCCTGCATGCGCAAGCCCAGCGAAGTCACCGGATGCTGCATCATGAGGGCAAAAGTTTATTAAGGTGGCGGGTACTCTTTCGCAATGTAAACTTGTGGTGATAATATTATATATATAACAAGCCCAACGAAGTCACCGGATGCTGCATCATGAGGGCAAAAGTATTATATATAACAAGCCCAACGAAGTCACCGGATGCTGCATCATGAGGGCAAAAGTATTATATATAACAAGCCCAACGAAGTCACCGGATGCTGCATCATGAGGGCAAAAGTATTATATAACAAGCCCAACGAAGTCACCGGATGCTGCATCATGAGGGCAAAAGTATTATATAACAAGCCCAACGAAGTCACCGGATGCTGCATCATGAGGGCAAAAGTTTATTAAGTTGGCGGGTACCCTTTCGCCCACGCAATGTTATTTTATGTAAACTTGTGCTGATAATATTATATGACAAGCCCAAGAAGTCACCGGATGCTGCATAATGAGGGCAAAAGTTTATTAAGGTGGCAGGTACCTTTTCGCCCACGCAATGTTATTTTATGTAAACTTGTGGTGATAATATTATATACGAACAGCCATATGACCAAGTTTTCTCATTTGTATGAAGTCGTGGGCAGGGCCAGAGGGTGAAATATTTGTCTAGAAAGTAGCCGTTCAAGATTCATGGCTTGAAGAAGGCGTATCTGTTCATATTTCTCTGCGGCAAGGCTTGGACAAAAGTTGACGCAGAAAGTCGAAAACTTCGTGATGTGCTTTTTGGGGCTGCCACCTACGGGTACTTTCTATAATTATAAGTTTAGTTTTAAAACAAGTGCAGAAGAGCAGTCTTTGGTGTTTCTATCAGTTGCTTTTATGCCGTTCTAGCGCGTTTTATATTAACACAGTGATTGTGGTGAAAAACTTATCGGCAGATGAAACAATTAAATAACTGAGCACATTGTAGACTGATCCAAACAGACTAAAGCTTCTAGCTACATATATCCTTCCTTGATCTCTATTTCTTGAGACTGCTCACTCGAATAAGCTACACAGTCAACTTTCTCATAAGCAGGATTTTCCTGATTAGTTAGTCGTGATGCTGGAAGTTGAGGAGGAACTGAAACATAGATATGGTTATTATTGTCACTGTCAGGTTCTTCTGGTCTCTTCTTCCAGTGCTTGCAATATATTATAATAATCAGCAATACAACGAATTGAAAAACTGAAATTATGATGACGAATAGAATAATTCCAACGAGAATTCCAATGACTGTTCCAGCTGCAGGTGATACATAGATTAAACACAGAAGCCTGAAGGAATATTAAAAAGTGTTGTGCACCCTCTCATTGGCATCGTGAAACAAATCAGAACACAAATTGAGTCACTTATTCTCCACAAGAATTTCTCAGTGCTAAGTCCTATAGTGATGCCTCCCTAGAATGTACACACGGGAGCATGAAGGGATATATCTCTAGTGACTTTTCAAAAGGACAGAGCCTTTCAGCCAAATTTTTGTTTAGGATGCTGGTTGCAACAATTTTTGACACCTCCCAAAATGAATTGTGGTACCAAAGTTAATGGCCTCGTACTGTACATTTATCACACACAGTGTATTGCTAACACACTTTGACTAACCAGTTATAAGACCATCAAAAGCAGTACTGAAGGTCGGTGTATCTGTAGCAGTACTAGTACTGAAGGTCGGTATAACTTGTGTGTTCATCACATCTGTATCGGTGATACACTCATGGTATACTTACAATAATTATACTTATAATAGTCTATACTTTACCTGACACTCCATCGTACTGAACACAGTACAATGGATCATGTAACATAATAACAGAGTCCATTAAACTGATGACAGTATAATATACAATGGATTCTGTTATTGCCGATGCATGTGCA
The DNA here is from genome assembly GCA_964017065.1 of Haliclona indistincta. Taxonomy (NCBI): domain Eukaryota; kingdom Metazoa; phylum Porifera; class Demospongiae; order Haplosclerida; family Chalinidae; genus Haliclona; species Haliclona indistincta. The sequence goes on along the minus strand of OZ024787.1, from coordinate 7,000,676 downwards.
TGCATCAACTGAACAGACTGAATAGAGAAGCAGATGCTAATAATGAGCAGAGCTATAGAACAATAGCTATATCCACAAAACTACATGCATGCATACTGATGATGAAATGTTACTATTGCACATAAACTTTTAATCCTCATAATAATTGAAGGAATATTAAAAAGTGTTGTGCACCCTCTCATTGGCATCGTGAAACAAATCAGACAACAAATTGAGTCACTTATTCTACACAAGAATTTCTGCTAAGTCCCATAGTGATGCCTATAGGTCCCCTAGAACGCACACACGGGAGCATGAAGGTATTATATATCTCTCTTAACTGAAGTGACTGTTCAAAAGGACAGAGCCTTTCAGCCAAATTTTGGTTCAGGATGCTGGTTGCAACAATTTTTGACACCTCCCAAAATTAATTGTGGACCCAAAGTTAAATCCTTTTTCCCTCTACAATTCTTCTGTGGAACTCTCTTGGCTCTTCTATTAAGTCTTCACCCTCACTGTCTGTTTTCTCTTCTAAAGTCTCTAGTCATATATTCAAACCTACTACACCCCACTAAATAATTTCATAGGTGAGTATGTTAAAAATTTATTCGTGTTTATTTTGATTTTGCTTTCTATTAGCCACTGAATATTGAGCGTGATTTCTCATTAAAAAATAAATAAAAAATAAAACATTTAATGGCCTCGTACTGTACATTTATCACACACAGTGTATTGCTAACACACTTTGACTAACCAGTTATAAGACCATCAAAAGCAGTACTGAAGTTCGGAGTATCTGTAGCTAAAACTTGTGTGTTCATCACTCCTGTATTAGTGATACACTCATGGTATATACTTACAATAATTATACTTATAATAGTCTACTTTACCTGACACTCCATTGTACTGAACACAGTACAATGGATAACAGAATCCATTGTACTGATGACAGTACAATGGATTCTGTTATTGCCGATGCATGTGCATGCAGTTCCCGTTAGCTTATTTTGTCCTAGGAGAGTTCCGTTGACATTTTTTGTCCTAGGACAATTTTGTGTTGGCTAGGACAAAAACTGTCGATCCAATTTTGTCATAGGACAAAATTTGTCAATCAATTTTTATCCTAGGACAATTATCATCAGCTGAATTTTGTCCCATGTGACAATTTTTTTTCTGGTAGGACAGACATTGCTGTGACAATACAGATGTTGTCCTAACCTTCACAAACACTTACTCTGCAAGTAAACCACAGTGTTGCAAGTGACAGGAAACAGCTTTTAATGAAATGTCTGAATCTGATCTGAAATTTGTGTAGCCACTGACCTGCATTAGCAGCAGTAGATCTAGTAGCGGGTCTAGTACCGTCAAGAGAGCCATCAACACGACTTGTGCCAACTGGAGCAGGTGGAGCTGTCGTAGAGAGTGTGATATTCTCTGTGCTAGCTGGAGAGACTGAAGCAGACACAGAGTCACTGGACATACAGGAGATCTGTGGGATGATACTGTACACATTAGCCGGGATTACAAGCTGTTGTTGGGGGGACATAAGGCATATGCCTTCAGACTGGAGAGGAAATCTCTCACAGTCAAGGTGACTCGGCCATTGAAGAGAGCTAGACAGATAGATGTGTTCACAACTATCCCGAACCATTTGGCAAAGCTCCCTGCAAGGTGGAACAGTAACCAATGCTCCTCCCGGCTGTTTAAGGCATGCCGGTGTGTAGTACGAACAGAGAAAGTGAACGATGGCGGGAGAGCAACAGGTTCTAATGACTTGATAAAAATCGATTACTTCAGCGTTAGCTTCAACTTGAGTCATATGCTGTCTATAGTTGGGGAAAGTGGCATTCTGCCAGTCCATCGACTGACAGATGAGGACTCCATCGATCGGTTCACAGCGTGAGTTCGAATCTGGCGGTAGAGTACTTACTGGTCGGACCTCAGTGCTCCGGGAACAACTGATGAAACCAGCGATCAAGAGAGTTACTAACAGATATGGCAACATGATCGATAACTCGGACTAGAGTCCCGTTAGGGCTAGGAGAAGACTAGCCTCGTCCCCTGCCAAATTTTCGCAACGCAGAAACGCAACAGGGCCTGGTACACACTGCAATGCTGGTAGTGATGATGTTATTATAAGCAAGAGTGCACGGACATCAACAGTAGTTATACTGTAGTATGTCATGTACTGTACTGTGGTACGCATGCGTATGCAATGCGTACCAGGCTCTCTAATAATATATACAGCGCTTTGCAGTTAGGTTGGCAGAAGCAAGCAGACAGAGTCTAGCTTGTGGTTTACACAGTGCACATACTTGCATGTATTGTTTATAATGATATTCACAATGCGTGGGTGGCTTTTTGTGGTACATTGTGTATACTGTATCAAGACCACAAGCTAGACTCTGTCTGCTTGCTTGTGACAACCTAACTGCAAAGCGCTGTATATATATAATATATAATAGCCACCCACGCAGCCCGCCCGAGAGCCTGGGTACGAGGCTAACACCAAGCCAACTGCCAGCTATGATGTCTACACTAGAAATTTAAGAGTTAAAAATTGCACTACTAAATGGGGCATATGCATTATTATTCTCGCATAAATAAAATTTCCGGCCCAGGGGTCATGGACGTTATTTAGAATCATTCTCCAATCATTGCTGTGTATTTTGTACCAAGATTCCGTGTTCTTCTCGTCGGTCTTACGAAGGGAATCGTTTGTCCTATGACTACCATACTTTGGGAAACAAAAAAATAGTAAGTGGGACACTGATAAAGAAGGAAAGTTTTGTCTAGAGGCAAGTCTGTTGCATCTGCAGTCACCACTCATTTCATGCCTGAAATCACGCTGTTTTCAGTTGTGAATCGCTATTCACGTCTTCAGATGCATGGATATACACCGCAAAGGTTTGCTGACAATGTTGTTTTAAGTACTAAGTGCAAGAAAGCAACTAAAGACAGTTAAAGTTGAGAACAGATGGCAGACGCAACTCGTCTAATCCGACCGTGTTTCTCGGCCTCAGTTGTTTTCTCGCGTCTAGTGCATCAAGTAACATAGTTAGCGAACCTTTGCGGTGTATATCCATGCATCTGAAGACGTGAATAGCGATTCACAACTGAAAACAGCGTGATTTCAGGCATGAAATGAGTGGTGACTGCAGATGCAACAGACTTGCCTCTAGACAAAAATTTCCTTGTTTATCAGTGTCCCACTTACTACTTTCTTGTTTCCCAAAGTATGGTAGTCATAGGACAAACGATTCCCTTCGTAAGACCGACGAGAAGAACACGGAATCTTGGTACAAACAGGAGCCCATAACGAGAAGGAGCGTCCAACACTAATACATTTCCTCGGTACCAACCTATGACCAAAATCCTCAAGTAGAAAGTCCATATTTGGCAGACCAGGTCCAGCCCCTTGTAACAAGGCCACGCCACTGTCAAAACAATTGTTCGTTCTGTACGTACGTACATTATACGTGTAATTGTACGTTTGGGGCGTTGTTGGATTGTCATGGTCAGCCGTGTGTGGCCGCTTCTGGCCCGAAAGAGGTGTACTAGGTGTCGTTTCGACATCTACAACGCTGACAGCTGGTTCCATACTTCATGCACCGCGTACCGCTGAACTAGCACTCGATCGTACTCGTGGTTGTGTACGTATGTTACTACGAAAACGAAGTAGTTATGAATATCATTAATGTTAACCCAACAGTTTACACAGCGGTCCCCATATATGGACTTCCTACTTAAGGATTTTGGTCATAGGTTGGTCCTGCACGTTGGACGCTCCTTCTCGTTATGGGCTCCTGGTACAAAATACACAGCAATGATTGGGGAATGATTCTAAATAACGCCCATTACCCCTGGGCCGGAAATTTTATTTATGCGAGAATAATAATGCATATGCGCCATTAGCAGTTCAATTTCAAAAGTTTTCTGGGGAGGACCCCAACCTCCCTCTATTTTGAAAATAATTTGCCCCCTCATTTCAAAAATTTTTGCCTACGCCCCTGAATCCAGTATCTCAATTTTAAAGACGAGCGCTGTGTCGTGTTAGTATTGCTTGTTTCATCGTTCATTGCCGAGTATATAAATAACACGGATCAACTATAAAGAACGTACAAAGCCACCAGCGACCACGAGAATACACCCAAGTGCACCGGAAGTCACGTGCTACACTCACGTGACAACTCACAGCTAATAACTAAACCCAAACCCAAACCCAAGACCCTAAAAACCTTCGCCTAACGGCGACCGGTATTCGCCGCTAACTTGCGACCAGTATTCGCCGCTAACGGCGTCCATTATTCGCCTAACATGCCTACTGCCTACATCGTAGTATTGTCTTGGCGAATACTGGTCGCGAGTTAGCAGCGAATACTGGTAGCAAATTAGCGGCGAATGCTGGTCGCCAAGTTAGCGGCGAATACTGGTCGCAAGTTAGCGGCGAATACTGGTCGCCGTTAGGCGAAGGTTTTTAGGGTCTTGGGTTTGGGTTTAGTTACTAGCTGTGAGTTGTCACGTGAGTGTAGCACTGACTTCCGATGGACTTGGGTGGATTTTCGCGGTCGCTGGTGGTTTTGTCCATTCTTTATTGTTGATCCCATTGGACTGCTATGAGCCATATCGAACGCCACGAGCGGAAAATATTCTCGATTTTGGCCTGATTTCGACAAAATAAGTTTATAATTATGTATGGACAGATCTCCAATTGCTCACAATTTGGTCTTGTTTACCTGGACAAGCGGCTAAGTAGATGCAGCAGCTTGCCTGAGCGCGGTTCAATATTTCCAGCGTTGTTTGCATTAATGGGTGTCTCTAAAATCCGGACCGGACCGACGGACCGGACTTGCGACAACTTCTAAAATCCGGACCGCTAGTCCGGACATACAACGCTGACCTTGGAGTCGCAATGGAAGCAGCGAGAGAAGCAGCGCCTTGCCTGGTGTTACAGCCACAAGAAGACCTACCAAATTCCACAGTTTTAGACCTACTATTGAATCCTGAGAGGCTTACCAGTAATCAGTCAGAGTCCTTTAATGCTGTGTTAAAAAGAATGCAAGAATGGAAAGAGATGCCTGTGGACACTGCAGTTCTTTCGCTGTATCTTCTTCAAGCTTATTACTGGAATGAATGGCAGCGCGGATTAGCTGGTGTGTATCTATTAACTTGTGACTACAATGTGTTACCTACTTAAAATTAATTTGAAGCAGGATTGGGAGTGCTAAAACTGTGTGAAGAGCTTAGAACTGGTCACTACTTGCCAGTAGATGAAATGAACCTAATTGCAGCCATAGATGTTCATAAAATTTTCAGTGAGTTGAAAGAGAATCAGAACAAGTAAGTGTATAGCTACAGGTTCCCTGTTTGGTTTATATAACATTATAACCATGAAGTGCAAAACCAGAGACAAGTGAAGGTGCAGAAGATGTCTGTAGTAGCACACAGCTGTTGCATGATAACTGCTCGGCCACTGATGAACAGTCTGGTGCTAGTAATATTGAGGTTTATGAACACTTAGAAAAAAAGTCAGTTTAGAATTTACCTGCATTCAAGCTGGACTTATTGTTATCTTGCCTACTACAGATCAGAGGATCACTCAAAGCTAAATGAGAGTTCTCAGGTGGCTCGTGCAAGGTAAATTAATGAGATTAGATCATGCAATGCTTTTCATTTTCTTATTGATTATTGAACAACAATGCATTTCTCATGACCCAAAGCTAGGGACATTTACAGTCATTGGAACTGGAGGAAAACCACATGTTGTCAAATTGTTTCCTGTTGAAATTTGCTCATGCCCCAGTGTAGCTACATGTTACCACATCATTGATGTGAAGATGAGTCTCGGCATTCCTTCCACAATCAAACCAAAGTAAACCTGACTCAATTAAGAAAGAATACTCGATGTAAAAGTCGTAAGAAGTCTGGGAGGAAAAGACCAAGGCCTGGTATAGACTCTATTACAGATTAATTCAATACCATAATTATTTTTATGCACTCTATGCATATTAGACGACTATGATGTACAACCTGCACCAGACTCTATTATAGCAGCTTCACAAGCTGATATCATCTTCGATGACGAGTTTGATCCTTTTGATTCTGAGTGGGCAGGTGAAATTGATGCATGCTTGATTCCTGCTGTGACGAAGATCGAGACAGCCAGCACTGCTGTACCTTTGATGCACAAAAGATCAAAACTGATGGATGGTATGTATTAAGTATGTATCTGTGTTTAATATGCCTTCTAGTAGCTACTTTAGGTATTTTTATTAGTATTCATAATTTATACATTTCCTCTGCAGTCTCTGAATTACAATCTCGGTCATCAAACAACACAAGTATGGGTTACAGCATGCAACATACCAACTATATAATGGTATAAAATTTACTTTTCTAGAGGGAAGGTGTAAACAATGTGTCGGATGCAAGGCAGAAGATTGTGGACAATGTATCTGTTGTTTAGACAAAAAAATTTGGCAGACCCGGTAAAAAAAAGAAAGGTTGCATTCAACGAAAGTGCACTGGTTTGCAAAAGGTATACACTAAAATAGCATAACTATAAGTATTAATCTTAACATAACAATTATTTTATCTACTTAATAATTATTCCAGGAGGTATTCATGCCAGTTGCATCTAAATGTATCAAAAAAGAACTGCAGCTTGGCTATTCAACTCAGATAGATGAATTTCTGAACCATTATGGGCGAAAACGGAAAGAAATCAGTGGCGATGGAAACTGCCTTTTCAGATCCATTTCATACGTACTGTTCAACACTGAAGATAGACATTCTTATGTAAGACAAGAAATAGTTCAAGTCATAAAACTAAATGAGGAATACTTAATTCAGGCCTTATTGTTTGCCAAATAGTGTAAGCGAACATGCTGAGAAGATGAAAAACAACTATGTTTGGGGAACTCAAGCCGAAATCTTTGCAATTTCTGTTTTGGTTTTTAGGCCCGTCTTTGTAGCTACTGTTAAACGAGATCTCACATACTACTGGGCAAAACAAATGTGTTCACACAGTTCAGAGTTCAAGTTCACTCCGCTAGAAGATTTACATGAGAATCTGGAAAAACTGAGTCACTTAGAAATATTTAATGTAGGAGGAGTTCATTATGATGTCTCTCTGACAAAAGATGGGCAATTGCCAAGAAGTACTCCATACAATGAGGACTGGTCGACCTCGGCTGGTATCCCAGTTGTTATTAACTAGTGCACAGCTCTTTTGGTGGTTTCCTACAGTATGTACTACTATAACAATATTATTACTACAGTATGTACTACTATAACAATATTATTACTACAGTATGTACTACTATAACAATATTACTACTACTGTATGTACTATTACAGTATTATTACTACAGTATGTACTACTATAACAATATTACTACTACTGTATGTACTATTACAGTATTATTACTACAGTATGTACTACTATTACAGTATTATTACTACAGTATGTACTACTATAACAATATTATTACTAATGTATGTACTATTACAGTATTATTACTACTACTTATAATGTTGCTCTCAAATTATACTGTACATCTTTCCTCGTATAATACATTATTGGCCCGTTACGTTGCACTGACCTCGCTTGAATAATCACAGCACCCAAGCGAGTATTTTAGACAGTTCGGGTCCGTATTTTAGACAGTTCGGGTCCGTCGGTCCGGTCCGGATTTTAGAGACACCCGCATTAATGCATAAATATATAAAGGCGGGGCGAGGGCGGTGTCTTTCGATTGTTCCCCCGCGTTTTTTCAATGCCTACAATACCAGGTTCTCTGATAGCCACCCACGCAGCCCACCCGAGAGCCTAGTCAGCCGTGGCCAGACCCATCGCGTCTACGTATGGGTCTGGCCACGCCATACGTAGACGCGATGGGTCTGGCCACGCCTGACTACCGAGAGCCAGGGTACGAGGCTAGCTTGGTGTAAACAGAGATAAAATAGCTAGTTTACATGTGGCTCGCACTAAATCAACCACGTGGCCAACATGGTCACAACCCTGCATGAATTATGCCACGCGGTAGTTGGGGCATATTTAGGGTTGGCACGAAAACAAGATGGCGGATACACCAGACTAAAAACGAGTTAATCGTGTGTTTCTCTTCTCTCGTAAAATCTCACGGTATTTTAATCACCTGATGTTCATGCTGATGGGTAAGCGCTTGCAATGAGTCCATTAAGTCCGTCAAGAGAACATGTTGGTAGACAAAAAACAATACGGCGTCTCGTCAGGAGGCAAAATTACGGCACGCTCATATCTTCGCCGCACGGGCGTTTCAAGTGATTCTAACCGTCTGAGGCGTCTTAGACGATGTTGTCGATGCTAAAGAGACCTTTAGTAACAGCAGAAACGAAGTCTAAGGTGGTAAACCAAAGTTCACGTGATCACCCGTTTGTTCATCTTCTTTCTTCTTCTTCTTCTTCTCCAGCAAGCCTAGCGCCGTGGCGAGTGAGCTATTCAAGACAAAACCTACACAGAAACTACACTAGTCGTTGGGAGCAGTGCACATGTCTATTTAAGCCTAAAACACTACCAGAAGCGATTATTTCCAGGAAAACATCGATTCCATAACCGACTCCATTCCATGCAGGTTGCGCCTATTCGCGCACGCCCGTGTATGTAATTATTCTAATACAAACGCACCTTAGTACAAATTGCTTGGAACGCGAGTGCTGCTGCCACTATAGAAGTGTTCACAGCAGACAACGAGCAAATCTTCACTGGTACACTGGATTTGCCTGTTCAGGCTTGTAATAATGCTAGATTATGCTTAGCTAATGTTGCGTGGTACGTGTTGCATGCAGTGCAGAGCCGATCGAGTGCAGCCTGCACAGTGCATTCAGTGGAATAGCCTTCTCTTTACACTGTATTAGCATAAGTGCCAACTAAATGATTAATAAATAAAAAGAAAAGAAACAAGTAATAAAAACATTTTAATAAAATGCAAGAGATTTAGGGTTAGTACATCTGTCGAAGAAGTATGGAAACAAGATTGTGAAAAGTAGACAAGGTTTGAAATAAAAAGCATTGTAACGATAGCAGTGTAATGCTACCTCCCTAAATTAACTGCTTTCGATAGTTGTGGTTAATTTAATAGGGGGGTAGCATTACACTGCTATTGTTACAATCCTTTTTATTTCAAATCTTGTCTACTTTTCACAATCTTGTTTCCATACTTCTTCGACACATGTACCAACGCTAAATCTCTTGCATTTTTATTAAAATGTTTTTATTACTTGTAACAACTAAATTCATCTACCGAGTCTGCAAAAAGGGGGCAATTGCCCCCCTGCCTACGCCACTGGGATTGCTTCAGCTCGCTGTCACAAAGCAATGGCCGGCGGCTAAAACACTTGCTGTTCCACTTAGAAAATTAGACAAAAATCACAAAACCGTTGCAGAAAAGTCTCCTAGTGCTTTAATTAGTGTGATCAACATGACACCAGTGGCGTATCTACGGGTGAGCCAAGGTGGGCACAGGCCCCACCAAGTCAAGGAGGTGCCCCACCATTTGAGGACCTCCGTTCAAAAACGGCAATTAAACGTTACAAAATTATTTTGAATAACTCCTTGACAACTGAGCTAGCTGGGGCGGAGCACGTGACTTTAACCCATGCACCCACGCGTTGACGACCAGACACGTCACTGTAGGCGTGGTTTCTTCTGGTCTGGAACTATGGCGAATTCTGGGTGCTCTTGTACCCAGCTTTTCCGGATTGTGTGACTGATTGCAGCTATCCAGGTACATTTAGATGACTGCGCCAGTAATTCCTACCAGTTCTGAATGCTTGCCATTGACCAATAGACAGAAGTAAGTGCAGCTAGCTATCTCGCTTGCTCGCTCGTTTCTTCCTCTTGCAAGCGGCTCAGGCCCCTTCGGCTAGACACACACAGACACTACAAACATATCTTATCATCCACACAGTTCATATCTGTCTCCTTAAAAAAAAAAAAAAAAAAAAAGAGTTCTTCAGTCGCTAGATCCTTTGATCCTCAAAGCGCCGACACCGGAAACTTGTAAAGATGAAGGGTGTCTCTAAAATCCGGACCGGACCGGACCGACGGACCAGACTTGCGACAACTTCTAAAATCCGGACCGCTAGTCCGGACATACAACGCTGACTTTGGAGTCGGAATGGAAGCAGCGAGGAAAGCAGCGCCTTGCCTGGTGTTACAGCCTCAAGAAGACCTACCAATTCCACAATTTTAGACCTACTATTGAATCCTGAGGGGCAAGAGTTGTGCAAAGTACCTCCTATTAGACCAAAGGCTGGCCAAGTGTTTCTGTTTGCACCAGAAAAACAGCATGCTAAAGGTTACTTCTATCATGCATGCATTACTCTAAGCATGTACATGAATGTTGATAGATTAAATTTTCTGATTCCAAAATTGAATTGTCCCGAATTGTTTCATAGATGATTGGAGGTGTGACCAATTTAAGTGGGAGCGTTTTGGACGAAAACTACTGAAGACAGAGCCTGTCATATCCAAAACATACTTTAATTACATGACATGCAGGTAAAGGTGCAGAGAAGGAGTTCAAAAGATATGCGTACACAATTAGTGATCGAGCAAGCAATCTCACACTTATTCATTACATTCTATTGTCAATGAAAATCTTCATGTCAGAACTTGTAGTTCAGTGCTAAGAGAATTGGAGAATACAACTCAGTCTCCATCTGTTGTTTACAATCACAAGATTGCTGATTGTAGTAGCGCAATGCTTATAGTCCAGTATTGCTACCTAGAAACAGAAAGCAAGTGTCTAATTGTCAACATCTCAGGAGAAAAGCATTTCGTCTGTCTCATGATGCCTTTTGAAGCTATTGATTTCCACTTACCTAATATCTGCAGATTTCTCTGTTGGAACCATGCAATTAATGCCGTTAAATTCTGGCAGCGTAAGCATGGTGCTACAGCCAGTGAAGTTCCAATGTACGTTAGTGATATTCGGGATTTGTTTCACCAGGAAAACAATTATGTTTGGGGAACTCAAGCCGAAATCTTAATTTGAACTTTCTGTTTTGGTTTTTAGGCCCGTCTTTGTAGCTACTATTAAACGAGTCCTCACATACTACTGGGCAAACCACATGTGTTCACACTGATCAGAGTTCAAGTTTACTCTGCTAAAAGATTTAGCTACTTGAGAATCTGGAAAAACTGAGTCATGTCTCTTTGACAAAAGATGGAAAATTTGCCGAGAACTCCACCATTTAACGAGGACAGGTCCACCTCTGCTGGCAACCCAGTTGTTATTAGCTAGTGCACAGCTCACTTGGTGTTTTTCCTACAGTATTATAACTTCAGTATTACCTGAGTATTACAGTATTATTACTACAGTATGTAAAACTATTACAATATTATAACTTCTACTATTACAGTATACAACTATTACAGTATTACTACTACTACTTATAATGTTGCTCTTATACTAGACATCTTTCCTCGTATTATACATTATCGGCCTTACGTTGCGCACCCAAACGAGGTCAGTATTTTAGACAGTTCGGGTCCGTCGGTCCGGTCCGGTCCGGATTTTAGAGACACCCAAAGATGAAGGTTCCGAATACATGCCGACAGAGGGGGTGGTTTCACGGTACTTGAATGCCGCCTGTATCTCATTTCCTGTACAATAACCATTATAACTTGTGTTATTAATGATTATTATAAAGTGGGCACTTACCATGAATACTAAGTAGCGTTGTATTTTTACAACTTTTCAGTGGTCAAAGAGATAACAAATAAAAAGAACAACCGGTATAAGTATTGCGACATTATGTGTAAAACAATCTCGTGCAGAGCGAAGTTCTTTCCTTTTTCATCGACTTGTAAAGGTTTTTTTCACATAAATACATCATTTCACTGCAGTTTTAGTCGCTTATCAACCACCTGCAAGACTTGGTAGTAAGCGCGGCGCTAGCGTTGAAACTCCGCCCCATTACGCCTATAATTACTCGGCTTTGCTCGCGTCGCTGCTGTGCAACAAAGCGAAGGGCTATCGCCTCTATATTTTCTCAGTTTGTTCTTCGGACATCAGACTTCTCGATTTTAGCTCAATTTTCAACCGAAATACGTTTTAAGCCCCTTTTTGACCGGAGCCCCTCATTTGTGGGCACCTCTTGGGCTCAGTACAGTACTCGTGAGACTTGTAATGTTGTAATACTCAGGGTTCGCACTATCGAGATAGCAGTTTGACAGCGATGTAAAAACCGGCAGCAAAGTATTATTAGCAGAACAGAACACAGGCAGACAGTGTAGCATCATAAATAGGCAGAGGTGAACATGGTCACATGATACAATTATACAAGATCATTGTTTATAAAAATAGTGTCTGTCTGCCAACAAGTCTCTGCATGAGAGGTCACAACATTCCTCCTCCTTTAGTTTGAACGCACATAGTCACCAAAGCGAGAAGGTGGTTTGCGATTGGAAGGAGGATTGCGTCTGGGAGGAGGAGTCGGTGGATCGTCTGAGGAGTCATGATCAGTGGGCTCTGAGACGGTTGGTTGCTCAGTGGGTTTTTCATCAAGTGGAGAACTTGCATGATCTGACTCCTCCGGTTTGTCGATCTCTTTCGGAGAGGGCTCAACTGCAGGAGTGAGGTCCACATCATCTTGGCTCTCGGGATAACGACTTCGGATATGATCAAGGTGACGGCGAATGATTCGTCCATCAGCTAGTGATATAGCGAATGAGCGAGGACCATCAGTTGATTTAATCTCTCCGGGTAACCACTTGGGTTTGGATCCTGGTGGAAAATTCTTGACAAACACCAGATCACGTGGTTTGAATTCTCGAACTGGATCCACTGGTTCATCTTGTTTCTCCTCCATCCTTCTGTTCAAGTCTGGTTTCAATAAGTCCATAGGAGAACGCAAGTGCCGGGTAAACATCAATTCTGCAGGAGAGTGTCCAGTTGTAGTCTGTGGTATATTACGATATCCAAACAGGAATCGAGATAGTCGATCTTGCAGCGATCCTTTCGTGATTTTCTTGATTCCTTGTTTGAATGTTCTCACAGCTCTCTCTGCCAAACCATTCGAGGCTGGATGGTATGGTGCTGATGTCTTGTGAATCACTCCATTTTGTTTTAGAAATGTCTCAAATTCCTGGCTCGAAAAGTTGGGTCCATTATCAGAGACTAAGATCTCGGGAACTCCAAATGTGGCGAAGATCTTTCTGAGACCAGTAATAGTAGCACTTGAGGTTGCTGAGGGTAGAATGTGTACCTCCAACCACTTAGTGTAAGCATCCACGACCACCAAAAATGTATGATTCAGAAATGGACCAGCCAAATCAACATGGATACGAGACCATGGTCGTGAAGGCCAACGAATCGGTATAACAGGTGCTACAGGAGGGGAAGACTGATTCACTTGACAGGCTGAACAATGATGGACATGTCTCTCAATATCTTTGTCCATACTCAGCCACCAGATGTAGGCACGAGCCAGCTGCTTCATGCGAACCACACCAGGATGAGACGAATGCAATTGACGAAGGATAGCCTGCTGCCCTTGAGGAGGAACAACCACACGACTACCCCATAACAGGTTGACACGACAATTCCAACTTTTTTTTTTCATAGATCTTGAGTTGCTCGTCTTTCACTGTGGACGGCCATCCCTTCTGCACAAACTGTAGTACTCTGGATAACGTTGGATCTCTTCTTGTCCAGGTTTTGATTTGGTGTGACGACACAGGCATCTCCCCGTCCAATGCTTCCATCATGAGAACTAACTCCGTGGGTTGTGGCGTCGGAGAATGCATAGTTGTTAGCGGAAGACGACTGAGGGCATCAGCATTGGCATTCTGGTTGGATGTCTTGAACTTCAGCTGATATTGATACATCTCCAGAGTGAGTGCCCAACGCTGAATTCTAGCGGAAGCTTGAACAGGAATAGATTTATCTTCATCCAAGAGACCCAACAAGGGCTTGTGATCTGTATATAAAGAAAACATTCTCCCAAATAGATATTCATGGAAGTTTTTAACACCAAAAACACAAGCCAATCCCTCTTTTTCTAATTGGGAATATCCTTTCTCTGCTGGAGATAGAGTTCTAGATGCAAAAGCAATGGGCTTCTCACTACCATCAGGGAATTTGTGCGCCAGCACAGCACCCAAACCATATGCAGATGCATCACAAGAAAGGATCAGTTCTTTGCTCGGGTCATAATGGACTAATACAGGGGTTTCTGTTAACAGTTTTTTCGAAGCTTGGAATGCTTGCTTCTCTACATTGGTCCAACGCCAATGTGCGTTCTTGTTCAGAAGCTTTTACAATGGGGCGAGGGTAGAAGATAAATTAGACGTGAATCTACCATAATAGTTTAGCAGACCCAAGTAAGATTTCAAGGCTGTTACATTCTTAGGCTCGGGGGCGGCTAAGACTGCTTCGATCTTGACCTGAGTCGGATGAAGACCATGCTCATCAATTTTATGGCCAAGATACACCACAGAAGAAGACAAAAAGGAGCATTTACCTTCCTTTAGTTTAAGACCAGCTTTCTCAAGTCTCTCAAGTACTTGGTCTAGGGTCTGCAGATGAGCTTCTTCAGTCTCTCCTGAGATCAGAATATCATCGAGATAGACAGCAACTCTTGGGATGCCTCGCAGGAGATTCTCCATGGTCCGCTGGAAGATGCCCGGAGCTGATACAATTCCAAACGGTAGCCTATTATACTGAAATAGACCCTTGTGAGTGTTAATAACGAGAAGCTCCTTGGCCTTGTCATCGACTAACAATTGTAGATAGGCATGAGATAGGTCTAGCTTAGAGAAGAACTTGCCTCCATTCAACCCAGTGAACAGATCTCGAATTAGGGGAATAGGATATCGATCCACTTTGACTGCTTGATTCACAGTCAGCTTAAAATCACCACAAATTCGAACGGATTTCTTGTCTGGTTTGAGGATAGGAACAATCGGCGCAGCCCATTTGGCATGTGTCACTGGCCCGATCACACCTAAACTCTCCAGTCTGTCCAATTCTTCATCCACTAAAGCTCGCATTGCATATGGAACTGGTCGTGCCTTGCAGTATCTTGGTTTGACTGTCTCATCTACGTCCAGTGATACTTTGAAGTCTTTCAGCGCTCCTAATTCTGCAGAAAACACTAAGGAATGACGAGACAATACCTCCTGCAATGCATTATTCACATGGTGAATCTGACCCCAGTCGAACGGGAACTTATCAAGCCAATTTCGACCCACTAGTGAAGGCCCAGAGCCTTTGACAACGGTGAGAATAACCTCTTTCTTGTTACTCCCATGCTCTGCTAGGACAGTAAAAACTCCCAGTACTTTTAGAGGCTCACCAGAGTATGTCCTGAGTGTTACCGATGATTTCTGAAGTTCTCTGTTCTTCCACAACCGCTTGAAGGTGTTTTCTGAAATGATTGAGATAGCGGCACCGGTATCCACCTCCGCAGTGGCACTCCATCCAACTGCATCCAACTGCATCTGTACTGTCAACGGTGGTTTACACTCGACGTCCTCAGCTTCGACTGCAAACAATTGGTACTCTTCTTCGGGTACTGGTGGACTGAGCGAGAAATCATCCTCAGCTTTCAGACTCTTCACTCCGCCTTTAGCTGGACGCTGCGACGAACGACAAGCTGCCTTGATGTGTCCTGTTTTTCCGGCACTGGTGACAGCGCACATGCAGACTTGAATCGACACGATGCAGCATTGTGACCTGTCTTGTTGCAGCGAAAACAACGTACTGGAGGAGATGGTGTCTGTCCTCTACCCATTTTCACCTTGAGTAGCGGGTGAGCTGCATCTTCAGGCGTCAACTGCAAGGCCTTGAAGTCCTTGGTAGCGTTTTCACAGCTCATTGCGTCGTCTATCGCATCTTGTAATTTGAGGTCTCTTCTAGCCAGCAGTCGTCGCTGAATTTGCTGGTCATTTATCCCGCACACCAATCTGTCTCGCAATAGTTCGTCCAGAAAGTCTGCCGGAAACTTGCAGTGTTCTGCCAGAGCTCTGAGTTCCGACACGTAGGTCATCACTGACTCGTTCGGCTGTCTTCCACGTGTATTAAACTTGTATCTCTGCATGATAACAGACGGCGCTGGGTTACAGTGGTCCGACATCACTTGTACTAGTTCGTCAAAGGTTTTGTCGTCCACCTTCGCTGGAGCCACGTTCCTTCTCAAACGAGCATATGCTGCATGCATGCTTCGCCCATGCATAACTGTGATGAGTACTGACCGCTTCACGGTTGCATCTTCAATGTTGTTAGCAGTGAAATAGTGTTTCAACCTCTCGGCATACTCGGTCCAGTTTCCTCTGTCCGGGTCAAACTCTTTCATTGCACCCAACATCGCTCCTGCCCAGTGTAATGTTGTAATACTCAGGGTTCGCACTATCGAGATAGAGTAATTGATCAAACTTCGTCCGGTGTCACAGGAAATCGGGCCGCTAGGAAATTTTGCCGCTGCGACAATTTTTCCTAGGAAATTTGGCAGCATCAGCGGCACTATTTCCTAGGAAAAATGGTCGCGTTTAGGAAATTCTGCAGCTTACCGCGCACTAGTGCCGCTGTTTTGATTCACACCTGCTACGCGTGTTCCGTCTGCAGCTGCAGTATAAAATGGAGCCCGAATTGTACGACAGACTGTACAATCTTTGTTGCAGCGGTACATTCCCTTCAGAATTCAGCAAGGCAGAGAAAGACGGTTTGAGAAGGAAAGGGAAGAGCTTTTTAATCAAAAACGGTTTGCTGTATCACAGGGAGAAGAAGAGGCAAGTAGATTTGCAGGTCAGTGCGAGTAACTCACGGTGGGTGCATGAGCTAGTTACTATATTATATTGACAACTTGTTAGTTTATCTGCTAAATCATCACTGGTGTAGGTAGTGAAGTCCTGTCAAAAATCACAAGTGCTGGAGGAGTGTCATTCGAGTGTGCTAGGAGGGGGGCATTTTGGAAGGGACAAGACTCTTGCTAAGATTACAGAACGATTTTACTGGCAGGGAATTGTCGAGGATGTTAAGAATTTTTGCCGAACATGTGAAAAGTGCCAAAGAGCAAACAGGTACATGATATCGACACAATTCATGTGTAAAATAATTATTGTGCTTACACGTTAGGAAATTTGACAAAACAACAGCTGAGCTTCACCCAATACCTGTAAAGGCAGAAGTATGGGACACTGTGGGAATTGACCTGATTGGACCTCTTCCTGAGACACCCAGAGGCAACAAGTACATAATGACTGTCAGCTGCCTCTTTTCCAAATGGCCTGAGGCAACAGCGTTAAAAGACAAAGGAGCAGATGGTATTGCAGAGTTCTTGTTTAAGTGCTTCACGATCCACGGATGCTGCCGCATCAAGATTTCTGATCAAGGAAGAGAGTTTGTCAATCAGGTACATCAAAAAATAACACTAATACTATTTCGACTATAATATTTCAAATAATAGGTGAATGATGAGCTTTGCCGGCTAATGGGTGTCAGGAGCCATTTAACAAGTGCTTATCATCCTCAAAGCAATGGATTGGATGAACGCTTTAATCAAACACTCCAACGACAACTTTTGAAGTTTGTGGAAGAGGAGCAAACAGATTGGGATTTGTACATTGATTCGATTCTTTTTTCCTACCGAATTTCTCGTCAAGACTCAACTAAGCAGTCACCTTTTGTACTTGTATTCGGAAGACAGGCAAGGTTACCTATAGAGTTTAACCTAGGTGCAGATCTTGGTGAGAACGATTCTCATTACTCTGATTTCAACAATGGCTCCACCCTCAGTAGTGAACAAACTGCAGCTCCGACTAATGCTTCTCTTTCTGACTCCGCCCACAACAGTAGTGATCAAACTGCAGCTCCTACTAATGCTTCTCTCGCCTGCAACAGTAGTGATCAAACTGCAGCTCCTACTAATGCTTCT
Organism: Haliclona indistincta; assembly: GCA_964017065.1. Taxonomy (NCBI): domain Eukaryota; kingdom Metazoa; phylum Porifera; class Demospongiae; order Haplosclerida; family Chalinidae; genus Haliclona; species Haliclona indistincta. The sequence continues at coordinate 6,982,775 of OZ024787.1, read as the reverse complement.
CTCGCCCACAACAGTAGTGATCAAACTGCAGCTCCTACTAATGCTTCTCTCGCCTGCAACAGTAGTGATCAAACTGCAGCTCCTACTAATGCTTCTCTCGCCTGCAACAGTAGTGACCAAACTACAGCTCCTACTAATGCTTCTCTCGCCTGCAACAGTAGTGATCAAACTGCAGCTCCTACTAATGCTTCTCTCGCCTGCAACAGTAGTGATCAAACTGCAGCTCCTACTAATGCTTCTCTCGCCTGCAACAGTAGTGACCAAACTGCAGCTCCTACTAATGCTTCTCTCGTCTGCAACAGTAGTGATCAAACTGTAGTTCCTACTAATGCTTCTCTCGCCTGCAACAGTAGTGACCAAACTACAGCTCCTACTAATGCTTCTCTCTCTGACTCCGCCCACAACAGTAGTTCATCAGCACATGACCTCCAAGTTCTTTGCACACCCAGTAGTGCTCCTCTATCTTCTAGCAACTTTAATCTCAACACCCCTAGTTCTACTGCTTCAGCTCCAGGTAATGACTCAGACTTCTCTTCAGACGACTTGCTGGATTTCGATACGTCTCTTGAAAGATTAGTCAGGATTCGGAAAAAAGCTCTTAAAAACATCAAGTCTGCTCAGAGTCGACAGAAGAAGTACTATGACGCAAAGCACTGTAAAGACATTGTTCGGTATACTGTTGGATCTCTTGTGTTGTTAATGAACAGCAAAAAGCATTCCAAGAAAGGAATGAAACTAGCTCCCAACTGGACTGGCCCGTATGTAATTCATGAAGTGCTTCCAAAGGGTACTTACAGACTACGTGACCAAGGTAATCCATCGAAAGTATTATCACAGAAGGTAAACACTTCCCGTCTGAAGCAGTTTTTCCAGCGCTCTCCTCAATCGCCTTCCACCTCAGCAACTGCTTGTGATTTCTCATCTCGAGTACCTTCCACTTTGACTACAGGTCTTTGCCTTCCTTCTACTAGTTCAGCTAATAGCTCTTTCACAGCTGTTAATACACTCACTTCCAATTTCATGACTCTATCTGATCAGAAAGAGGTAAGTGATTTCTAAAATTAAAATAATTACAACAATAATTTAATGCAATTATTAGAGCTTGCAGATGTTGGAAAACCAATTGTACAGCAGCTCTTTGTACCGGAGGTGGACAACTGGCAGTAAAGAATATGCTTTCAATTCTAATGATGATGATGATGTAAACGTAAGTCATGTTATAGTACCTACTAAACTCATTAACACTTTTGTGTAGATGGAACCTCATTTGGACAAAACTAGGGGTGAATTTGGTCTAAACATCGACTTAGATGTACTTCTTTGGGAGGAAAGTCGTGTATATCATCAGCAAGTACCGATAAAGAGCTATCGTGACTTTCTGATCATGGATAATTGTCTGATGGAGGAATTTGATACCTTTAAGAAAAACAACATTCCGCTGGGATCCTCTGTCATTAAGTGCAATACTCTACTAAATCTTTGGATTCTTACTCAACACAACGTTTGCCAGTATTCTCTTTTTGGTGCCGGTCATGTGACTCTCACACAAGAACAAGTAGACAATCTCTGTGAGTGGGTCATAGATTTGAGAGAAAGAGTTACACAAGGTGGAACAAAAGTCCTAGAAGAGCTAACTCAGCATCTTCATTCGGTAAACATGCAATTACTTAAGCTGTTTGAATTATCACCTTGTACATGTACTTCACACAGAGTATCACAAACAAGCAAACATCAACACCAAGTCACCCTTATACAGTACGTTGAAAATTATTATAATAGCCATTCCAATTAAGGAGCATACGTCTGTGGAAAAACAGAAAATAAACGGGCACATTGTATGTTCATGCTTGACTGTGCAGCTGTAATGTACAAAATTTTATAGAAGGAAGTTTTTGCAATATGCTGAGCGGCGGAAATATATTTACTACTGCACTTATTATTTTGATAGGATGATAAACTCCTGACAATACTTGCAGTTGAATTATTGACCTCCTATGCAGGCCCCATCTCAAGCAACTGCTCATAAGACTTCAAGAAAACGAAGAAGACGTTGTGGTAGTTGTGCTGGGTGCACTAGGAAAGATTGCGGGCAGTGTATAAACTGCAAAGATATGGTCAAGTTTGGAGGAGCAGGCAAGAAAAAGCAAGTCTGCCTGCATAGGCAATGTGCAGACATAGCTCAAGATGGGAGTCCTCCGAAAAAGGTTGAGTTTCTATGCTTGCAGAAGTTCTTTTTTCATGTTATTGTCTGGATTATGTAATACAGATACCCAAGACCTTGATCACTTATGAGCAGTATCGTGAAATAGCACTAAAAGTGATAAAACACCTTCGCGACATTGGAGAAGGTATGGTGCGTCATCTCAATGAGCTATAAATAACTATCGTAGATCTGGAAATGTTTGCGTATCCAAATTATGTTACATCAATTTTCAGTGTTTTATGACACTGTCATTCTTGCACATTTAGAGAGCCGTAGAGACTTGGAGATATGGTATGCAAACGAGACAAATACTGATGAAAATATGATGCAACTCACACTTGTTATGGATCGTCTTATCCAACATGTTAGTGGTTAAAATTGCACAAAAACAAAATGAAGTTGGTAATTTTTGATTATCGCCTATTAATATTTTCTTTATAGGACAGAGTATTGATCCAAGCAGAAGACCATACAATCTCTGTCAATCCAGACTACCATGATGAGCAATGAGATAAATAATCTTTACTGTTGACGTCAAACTGTTTGCTGTAATAATTGTTTTCCTTTTGTTTTTCATTACCTGTATCACTTATTAATCATTAACACTTGACTATTTATCTATCGTTGTGTTCTGTTTCTGTTGACAATAATTATACACGCCCCATGATTCAAATCAAGCTAGGCGCTGGATATTTTCTAGCTCCATGTGGAACTGCTAAGTTGTTATATTAGTAGTTGTTACACTGAGTGCATGAGTTGGTCTGAGTTAGGCTATGTAGCACAGCAGATATAGAGATCATTCCGTGGCGTTTCTACCTACTCGTACCGTTTCGTGACCTGCGTACCGGCGATTGCTATAGCGGCACGATTTCCTAAACGCAGCTGTATTTCCTAGGAAACTTTGCCTCTGAGCCGACACGCCGCTACCGAATTTCCTAGGAAAAATTGTCGCAGCTGCAAAATGTCCTAGCGGCCAGATTTCCTGTGACACCGGTACCAATAATCGGCAATCCGTATACCGAGAGAAAAAGGACTTTCCAGTTAGCGACTGTATGTTTCAAGAGCTGTTCATGTCCCTATAAAGTAGTGATAATTATAAGCGCTGATCTTTCCCAGAGACAGAACTGTGATACAAAGGAAGACGCTGACGAATAGTATCAATCTTCGTCATACAGGGACTTAACTCCGTCTTTGTGATTTATTGCTAAGCCGCAGCTGGCGCTGCTAACAAAAACACTTGCATGCAACTCCCACTAGTTAGCTCTACAAGGAAGCACAACGGCGCCAAACTGCAAAGCTTCCTCTTTCCTGTAAGGCATGACGAATTTACGAACGGAAATTGCTGACTATGCAATTAATAAAAATTAAGTTTTATGTCAAAAATATTAGTGAGAGGATTATAATTTTTAGGATTTGAAAGTGTCGAACAATAGTTCAGATCCTCCTGTTGACAACTGTAACAAATCAATAAACATGATTGTTTGAGGATAATTTCATTATTATGTACCTCCTCTTATTAACGTAGTGGTGTTACACATACTCAGCGAGGAATGAAGTCGAAGACTTCTTGACAATAATTGTTAACCAAAATATCATGTGATATGTGTTTGTCAGATTCAGACAGCTCTGGTGGTGTTACACGTACTCAGTGAGGAGTGAAGTCAAAGATTTCTATTGGTATGTTGAAATTGTTAACCTTTGACATGTGCTTGTCAGATTCAGACAGCTCTGTTGGTGTTACACGTACTCAGAAATTGAAACCTCCTGTTGGTATGTTGAAATTGTTAACCAAAATATAACTTGATACATGTACTTGTAAACACATGCAGATTCAGATCTAAACTGTACAAGAGCAAGTTAATAAGAGGAGGTACATAATAATGAAATTACAATTATTTTTATTGATTTATTACAGTTGTCAACAGGAAGATCTGAAATAATTATTATTCAGCACTTTCAAATCCTCAATCATTAAAAATTATAATCCTCTCTCTAATATTTGACATAAAACATAATAGTTATTAATTGCATAGTCAGCAATTTTCGTTCGTAAATTCGTCATGCCTTACAGGAAAGAGGACGCTTGTAGTTTGGCGCCGTTGTGCTTCCTTGTAGAGCTAACTAGTGGGAGTTGCATGCAAGTGTTTTTGTTAGCAGCGCCAGCTGCGGCTTAGCAATAAATCACAAAGACGGAGTTAAGTCCCTGTATGACGAAGATTGATACTATTCGTCAGCGTCTTCCTTTGTATCACAGTTCCGTCTCTGACAAAGATCAGCGCTTATAATTATCACTACTTTATAGGGACATGAACAGCTCTTGAAACATACAGTCGCTGACTAGAAAGTCCTTTTTCTCTCGGCATACGGATTGCCGATTATTGATACCGGACGAAGTTTGATCAATTACTCTAGCAGTTTGACAGCGATGTAAAAACCGGCAGCAAAGTATTATTAGCAGAACAGAACACAGGCAGACAGTGTAGCATCATAAATAGGCAGAGGTGAACATGGTCACATGATACAATTATACAAGATCATTGTTTATAAAAATAGTGTCTGTCTGCCAACAAGTCTCTGCATGAGAGGTCACAACAAGACTAACGCCAAGTCACTTCTTGTTCAGTAGCACACTGATCTTATCGGCTGATTTACAGTATCTGTGACTCCACTATGAACCAGATTGTTCAACAACGTGGCTCGAACGCTACGAATTTTGACCACAAATGGGGCGGGGTTGCGAAAATTTCGCGCAAGCGCGCGCGCCCATTTCTGCGCCCCGCTAGTCCACCACCCACTCAATAGTAGTCCGCTTACTGAGTTCTTTGTATTCTACTCAAAGTCTGTCTGTTCGATGGGGACGTGCTTCTTCTACCCCTTTTACAGTATCTAATCAGGCAAGCCGCCAGCGTACCAAATTTCTCAATTTTACTTGCAACGGAAGTGGGCGGTAACCGTCCGTGGAAGAGGAGAAATGGACGAAAGTGTTGGCTTACAAAAATACCTGATTTTGTCTCTGTTAACCTGTAATTCCTTGTTAACAACGTGTGTGCTTGTTCTTTATTGGCTGGATTTTATCTACGAGAGGTCTTGGGAACTGTATGTTGCATCGTAGTTGAATAAACGCGGTGTAAAGTGCTTGAGCGTCACATTTGGACACGGTATGTTTCTGCTTTCCGCTCCCCCACTGATCAAACAATACGCCAGACACAGCTTGTAAGTTAATGACTGTATAAAGCAGACTATTAGCTACCTTTCCATAGTAATAATAACCACGTAGCTTTGCAAAAACGGCAGTGCCCAACTTTTTAGTACAGCTTTTTGGAGTTTAAAGTGGCTTCACTGTTATGGAAAGATACAGATGAAGACGTTGTATCAACTTCATACTTATTATCTTAGTATGTCAGTTTGTATTGTACACTCTAATTCTATTTTCTTGACTCTATCCTTCCTCTGGGTCCTTATTAACCCTCGGCGCATGCGCGAGGGTTACGGTACTTGCTTTGTCGTTCGGTCGGTCTGTCTGTCTGTCTGTCTGTCTCTTCTGCTACAGAGATCAGCGATCGCTTCTACGCGTCAACTAAGGTATGAACAGGCTAAGCATGACCATGGCTTGCAATGTGACTCGTGGATTTTGCTAAAGTGCTTTCGTTCTTGAGTTATGGCTGGCTCACCTTGCATGACGGCCATCTTAGACTTCTCTGACAACAAACGCGCCCATAGTTGACTACCTATGTACTTGTAGATTCCATCTAAACAGCAGGACAGCTCTGGGGGTGCGTAGACATCTCAAGAAAAAGCCTATCATGCAAAGACAAGAGCAATGGCTACCTACTCAGTGTTCACGGTCACGCCCACTTGACACACCTTGTCTCGGTTGTGGTCAGCACTTTGCTGTCTTCTGGTTACCAGTGCAGTTTCAATAGCAAGCAGGTTGGCTTTAGCTGCAAAGCTCCTTCTGCAAACCATTACTAAGGAGCTAACTCTACAATGTGCAACACGCCGAGGGTTTCGTGAAATCTGTTCATTTTTCTGTTCATGTACTGCAATATCGTAATTTTTCTTCTGATCATCTCCCTGGGTCCTGCTGTGAAATCAGGGTTATATTTTCTGCATTCATGTGTCTCTGAGAGATGGCCATACCGAGTACTGACAGCAGAACTAGCCAATGCAGTGTGGATACTGATTTTTGTGTTAATAATTATGCATGAATGTAATGGCGACCATACAATAATCTCTGATCGGTCAAGTTTTGCTTAGACACAGATGAAACTTGGCAAGCTTGTTGTGTGATGCATTATTAAACTGTTAAAATAGACAAACTGTTCACAGCTGTGCAAAAACGCGTGTGCCCAACTTTTTTGTAAAGTTGATGTTTTGCAGTGGCATTTGATTTCTACAGAACAGATTTTTTTCAAATTAACACTGTTAAAGACAGAAAATCTTGGCATAAAAGTAGCTTGGAGTTTAATCGAGTATATCGCCACACTTTCAGAGTAAAGCACGTATAATTAACAAAGTTACTCGCGCTTGGTGCGCGTTATTTAGAGGGCAAGTAAATCTCCGTAAATAAGCAGATTTGGGAACGCTGGCGGCCCGCCTGTAATGGTGTTCGTCAGGGTGGTGCTTTATCTCCTGTTTTATTTTCTATTTACCTGGATGAGCTACTTATGAAGCTTGAGTCTCTTGGTGTTGGTTGATTTAACCATTTTGCTGGCGCCCTTGCATATGCTGATGACATCGTTCTATTGGAGCCAAGTGCCTCTGCCTTGCGCATTCTTCTTGCTAATTGTGAATCACATGGCAGCCGCCTTGGATTACAGTTCAATCGATCCCCTCAAGACTCAACTTATTAATTTCGCTTGGGTGTCTCTGGTTCTAATTCTATCTTCTCTTTCTGTGGTTCAACTCTTCAATTTTCCCCCACTGTCCTACACCTAGGAAATAAATTATCATATGATCTTTTCGATGATCAAGACATATTCAGTATTAAAGTCCCGCTATCTTTCGAGAGCTGCTAACAGTTTATTTTCTACCTTTCCAAAGGTCGGACCAATTCCTCTGTCCTATCTCTTCTTCTCCCACTGTTTAGCTCTTTATGGTTGTGAACTCTGGAATCTGTCCTCACCTGGTCTTAAAGCTATAGAGGTAACATTTAATAAATGTTTACGACGTATCTGGGGTCTTCCCCCAAGAACGCACACTGGTATTCTCCACTGCTGTGCTGGATTTGTGAGTATCTATAATACTGTTTTTTTCAAGATCCCACAATTTCATTCAACGTGCCGGGCGTTCTAACAATTCTTTGGTGAAGGCAGTATTCAATGACATTCTGGCGTACACCTTTGCTGGACACAACATTTTCTTCGGTTCAAGTTATAAGAAAAATTACTCCTCAGATGATCAAGAGTGTGCAGGTGTATTGCGATCGTTTATTCTCTCGAGCATTGATTCTGATGTAGTACATGGCTCCTCTCCGATTGATTCGATGTTAAGAACAATTGCTACGGCATAATTTAATTTATTTCAACTCTGCACCTTACGTGGTGTGTTTCACAATAATAATAATAATAGGCGGGGAGGGGCAGCGGCCAGACTAGTGCCCCGCCTGACTGTAAGTCCTGGCTACGCCACTGCGTGATGACACACTGCCGTGTTGATCAAGGCAGAAAGAACAAATTCCGAGCTGTAGGATACTTTTATTCTTGGAAAAACACGGAAAGTGCTCCGGGCTAGTATACGGTGTAATGTAGCGAGAATCCCCCAAAGAATACGAATACTCCAGGTACCGGGGTTAGCCTCGTCCCCAGGCTCTCGATATAGAGCCTGGTACACATTGTATGCGCATGCGTTAATTATGTCCAAATATGGCAAGATCAATTGAATGGGCAAATTCAACAGATTCGGTGAAAATCATGCCTTATTTGGACATAATTAACGCATGCGCATACAATGTGTACAAGGCCCTCTCCTCAGCTTTGGGAGGCGGGGCCTGGGGACGAGGCTAGTACCGGGGTATAGTCTGAGCACGCGCACTAGTACCATTGCAGTGTGTACCAGCTACCAGGAAGACTCGGAGGTAGCATTACACTACTATTGTTACAATCCTTTTATTTAAATCTTTTTTACTTACATTTTCACAATCTGTACCAACCCTAAAAATCTCTTTCATTTTTGTTAAAAATTGTTTTTATTACTTGTAAATAAGCTGGTGGTGTAGCTGTGTTTTGGAGGACGCAGTCCGATAAAGTAATTTATGGTTAACGTTGTGGAAGAGGATTCTGCATTTGTTGCGGGTCATCGATCGCTGATGATGTACACTCCCGAACATGCACCCACTTGCATGCACCATAACACCACACATTTGGTTAAGGCCTGCTGTGCACGCCACAAACATTTTCTTATGTCACATGACACACATGAAAAGTACAAAAAACTGAAGAACTCAAAATCAACTTAATAAAATAATATTATTATGGTATGCCTAAGGCAATCAACAATGCAAACACAAGCTCGATGCAAAGCATTAACTGAACAGCTCGCACACTCCACTATAACTATGAACTAATATAAGCTCGCCTCATGTGAATAATTAACCAACCATCTCAAAATGTACAATGCCCAACTTTAACAATCTTTAGACGCAGCATGAACTCTACCATATCTTTGTACGTACGTACACACACACACACACACATTACGCAAGTAACACACTCTAAACAACATTGAGCTGAGACCAAAAGAAAAAAACATAATGCTTCGTATTCATGGGTGATGCTGGTCTAACATCACCCAAGGGAAAAACCCAGAGATAAAACCTCTTTAGAGGAAAAAATGCTCTGGTAAAACCCAAAGAAATTTAAACAGCTCACATTACTGGTATTATTGCATTCACAATGGTGCTTTAAAAAACACGCCAGCTAGGATTTCTTTAGACAGGCTAAATAAGATCGTTGGTCAATCTCAATCACTATGCCGACATCATAGTGCTGACCTGAAAAAATTTTTGTCGCACCTGTGCAAACACAATAATTACAAAAGTAATCACAATATTATTATTAGCAGACAGAGTCCACAGCCTTGCTCCCTGCTCTTGCTCCTGCTTTGATCACCCCATCTATTGGTTGGTAACTGAGAGGAAAATACTCAGAAAGATATCAAATGCATATCAGAACCCTTCAGCACACATGGGTGGGAGGGTGGGACAAACTGAGAGGCTGCACGTTGCCTAGGAATGATTAACTATCATACCTGTACACCTTATATACCAACACCCACGCATGCACCATGCATGCAATTATCCTACAATATTCGGGAGCATATTTCCTGTCTAATTCCTGTGTCAACCGACAGGAAAGTACATAATGTACATGTATTAGTAAAGCAGAAAAATCGAGGGGTCTGTCAATATTAATTAACCCCTCACATCATGGAGACCGTCATTGTTCTCATGCGAGTGCTGGCGTCTTCAGAGCGACTAGAGGACGCACCAACCGGTTGGCTGGAAAGACTGGCCCATAACACGACAGCGGTTCACCAGCTATTGACGAGAGATGAGTATTCAAGCATGAGAGAACGTTTGAGCAGTGTTAGGAAGAAGAAGCTACCCACGTGTCATTCATCCGATTCTCATGCTCAGTGGACCTACGTCCTGGAAGGTTTGTCTCTCCTTTTGTGCTTAAAGGAACTGCTCATTGAGGCAGAGAACCAAGACCAGTGTCAGAGAGGGTCTGCTGCTCCGAGGGCATTACTCGGTGTTAGTGACAACAAAGTGATCCGTAATCTCCTTCAGTTTATAGTGAATCTTGGTCTCTACCCATACCTTCTCCCTGGAGTGGGTCTTCCACTCAGCCTTCACTCTAATAGCCCAGATGAGAGTGTGACAAAAGTGGAAGGAATGAGACGAGAGGGAAAGGCGTGGCATCTATATGTGGTAGCAAAAGTGCTGATAGAAGTCACCGAGGAGGTGGAGCCACTGAGGAACATTGTCAGTTCAACTGCATTCTCCGATATGCTATCTACTCTTGTGCAAATATGCTTTGCTCCATCTGAGAAACCAGCACAGAATCTTTCTTTCTCTCCACCAGTCGCTGTCCATTCCTCCATTCGCACACCTGCTGATATCACATATCAAGCCACACCCATTACTAGTACTGAACCCTGCCTCTTACCTTCTGATAGAGAGTGGTGTATGACTGCACTTCAGTGTCTCCTTGACCAGACTCACCAGCCAACTGTTGTTAGAGAATTACTGATGCTTCAAGGAATGCCTCGAACATCCAATGAAAGAGGAGCGAGAGTGAGCAAGAGAGTGGGTAGCCCGGCTTGGTTACAAAGAGCTTGTGGTCGACTACTATCTCAGAGACTCATGAAGAAGAATGGTGTGCTGTGTGTACTACAAGGAATACTAGGAGCAGTAAGAGGTAAGAAACAAAGCCTTTTTAATTTTAATTTTCTCTCCTTAATTTCTCAGAAAAAGAAGAGAGTGCGGAAGAGGTTAAGAGATGCCAAGCTGTGGCACGGCTCATAGCTACTTGTCCTTCCCAAGCAGCGTCAGTAGAAGAGTACTACAACTGTGTGTGCCCTCAGGTCAGTATAGACCAGTATCTTATTCTTACTCCCTAGCCTGCAGTGTCATTTACCTCTCTTCCTTAGGTTATTAGTCTGTTCTTCTTACCATCTGAGAGCAGTGGTAGACAGCTGTTGAGAGTAGCCGTAGCCATTCTCACCACCATGCTGTCACAACATCCTGAGCTAGCTACCAGACTGCTCATCGACCCTCTCCTCCTTCCCCTCACACAGCTTTCCTCAGGTATAAATTTGGCATGTAATTTGCAAAAAATGTGCTTCTAGCGCAGTCTTGAATGCAGGAAATTTTAATGTGCATGTTTTATGGTAAATTTTTACACTATTTTTCAGCTTTAGTGAAAATCACTTTTCTACGTTCTCTCTTTATCAGTTACTTCACTAAAAGAGAACATGAGTGTGTTGGCAGGAGAACTGGAGACTTGTATACAAAACATACACAGAGTATGTGAGAGACTTGAATTATTGCTACATTCTTCTGCCCTCTTTTCGTACAGATTTTATCAGTAGTGGAGCCATCTTCGTTGCTGCTACCATCTATAGTCAGGAACCTTCCCTTACTGTTTGAGATTTGGCGAATCACTCGCCTCCACACCTCACACACAAGGTACGTAACCATTGGTAATATGCATGTAATTTTGACTGACTGACTGACTGACTGACTGACCGACCGACCGACCGACCGACCGACTGACTGTGACTTGAATTTCAGAGTCATTTTAACCGTTATGTAAATTTGTCTTTACTCAGTATTCAAACAAAGGAGGTTTTGGTACGAGTACTAACTATGACAGACACTGCTACCACTCTCTCTTTCTTTTACCATCTCATGGGTATTCCATCGTCTAATGAACCTGCTAGTGTTGTGTTTAACAAACTGGGACCTGTAGTCATCACTTGCAGCAAGAATGGTGTTCTAGGAGTACACGCACAAAGACCACATGATATGGAAGAGGAGGAAATTAGCGAGTGTGGAAAGATGGAAGACTTAGCATCTGCTGTAGTTAAGTTACTCGGTGACCTCAAGTTATGTGACTTGTTGGGGCCGCTTTTTCTCACTGTTATGGGTCACCTCAAGATGGTTCTAGAGAATGAATCTCTTTCGGCTGATGGGTGTGATACGGCGAGAGAAGATGAGCAAGCTATGAAAGACAGTCAGTCTGTTCTTCTGGAATGGGAAGCAAAGAGGAGCATGAGACATGAGTCGACCTCGTCGTCCATCATGGTGCTGTATGTAGTGGCTGCTGTGTGTGAGCAAATGGGTTCAGAGCTCCTTGAACAAGTAGACACCATCTCCCTCCTTCCTGTTCTTGCTGGTGTGGTGGGCTGTCATGCTCGCTGTCTAAAGCCGTCAACTCCTCAGCAGTTGCTGGGTGCTTCACCTGTTGAGCTGACAGGAGGACCGGTCACTCTCAGTATCACACTGGGATTGCTGTCAGCTATACTAGCACAGAGGAGTGAGGTATGGTGACCACACACTTTGAGTAAATATAGCCTATGTTTGTAAACTTTTCTATTGCACGCCAACTTCACATGCTGTACTGTATCTGTAGTAACAATGTCTGTTGTTTTGTCTGTAGATCGATAAGCCATGGCGTCCAATTCTTCAATCTATGCTTGTCAATCTAGAGAAGTTAGCAGAGGGTTACCAGATTAGTGAATTGGCCTCGCTGGCTAACGACCTACGAATATGTATCAGCACACTAGGAGCAGTGTGGACAGCTGAGATGAAGGAGGCAGGGCATGTGGTGGGTAAAGGACCCAAGGAAGGACATTCACTCATTGCAGAGATTAGAGACAACACTAAAAACGAGAAGCACCTAACACAGAGACCACAGACTGTTGAACACAGCACTTCTTCTGCTGAAGATAAAGGAACTAAAACGTCTGCATACTCTGAAGCACTGTCGTTCCTCTCTAGTCCTCTCCTTCCATCACAAGCCCATGGTCTGATCCAGCTCACTAGACTAATCAGAGCCAAAGACAAAGAGACCACCAGCAACACAGACACTTTACTAACAATCTTCACCGAACGCTTGAAACACGATGATTCGTACATCTACCTAGCTGCTATCAATGGTTTGGTTGAGCTGTCTTCTATACGCTCACAGAAGGTGCTGGATGTTCTTTGTCGTGAGTATGCTAAGCTCGATCAGGTGTGCAGTGGTGTTGATCAAAAGACCGGTGTGCTAAAAGGAAGACAGAGTAGCTATGTGATAAGAAAACAAGGTGGAGAACAGGTTGAGTGGAGGCTCAAGGTTGGCGAAGCATTGGTAAAGGTGGTCCAAGGCTGTGGTGAGCTACTGCCACATTACTCTCAGCTGGTCCTGTCTGCTATCTTGTCCAACACAAGCGACAAAGACTCCACCATACGTGCTAGTAGCTACTCCAACCTGGCGGACGTCTGTCAACTACTAGGGCACACTTTCACCTCAGTACAGCATGAGGTAAGGCAGTCAACTGAATGCAGACATCATTTGAATTATGTTTGTGATTGGTTTAGGTATTGAGCAAGATTAGGAGCGTGCTTGAGGTAGACAAGTGCCCAAGTGTTCGACAGGCTGCTCTCACAGTGCTGAAGTTACTGTTTCGTGGTCTAGCTGAAGAAACTGTTGAGGTAATGTCGACTTTAAAACCCAAGTACTGTGCATGAGTCTGTCTTTTCTCTAGGTGGTTGGAGGTGAGTCGTTGTTGGAGATGTATCGATTGTTGAAGAAGGTTGAATCATCTGATTTTGATGAGCTCACTCGTGGTCATGCTCTTGCTGCTCTGGGAGAGCTAGATAAAATTATGCGAACTCTTCTATTCCCATCTTCATCATCTCTGACCAAGAAAATCACAATACTAGACCAACTACAATAACCTAACAAATTAATTTTGCCAAAAATTTCTGACAAAATATTTATTCTGAATTTTATTCTTTTATTCTAATTAAAAAAATTTTCTAATAAAATTTTTTAATAAAATTAATAAGCAAAAAATTTTGTCTGTTAAATTTTATTAAACTGCGCGCTCATTATGTCTTATTTTAGGTAGAAATGTATAATTGCGTGGGAGAGTTCATAAGACTTGTGCCAAATTCATATGGTTCATGTGCATGTACAAGGGTTTGACTTAATGTGATCTCTTCAGTAGTCAGCATCAAATGATTGTTGCTTTACCAACCAAATAGCTTGACTGCTTGAATTCACAATGCTGCAACTAGCAATAGCAGCCTCAATGTTTAAGTCATAGTATATGATTGCTAGTGCTACATGAGATAGTGAGTTCTTCAAACTTGTGATTCTCATGACAGTATCTTTGAGAAGAGATCTGTAAATTTGTCACAGGTGTCTTGTTGGTATCTATTTCATTTTCAGTTCACAAATACACAAGAGAGCTAACTTGTCGATCAGCTACATAACAGTGGAGCGACTTTGATTATGATACATGTAATAATTATGCCACGGTACATTACATGAAGTCAATTGTGTTCGCTGTAGCCATGTTTTGATACAATGTGCTGTTACCAAAGCCTTCTGTCAAATAAATTTGTCAATAAGGCTGCCTGAGTTATAACAACAGTAAAATGTTTTCATTACAAAGAAAATGAATTAGATCATGACAAAAGTACAACAGAAATAATACTATTTAATGTCAGTCGTTAGCTAGTATATGAAACCAAAAATACAAATTTTATTGCAGCTTGCTTCAGCTAGCTGAAGTATCAAGTTTCAGGTAAAATTATTAAGCATGCATACAAATTACATAACTAACTTTTGAATTTTTTAGGCATGGGTAATACTGCCTTCACGGTCTTCATCATCATACTCTTTCCAATCCTCACTCTTTCCAACCATAAGCTGATCTATGTCAGCCAGACTGGTATCGATGACTCTTCATGCTGGGAGAGAGGATACTCTGCTCCCTGCCTATTCCTCAACTTGGCCCTCAAGGGAGCCCAGCACTACAACCGCTCCATCACCATCCTCCTCCAACCAGGACAACACCAGCTGCACAATGGCAGTGAGACTCAGCTCAGGAATGTATCACGGCTAGCTATTATGGGAAATTGCAGCGAAGGTGAGGTAGTCATTACTTGTCAGCCATTGGCTGGTCTGGCTTTCTTTGAGTGCTCAGAAATAAAAATTAAAAATATAAAAATTGTCGGATGTGGTGCATTGCACAACAGCAACAGTCAGTATATTAGAGGATATTCTTCAGCTATTCTGAAAATTCAAGTTGCAGTACTTTTCAGATTTTGCAAAATTGTACAATTAGCTGAAGTTCACATTATTGAGTCAAATGGCACTGGTGTCATCCTTTACAACCCAATAGATGTGGTTTCTATCAAGAGGTGTCAGTTTTTGAAAAATGGTTTGTCATACATGCAACCCCAGGCAGCCTTGAATGCAGGAGGAGGAGGGTTAGTGATAGAGGCTAACGATGCCACCTCTCAGTCATTCTGTACTATAGCTAACTCCATCTTTACTGGTAACGCTGCTAGTAGTGGACAGTTCTTTTATCTTTCTCAAATGGTCAATCATAGAAGCGAATATTTTGGTCTAGGTAGAGGAGGAGGTATCTCAGTGGTGTTCAGAGGAAAGGCTACTAACAACACTGTACTGATTAAAAGTGTATGTCTTGACAGCAATATCGCTCAGTTTGGTGGTGGCATGTTTCTGGCTTTTTATGATAATGCACATACAAATGATATTATCATGGTAAATTCTGAGTTCAGAGCAAATACTGCTTTAACACCAATGGACTCATCTACCACAAGTGGCGGAGGTATCTTCATTGAGCTTGTTACTACTTATTTGCTAAATAACACTGTTTCCGTTAGCTTAAGCAGATTTACCCGGAATAAGGCTAAGAGAGGTGGTGGAATTACAACAAACGTGTTACACTTTTCAAATTATTGTTCAGCCGCTGGTAACAAACTGCTCATTAATAATTGTACTTTTGATAGTAACAGTGGATTGGATGGATCATCTGCTGTCCTTACTCAGTCAGGAATAGATTGTCAAACCCTCCTGTATACGATAATCGGTGATTGTAGTTTCAATAATGGTTTATGTGGCACTTCCTCGCAGTCTGAAATCTATTGCGTAAGAAATATTCTCATTGAATCATTTTCACTATTCTTTAAAGGTAATTTACTGTTTTCTGGAAATAATTCAACGGCCCTTAGTCTTCGTTCTTCAGAAATCAATTTGTTACCATTAACTACACTAGAGTTTATTAGCAATAGTGCTGTCAATGGAGCAGCTCTACATATTGTAGAATGTAGCTCAGTTATTGTAAATAATGGCACACGCCTGTTCTTCGAAAACAACACAGCTGCCAATAAGGGAGGCGCTATATATGTTGAGACATGCGTATTCGATAAAACTTGGAATTGTGTCTTTAAACACAATAACCCTGCACTTCATCCTGATGATTGGAACACTACATTCACTTTTCTTAAAAACCAAATTCAAGGAAAATATCGGAGTGTTGAAAACTCTGTTTACATTGATTCAATACAATCCTGCATATGGTCTGACAGCTCAAAGCAACAAATAGCATTTTGTTGGAATGGATGGTCTTATCGAGACACTTCGGGAGCTATAGATTATTGCCTCAATCAGTTAAGATCTGGTCCAGATCACATAAAAAGTATTGGTCTCACAAATCAAACTGTTTATCCTGGAGAATGTATTAATTTATTACAAAATATTGCAGTATATGATGTTTGGGATCACGATATAACAAATCAGACTAATCTTCAAGCCGATGTCTTACTTGGTGCTCCTGGAATATCTATTTTAAGTTCTAATAAAGACCAATGTAGCTGCCCTAAAGTGCTACCAACGTATAAATACCTATTCAGACCATGTAAACATCATGAAGTACAATTGCTCACTGACTATAAAACAGATTATAATCACTCTTTACAAATATTGGTTCATCCACCACAGTTTTCTGGAACTGTAATAGACATTGTACTCAAACTGTGTGACAATGCTTGTAATCGGGATGGCGACATATGTATTACAAAATATGCCAGTTATGCTTATTGTTACAATGCAGTTTGCAAAAGCTTAGACAAATATTATGCTATTGATTGTGATTCCTATTTTGATTCAAGCTGTTTCAAGAAACCCTCCTTAGAATACATAATCACAGTGTGTGGAAGCTGTAGTGATCCAGATTTTGGCATTGCTGTCAACTTTCCACAATTTATCTGTGCCAAATGCAAATCTCTAGACCTGTCTTTATTCATACTAATAGAACTCTTACCAGTTCTGATCTTTATGATTATTTTAACAGTTCTTCACATCAATATTGTGAATGGAAATCTCAATGCATTTATTCTGTACAGTCAAATTGTGACACTACAATTTCCAGCACTAGGATACACAGGCTGGGTACCAAACACTCAGTTAAAATACTTCAATTATTATTTCTTAGGCATTCCACTCACAGTGTACAGTATTTGGAATCTCAACTTTCTAACATTGTATCGAGATCCTTTCTGCATTCCTGGCATACGTACTGCAACAGGTGTTATTCTTCTCCAGTATGTGACAGCTGCCTGTCCTCTGTTGTTCATTATAGTCTCATACACTTGGATCCAGTGCTACAATAATGGCTACAGGCTTGTTGTGTACACTACTAGACCAGTTCATCGACTACTAGCTCGCTTCTGGCAAAAATTAAGTATAAAACCTTCTCTAATTGACACATACGCTGGCTTATTTCTACTGGCATACACAAGATTTCTTGCTGTATCACTAAAGCTTTTGCACTTTATTATTATTGATGCACAGTCACGATCTCCATTGAAGACTATGCCTGTACATGCCACTTTGGGTGCCATAGCCGTGCTGTGTTTAATAGTGTTCGTTTTCTTCCCAATGGCAGTTCTCTTTGTGTATCATTTAAAAATATTTCAACAATTTCTTGCATTTTGCAGGCTGAACAGGCCTGGTTTACAAGCTCTTGTTGATGCTTATCAAGGTTGCTTCAAAAACAGTGCAACTGATGGTAAAGAGAGGAGGTATTTTGCTGGGATCTATCTTTTATTCCGATTTTGCTTTATTACATCATTAATATTTTTTATTCATAATCCCATTCTCAAAATACAGTACATTCGTTTTAGATATTTAGGAACAATTGAAGTTTGTTTGAGTGTTCTAATGATTGGATTAGTACTTATACTGCAGCCATACAAACAAACTGCACATAACTTTATTGACTTTTTGATGATGTTCTTCATGGCAGTGATTGGTGTACCAATTTTAAGTATTGATGACATTATTGGTCCTTTATTTTTACCATTTTTTGTTCTCCTTGCTTATTTCATCTATTGTGTGCTCAGTTGTGCTCGCAGAAAATGGACTGCTAAGCATTCCTTACCTGACAATGACCCACCATCTGAGCATCAACCGCTTCTTGTACCTCCTACTACTACAGAAGTTATATTAGATGACTATGTTCAAGATGATCTCTATGCTGATCGGATACTCAATCCTGGTCAATACAAATAAACAGAATCATTCCTGCACTACATGAATTTATATGTGCCAATTATTAATTCAGTTTGTTTTCCTGATTTTTTACATAATGAAATCAATAATCACGTTGCATTAAAATAAGGTCATCATGTGATAAAGGCCCATGCAGCATAGCTGTTGGTATAATCACACTATAATAGTACAAAAATGCTTTGTAAAAAAGTAGTATATTTTCCCAAATCACAACAAATGTAACCATACTCTAGCTGCAATGTATAGGTTACGTACTGCCTAGCTAATGTATGTGGATTGTGTTAAGTCATAGTACTGGTTTATTCATCACTTCAGATGGTAATTTTACTAGCTAGTTGCTTCCCTTCAATTTTCTCAAGAGCTGTTTTCAGCATAGTCCAGGATGGGAGACCTTTCTGGGAGACATTGTCATACTGCTGCAGCCAAGCTGCCAACATCTCCATCATGCAGTCATTGATGTCTCCATGTTGCTCCTTCTTTATTCTTTTTAGCGTAGGGTAGAGGAGTCCCAAGGCTAGGCCCAGAGACTGCCAGTCAACCACACCCTTTAAGAATATCTTTACTTGAAACAAATTGCCAATACCTAAATGTGCATCAATGAAACAGTGTTGTTCTTGCTTGCTGACTTAACTTACTGAGGGTACTTAATGCTTCATCACCAAAAGCAGCATTTGTATCACTGCTACATGTACTTAGAAGATCCTCTTCCTTCAGCTCAGCAATCTCCTGTAAACACATACATAAGTCACTGTGTTATGTTCTATAAATCAACACCGAAATGCTCACAAGAGGATTCCTGCCTGCAAACAGACTTAGACTGTCCACATGCTCCCTCAGTTCCTTGTACACTTCAAATTTCTTCAAATTGGTTTGACAGCAGTGCTTCTGTACATCGCAAAGTATGGTCTCAAGAACTGGCTGGTCGGCCATGTTTGGGGTAAGTAACTGACAGACTGAGAGAGAACTAAGACAGTAATATGGCTCAAATGGAAGTGATTCAACAGGAAGGCATGTACAACTATCCTCATAACAGGGAATCACTGATTTGTGGAGAAGGACACATTCAGCAACGTGACGGATATCAAACAGATTGGATCCAGGAAGACAATTTAGAGGGTATTGTTTCATTAGATCAGGAGATATTAGAAAGTCTCGTACACTGAGATGTGAGCAATGTTTTTGTTGAAGTTCACGAGCTAGTGCAATCAGAGAACTATGAAGTTTGGCATGCTCAATTGGTCTAGTGTTATCACCTGACATGCCCAACAGTACCCGCCGGTTGTTGTCAAGAACTTCCACAACTGTTGTGATGTTATCATAATCTTTCCAGAAAATTCCACTTCTCCATATTTTACACATTCGATTTAGACCTGGATTGACTAAAGGGAACTTGTAAGCCACTGAGAGAAGGAGTACATGAAGAAGTCGAGAGCTAAAGAATTCATTACGATCCATACATCCTAGACACCAGCCAAATGTCAGTGTTCCATACTTTACAAGGTTGCCTGGTTGCTCTGACTTAACAAGACCAGGAAAAAATAAAAGATCACCTGTATTGGAGTGAGAAATTTGTAGGTTAGTATTTTCTAGTGCGAAAGAATCAATTGGTCGGCAGAAATTCAATGGATGCAGAAACCCAACAAGCATGTCTATGTTGTGGTGAGGGAATACACTGAGTAGGCTGGAGGTGGATACTATACCAGTGTTGCTGGCAAGAATGTCACGGTGCTCTTTGAATTGACAAGGAGCAAACAGTGTTCCATTAATTTCATTTAGCAAGATTTCCGTTTTCACTACAATCCAGCTAAAGTAATGATGTTGTATAAAGAGAATAAGACCTTTATCGCTAAGAGTGGTCAGAATTTTTTTGAGAACAGATGGATCATTTGGGAGTGAAGAATCGTTTTCCATAGTTATTGCAGAAATAAGGTCCTGTAGTGTACAGCCTACAACTTTTAGTTTCGTACGCAAAAATGCATAGACAACGTGACTATAATAGCTAATGACAGGCTGACTGCCAGCAATGGCTTTCTGGCTATTAGTCAGTAAAGAAATAAAACGGCGTGAAGCATCAGTTTCAGCTCTGCGACAGTCCATAGAAATGCATCCAGCATCTCTTGGCGCCTTACTCTCCGACTTGCCATTGTCTGCAGCATTGTTAAGATCTTCTCCTTCGCCAATACAGTAACCTGATCAGCGTGACTTCCTATGATTGCTATGTGTGATCTCTCATCTGCTGCTTTGCAAGCATTGTTGATAAAACCTAACCAGTAGTTGAGCGACTGACAGTTACTCTCATTGGTTCTACTCAGATCTATCAAACAAAAAAACATGGCTGTCGACCTTTGCATTACTTGCTCAAGTATGGCAGCATGGCTCGAATAGTATTCTTGGTGTCCAGCAAAGTCATAAATGACAAAGTTTCCAAGTTTTTTACTCTCTATGTGATGTGGAATAATTCCTGCTGTGAAGCTTTCAACCGCAATATTTGATGTAGGCATATCTGAATGAGCTAGGTGAATGAGGTATTTAGCCATGGTTGTCTTTCCTACTCTACTGTCTCCAGTAAGAATTAATTTGGTGAAAGTGTGGACTGGGAAGACTATCTTACATTCTTCGAATGGTTGAAATAGTTTTATGATATCATAGTATGGGCTAGCATAGTATAATGCAGTGTTACCATACTTGTTCTTGATCAGTGGATCAGTGTTCGACAGGCTGCTCTCACAGTGCTGAAGTTACTGTTTTGTGGTCTAGCTGAAGAAACTGTTGAGGTAATGTCGACTTTTAAACCCTAGTACTGTGCATGTGTCTGTCTTTCTCTAGGTGGTTGGAGGTGAGTCATTGTTGGAGATGTATCGATTGTTGAAGAAGGTTGAATCATCTGATCTGGACGAGCTTACTCGTGGTCATGCTCTTGCTGCTCTGGGAGAGCTAGATAAGATTATGCGAACTCTTCTATTCCCATCTTCCTCATCTCTGACCAAGAAAATCACAATACTAGACCAACTACAATAACCTAACAAATTAATTTTGTCAAAAATTTTCTGATAAAATATTGTTTTATTCTAATTTTAAAAATTTTCTAATAAAATTTTTTAATTTAAACAAAAAAAATTGTCTGTTAAATTTCATTAACTGCACGCTCATTATGTCTTATTTTAGGTAGAAATGTATAATTGCGTGGGAGAGTTCATAAAACTTGTGCCAAATTCATATGGTTCACGTACATGTACAAGGGTTTGACTTAATTTAAGCGTAAATGATCTCTTCAGTAGTCAGCATAAAATGATTGTTGCTTTACCAACCAAATAGTTTGATTGCTTGAATTCTCAATGCTGCAACTAGCAATAGCAGCCTCAATGTTTATGTCATAGTATGACTGTATAATTGCTAGTGTTACATGAGATAGTGAGTTCTTCAAACTTGTGATTCTCATGACAGTATCTTTGAGAAGAGATCTGTAAATTTGTCACAGGTGTCTTGTTGGTATTTATTTCATTTTCAGCTCACAAATACACAAGAGAGCGTACTTGTCGATCAGCTACATAACAGTGGAGCGACTTTCATTATGATACATGTAATATGCCACGGTACATTACATGAAATCAATTGTGTTCGTTGTAGCCATGTTATGATACGATGTGCTGTTACCAAAGCCTTCTGTCAAATAAATTTGTCAATAAGGCTGCCTGAGTTATAACAACAGTAAAATGTTTTCATTACAAACAAAATGAATTAGATCATGACAAAAAGTACAACAGAAATAATACTATTTAATGTCAGTCGTTAGCTAGTATATGAAACCAAAAATACAAATTTTATTGCAGCTTGCTTCAGCTAGCTGAAGTATCAAGTTTCAGGTAAAATTATTAAGCATGCATACAAATTACAGAACTAACTTTTGAATTTTTTTAGCATGGGTATTACTGCCTTCACGGTCTTCATCATCATACTCTTTCCAATCCTCGCTCTTTCCAACCATGAGCTGATCTATGTCAGCCAGACTGGTATCAATGACTCTTCATGCTGGGAGAGAGGATACTCCACTCCCTGCCTCTCCCTCAACTTGGCCCTCAAGGGAGCCCAGCACTACAACCATTCCATCACCATCAGTAGCGTATCTACAGGGGGGCCTGGGGGGCACAGGCCCTCCCAACTAATGCTTGTGCCCTCCCAACTTTCAAATCCTAATGTGTATCTATAAGGGGTCTGGGGGGGCACAGGTCCCCTAACTAACACTTGTGCCCTCCCAACTTCAAATCCTAGATCCGCCACTGATCACCATCCTCCTTCAACCAGGACAACACCAGCTGCACAATGGCAGTGAGACTCAGCTCAGGAATGTATCACAGCTAGCTATTGTGGGTAATGGCAGCGAAGGTGAGATAGTCATTACTTGTCAGCCATTGGCTGGTCTGCATTTCTTTGAGTGCTCAGAAATAAGAATGAAAAACATAAAAATTGTCGGATGTGGTGCATTGCACAACAGCACATGAATTACCTTAAGGTGACGGGGTACAGTTACACCCCCGCACTTATGAATATAATTAGCATGTAATACCAGCAATGTAAAATGGCTGCGATCGATGAGCTACATTTTCGTCGTCAAAATTTGCGAACAGCACTTGCTTGCTATCGGTAAAACCCGAACGTTTCTGTTGTACAGGGCCTTGGACAGGGCCTGAAACTATAAACTTCGCCTAGAAGCCACCTGTTTGTGAGTTATGACGGCAGTTCTCACCAAAATATTAGCCGTTTGGAGTCTCATAATAACTTTTTGGGCTTTTTCTCTGAAACGACTTACTTGATTACTTGCAAAACATACTCAGGCCCTCGCATGGATACAGAAGTGTCGGTTAGTGCTAAACTCTTCCATTTCTCCTTCAAAGCGTTCGCAAATTTTGACGACGAAAATAGAATTTCATACCTCTCAAGCTCTGCTTGCTTGCTGCCCAACTTTGTTGCGTGTTTGCTTAGCTCTTGCACTTATTATGAAGACTAGTCTTTTGTGTGTACATGGATTGCCACTATGACGTTCTAGCGCTCTTCTTTTCGACTCAGTATTTGTATTTATTTTATGAATAATTAATTAGCCAAACAGTACCCCGTCCCTTAAGGTCACTATTATTGGTGGGTACAAAATTAGTGATTTTACAAATTGGCGAACACTAATTTATTAGCGTTTTCTTAAAATTTCTAAACCATGTAAGCGTATACTATTTTTAGCGATTATGATGTCATCGCTAAATTCGCTAAAATTAGTACCCGCTAGTAACAGTAAGGTATGTTTGTAATTACCCGTGCGCAGTATGCGCCAGGGTTATGCGTTTGTTACCCGTGCGCAGTATGCGCCAGGGTTATGCGTTTGTGTCCGTCGGTATGTGTGTGGACAAAAAACACGCTTGTTTACGTCTCACCGCTCGAAAAGCTCCACAAAAACTCTCTCTGCAGCTTCTTCACTGAATTTATAGTCACAAGAAGACGCTTTCTGTGCTGGCAAGCCTTGTTCGAGCGGCTAATTCATGGCTATCTAAAGCTACGTGTCCTTGTAAGAGCACTTTACGGTATTGTGGGTGTGTCACCCAACCTCCTATCCATGTCGATGTCCTCACTCAGTCTCACATGTACAGTACGTCAGAGCCCAGAGAGATGCGCGCGCAAAATCTTATTATAGCTACAGTATCAGCCTTTCTTGAGGCCTTCTGTGATGTGCCAATCAATTGTTAGTGCATGTATGCTATCATCTATTATTCTGGAGCTGTCTATGGGCTAGGTCTGTTGCAGTAATGCAGGTGTTTAGCTCCTAGCTCAGCGCACGGGTATGTGTTCATTAGAACTCTAGTTGGTTTAGGTATTGAGCAAGATTAGGAGCGTGCTTGAGGTAGACAAGTGCCCCAGTGTTCGACAGGCTGCTCTCACAGTGCTGAAGTTACTGTTTCGTGGTCTAGCTGAAGAAACTGTTGAGGTAATCTCAACTTTAAAATCCTAGTACTGTGCATGTGTCTGTCTTTCTGTAGGTGGTTGGAGGTGAGTCGTTGTTGGAGATGTATCGATTTTTGAAGAAGGTTGAATCATCTGATCTGGACGAGCTCACTCGTGGTCATGCTCTTGCTGCTCTGGGAGAGCTAGATAAAATTATGCGAACTCTTCTATTCCTATCTTCCTCATCTCTGACCAAGAAAATCACAATACTAGACCAGCTACAATAACCTAACAAATTAATTTTGCCAAAAATTTTCTGACAAAATATTTATTCTGAATTTTATTATTTTATTCTAATTAAAAAAAATTTCTAATAAAATTTTTAAATATACATGTATAAGCAAAAAAGTTTGTCTGTTAAATTTTATTAAACTGCACGCTCATTATGTCTTATTTTAGGTAGAAATGTATAATTGCGTGGGAGAGTTCATAAGACTTGTGCCAAATTCATATGGTTCATGTGCATATACAAGGGTTTGATCTCTTCACTAGTCAGCATCAAATGATTGTTGCTTTACCAACCAAATAGCTTGATCGCTTGAATTCTCAATGCTGCAACTAGCAATAGCAGCCTCAATGTTTAAGCCATAGTATGACTGTATATTGATAGTGTTACATGAGATAGTGAGTTCTTCAAACTTGTGATTCTCTTGACAGTATCTTTGAGAAGAGATTTGTAAATTTGTCACAGGTGTCTTGTTGGTATTTATTTCATTTTCAGCTCACAAATACACAAGAGAGCTTACTTGTCGATCAGCTACATAACAGAGGAGTGACCTTCATTATGATACATGTTCATTATGTAATAATATATCATGGTATAATTATTGTATGAAGTCAATTGTGTTCGGTGTAGCCATGTTTTGATACAATGTGCTATTACCAAAGCCTTCTGTCAATTCTTTCAACGAATAAATTTGTCAATAAGGCTGCCGAGTAATAACAACAGTAAAATGTTTTCATTACAAGCAAAATAAATTAGATCACGACAAAAGTACAACAGAAATAATACTATATAATGTCAGTTGTTAGCTAGTATGGATCCTTAAATACGAAATCAAAAATACAATTTTATTGCAGCTTGCTTCAGCTAGCTGTAGTATCGAGTTTCAGGTATAATTATTAAGCATGCATGCAAATTACATAGCTAACTTTTGAATTTTTTAGGCATGGGTACTACTGCCTTCACAGTCTTCATCATTATACTCTTTCCAGTCCTCACTCTTTCCAACCAGAAGCTGATCTATGTCAGCCAGACTGGTATCGATGACTCTTCATGCTGGAAGGGAGGATACTCCACTCCCTGCCTCTCCCTCAACTTGGCCCTCAAGGGAGCCCAGCACTACAACCACTTCATCACCATCCTCCTTCAACCAGGGCAACACCAGCTGCACAATGGCAGTGAGACTCAGCTCAGGAATGTATCACGGCTAGCTATTGTGGGTAATGGCAGTGAAGGTGAGATAGTCATTACTTGTCAGCCATTGGCTGGTCTGGCTTTCTTTGAGTGCTCAGAAATAAAAATTAAAAACATAAAACTTGTCGGATGTGGTGCATTGCACAACAGCACCAGTCAGCATATTAGAGGATACTCTTCAAATATTCTGAAAATTCAAGTTGCGGTACTTTTCAGATTTTGCAAAATTGTACAATTAGCTGAAGTTCACATTATTGAGTCAAATGGCACTGGTGTCATCCTTTACAACCCAATAGATGTGGTTTCTATCAAGAGGTGTCAGTTTTTGAAAAATGGCTTGTCATACATGCAACCCCAGGCAACCTTGCATGCAGGAGGAGGAGGGTTAGTGATAGAGGCTAACGAGGCCATCTCTCAGTCATTCTGTACTATAACAAACTCTATCTTCACGAGCAACATTGCTAGTAGTGGACAGTTCTTTTATCTGTCTCAAACGGTCAATCCTAGAAGCAAATATTTTGGTCTAGGTAGAGGAGGAGGTATCTCGGTAGTGTTCAGAGGAAAGGCTACCAATAACACTGTACTGATTAAAAGTGTATGTCTTGAAAGCAATATCGCTCAGTTTGGTGGTGGCATGTTTCTGGCTTTGTATGATAATACACATAAAAATAATATTATCATAGTAAATTCTGAGTTCATAGCAAATACTGCTTTAGCACCAATGGACTCATCTACCACAAGTGGTGGAGGTATCTTTATTGAACTTGTTGCTACTTATTTGCTAAATAACACTGTTTCCATTAGCTTAAGCAGATTTACCCGGAATAAGGCTAAGAGAGGTGGTGGAATTACCACAAACGTGCTACACTTTTCAAATAATTGTTCAGCCGCTGGTAACAAACTGCTCATTAATAATTGTGCTTTTGATAGTAACAGTGCATTGGATGGATCATCTGCTATCTTTTCTCAGTCAGGAATAGATTGTCAAACCCTCTTGTATACAATAATCGGTGATTGTAGTTTCAATAATGGTTTATGTGGCACTTCCTCGCAGTCTGAAATCTATTGTTTAACAAATATTCTCATTGAATCATTTTCACTAGTCTTTAAAGGTAATTTACTGTTTTCTGGAAATAATTCAACAGCCCTTAGTCTTCGTTCTTCAGTAATCAAATTGTTACCATTAACTACACTAGAGTTTATTAACAATAGTGCTGTCAATGGAGCAGCTCTACATATTGTAGAATGTAGCTCAGTTATTGTAAATAATGGCACGTGCCTGTTCTTCGAAAACAACACAGCTGCCAATAAGGGAGGCGCTATATATGTTGAGACATGTGTATTTGACAAAACTTGGAATTGTGTCTTTAAACACAGTAACCCTGCACTTCATCCTGATGATTGGAACACTACATTCACTTTTCTTAAAAACCAAATTAAAGGAAAATATTGGAGTGTTGAAAACTCTGTTTACATTGATTCAATACAATCATGCATTTGGCCAAACAATTCAAAGCAGTGGACAACATTTTGTTGGAATGGATGGTCTTATCGAGACACTTCAGGAGTAAAAGATTATTGCCTCAATCAGTTAAGATCTGGTCCAGATCACATAAAAAGTACTGGTCTCACAAATCAAACTGTTTATCCTGGAGAATGTTTTAATTTATTACAAACTATTACAGTATATGATGTTTGGGATCACGATATAACAAATCAGACTAATCTTCAAGCCGATGTCTTACTTGGTGATACTGGCATTTCTATTTTAAGTTCTAATAGAGACCAATGTAGTTGCCTTAATTTGCTACCAACATATGGATATCCACTCATAGATAGAAGACCATGTGAACATCATGATGTACAATTGCTCACAGACTGTAAAACAGATTATAATCACTCTTTACAAATATTAGTTCATCCACCACAGTTTTCTGGAACTGTAATTGACATTATACTCAAAAATCTCAAATTGTGTGACAATACTTGTTATCGGAATGGCGACTTGTGCACTACAGAATATGCCAGTTGTGCTTATTGTTACAATGCAGTTTGCAAAAGCTTGGAGAAATATTATGTTATTGATTGTGATTCCTATTTTGATCCTAGCTGTTTCAAGAAACCCTTCTTAGAATCATACACAATCACAGTGTGTGGAAGCTGTAGTGATCCAGATTTTGGCATTGCTGTCAACTTTCCACAATTTATCTGTGCCAAATGCAAATCACTAGAGCTTTCTTTATTCATACTAATAGAACTCCTACCAGTTCTGATCTTTATGGTTATTTTAACAGTTCTCCACATCAATATTGTGAATGGAAATCTCAATGCATTTATTCTGTACAGTCAAATGGTGACACTACAATTTCCAGGACTTGGATACACAGGCTGGGTACCAAATAATCAGTTAATATACTTCAATTATTATTTCTTAGGTATTCCACTGACAGTGTACAGTATTTGGAATCTCAACTTTCTAACATTGTATCGAGATCCTTTCTGCATTCCTGGCATACATACTGCAGTTGGTGTTATTCTTCTCCAGTATGTGATAGCTGCCTGTCCTCTGTTGTTCATTATAGTCTCATACACTTGGATCCAGTGCTACAATAATGGCTACAGGCTTGTTGTGTACACTACTAGACCAGTCCATCGATTACTGGCTCGCTTCTGGCAAAAATTAAGTATACAACCTTCTCTAATTGACACATACGCTGGTTTATTTCTACTGGCATACACAAGATTTCTTGCTGTATCACTAAAGCTTTTGCACTTTATTATTATTGATGCACAGTCACGATCTCCATTGAAGACTATGCCTGTACATGCCACTTTGGGTGCCATAGCCGTGCTGTGTTTAATAGTGTTCGTTTTCTTCCCAATGGCAGTTCTCTTTGTGTATCATTTTAAAATATTTCAACAATTCCTTGCATTTTATAAGTTGAACAGGCCTGGTTTACAAGCTCTTGTTGATGCTTATCAAGGTTGCTTCAAAAACAGTGCAACTGATGGTAAAGAGAGGAGGTATTTTGCTGGGATATATCTTTTATTCCGATTTTGCTTTATTACATCATTAATATTTTTTATTCATAATCCCTTTCTCATGATACAGAACAAATATTTTACATTTTTAGGAACAGTTGAAGTTTGTTTGAGTGCAATAATGATTGGATTAGTACTTATACTGCAGCCATACAAACAAACTGCGCATAACTTTATTGACTTTTTGACGATGCTCTTCATGGGGGTGATTGGTTTACCAATTTTAAGTATTGATGTCATTATTGGTCCTTTATTTTTACCATTTTTTGTTCTCCTTGCTTATTTAATTTATTGTGTGCTCAGTTGTGCTCGCACAAAATGGACTGCTAAGCATTCCTTACCTGACAATGACCCACCATCTGAGCATCAACCACTTCTTGTACCTCCTACTACTACAGAAGTTACATTAGATGACTATGTTCAAGATGATCTCTATGCTGATCGTATACTCAATCCTGGTCAATACAAATAAACAGAATCAATCCTGCACTGCATGAATTTATGTGCCGATTATTAATTCAGTTTGTTTTCCTGATTTTTTACATAATGAAAATCAATAATCATCGTTGAATTAAAATAAAGGTCATCATGTGATAAAGGCCCAGCATAGTTGTTGGTATAAATAGCATAAAATGCTTTGTAAAAATGTAGTATACTTTCCCAAATCACAACAAATGTAACCATACTCTAGCTGAAATGTATAGGTTACGTACTGCCTAGCTAATGTATGTGCATAGTGTTAAGTCATAGTACTGGTTTATTCATCACTTCAGACGGTAATTTTATTAGCTAGTTGTTTCTCTTCAATTTCCTCAAGAGCTGTTTTCAGCATAGTCCAGGATGGGAGACCTTTCTGAGAGACATTGTCATACCGTTGCAGCCAAGCTGCCAACATCTCCATCATGCAGTCATTAATATCTCCATGAGAGTTCTTTGCAGAACAAGCCTCTGTTCTGTAAGAGAAAAAGATCAAATATTTTGAGCTCATCATAGAGTAAAATATCATGGTAAAAATTGTTTTAGAGAATTTAGACTGTTTTAATGATGGAAGCATCAAGAATACTTGTCAAAACGAAGCTGAATTGTCAGCATACAATTAATAAATAATATTAATTAAGTAGATGCCTGTAGAGTTCCCTGATGTGCAGGGGTAGCTTTTCATAGTTTGCCTTGTATAGTCTTAATTTCTCAATGTTGCTACTAGCAGCCTCGATCAATTGAAGCAAATTTGTCGAGGTATCAGTTGAGCAATCAAAATTTACTATCCACCCAATCTGTAATATTTTCAGCGTGTGGTGTGACTGTACAATGCTAGTGAAAACGGGTAGGTAACTATCTAGCAATATATTAGTAACAGCTAGATAAGTTAATGAAGAAATTTTCGAAATAAACGCTGCTAGTGGGTGAAGAAGGTTGCATGAGATAGTGAGCTCTTTGAGGTTGGTGTTTGTCTCTGGAAGGAGATTGGTTTTCACGATGATATCTCCAGATATATCTATTAACAGTTCATTCACTGATGATTCTTGAAATAAAAGTGGAATGAAATTGCTTGTGTATGTTTGTCCACGATGAAAAACTAGCCGTTTTAGTTCGCTTCCTGGAGCAATCAGCTGCTGTAAGATGATCTCGTCGTCATTACGAATACTGATTTTGCGTAACGTAAGACCATAAAGCTGACAAAACTCTCTCAATGGAGTAAATACTTCAGGAAAAAGCAAATACTCTATGCTCAAAAATCGAATTCTTCCCTTTGCTATTGGAAAGGACTTGAGATTCTTTACTAGAAGATAGATTCTCTCCTTGTCTCTAAGACTAAGTCCCCATCTTTCATCAAAGCGGCTGATACAGTATCTTGTGGCATACCAGTCAAAACCCACTACTGGTCTAACAGTTGTCATATCACGTTCACTATAGTCCACTTTCACATCACACATAATGCTAGGACCAAACACAGAGACCACAGACTGTTCAACACACCACTTCTTCTGCTGATGATAGAGGAACTAAAATGTCTGCATACTCTGAAGCACTGTCGTTCCTCTCTAGTCCTCTCCTTCCATCACAAGCCCATGGTCTGGTCCAGCTCACTAGACTAATCAGAGCCAAAGACAAAGAGACCACCAGCAACACAGACACTATATTAACAGTCTTCACCGAACGCTTGAAACACAATGATTCGTACATCTACCTAGCTGCTATCAATGGTATGGTTGAGCTGTCTTCTATACACTCACAGAAGGTGCTGGATGTTCTTTGTCGTGAGTACGCTCAGCTCGATCAGGTATGCAGTGGTGTTGATCAAAGGACCGGTGTGCTAAAAGGAAAACAGAGTAGCTATGTGATAAGAAAACAAGGTGGAGTGGAGGCTCAAGGTTGGCGAAGCATTGGTAAAGGTGGTCCAAGGCTGCGGTGAGCTACTCCCACATTACTCTCAGCTGGTCCTATCTGCTATCTTGTCCAACACAAGCGACAAAAACTCCACCATACATGCTAGTAGCTACTCCAACCTGGCGGACGTCTGTCAACTACTAGGGCACACTTTCACCTCAGTACAGCATGAGGTGAGGCGGTCAACTCAATACAGACATCATTTGAATTATGGTCTAGGTATTGAGCAAGATTAGGAGCGTGCTTGAGGTAGACAAGTGCCCCAGTGTTCGACAGGCTGCTCTCACTGTGCTGAAGTTACTGTTTCGTGGTCTAGCTGAAGAAACTGTTGAGGTAATGTCGACTTTCAAACCCTAGTACTGTGCATGTGTCTGTCTTTTCTGTAGGTGGTTGGAGGTGAGTCGTTGTTGGAGATGTATCGATTGTTGAAGAAGGTTAAATCATCTGATCTGGACGAGCTCACTCGTGGTCATGCTCTTGCTGCTAGGAGAGCTAGATAAGATTATGCGAACTCTTCTATTTCCATCTTCCTCATCTCTGACCAAGAAAATCTCAGTATTAGACCAACTACAATAACCTAACAAATTAACTTTGTCAAAAATTTTCTGATAAAATTTAATATTTATTTTGATTTTTATTCTAAAATTTTATTCTAATTAAAAAATTTTCAGATAAAATTTTAAATCCGAATTCATATGGTTCATGTACATGTATACAGAAGGTTAGCCTCATACCCAGGCGCTAGGGGACAAGAAATAAGCGCCTGGTATCTACTGCTTGCGCATGCGCTAAATATCCGTGTATTTTACTGTAAAATATTCCGATTGCGTCATAAAAACATGGTAGCAGTTATTCTGGCCACACCTCTGCCACACCTAAGTTATTAAGCATATAAACAACTGGCTAAGAAACGGCTTGATCGTCAGCTCTAGCTCTGGATTCGACGAATAACTTTGAGATTAGGCTGCATACGCGATAGTGCTTAATCGCGTGACATTTCAAGCTGCTATTGTCGATCGATGTCGCTCGTTTCCGCTACCAGGAGCACTCAATTGTTAAATTGTACTTCTGCTATTGTGATAGAGCTTCAAGAAAAGACGGTACAATACAGTCATCAGAGTAGATTGCAAACAGGAGAGCTTCACGAACTGCTAAGAAAACCGACAAACAGTAGATACCAGGCCTTATCTCTTCTCTTCAATAGGCTAGGCCTGGGTACGAGGCTAACAGAAGGTTTGACTTGATTTGAGCGTAACGATCTCTACAGTAGTCAGCATAAAAATGCTTACCAACCAAATAGCTACATGTATATAGATTGCTTGAATTCTTAATGCTGCAACTAGCAATAACAGCCTCAATGTTTTTAAAGTCATAGTATAACTGTATAATTGTGCTAGTGTTACATGTGATAGTGAGTTCTTCAAACTTGTGATTCTCATGACAGTATCTTTGAGAAGAGATCTGTAAATTTGTCACAGGTGTCTTGTTGGTATTTATTTCATTTTCAGCTCACAAATACACAAGAGAGCTAACTTGTCGATCAGCTACATAACAGAGGAGTGACCTTCATCATGATACATGTTCATTATGTAATATATCACGGTACATTGCATGAAGTCAATTGTGTTCGGTGAATAGCCATGTTTTGATACAGTGTGCTATTACCAAAGCCTTCTGACAATTATTTCAATAAATAAATTTGTCAATAAGGCTGCCTGAGTAATAACAACAGTAAAATGTTTTCAATACAAACAAAATAAATTAGATCATGACAAAAGTACAACAGAAATAATACTATATAATGTCAGTCGTTAGCTAGTATGAATGCTTAGATACGAAACCAAAAAATACAGTTTTATTGCAGCTTGCTTCAGCTAGCTGAAGTATCAAGTTTCAGGTATAATTATTAAGCATGCATGCAAAATACATAACTAACTTTGAATTTTTTAGGCATGGGTATTACTGCCTTCACAGTCTTCATCATCATACTCTTTCCAGTCCTCACTCTTTCCAACCAGAAGCTGATCTATGTCAGCCAGACTGGTATTGATGACTCTTCATGCTGGAAGGGAGGCTACTCCACTCCCTGCCTCTCCCTCAACTTGGCCCTCAAAGGAGCCCAGCACTACAACCACTCCATCACCATCCTCCTCCAACCAGGACAACACCAGCTGCACAATGGCAGTGAGACTCAGCTCAGGAATATATCATGGCTAGCTATTATGGGAAATGGCAGCGAAGGTGAGGTAGTCATTACTTGTCAGCCATTGGCTGGTCTGGCTTTCTTTGAGTGCTCAGAAATAAAAATTAAAAATATAAAACTTGTCGGATGTGGTGCATTGCACAACAGCACCAGTCAGTATATTAGAGGGTATTCTTCAGCTATTCTGAAAATTCAAGTTGCAGTACTTTTCAGATTTTGCAAAATTGTACAATTATCTGAAGTTCACGTTGTTGAGTCAAATGGCACTGGTGTCATCCTTTACAACCCAATAGATGTGGTTTCTATCAAGAGGTGTCAGTTTTTGAAAAATGGCTTGTCATACATGCAACCCCAGGCAGCCTTGCATGCAGGAGGAGGAGGGTTAGTGATAGAGGCTATCGATGCCATCTCTCAGTCATTCTGTACTATAACAAACTCTATCTTCACGAGCAACATTGCTAGTAGTGGACAATTCTTTTATCTGTCTCAAACGGTCAATCATAGAAGCGAATATTTTGGTCTAGGTAGAGGAGGAGGTATCTCAGTGGTGTTCAGAGGAAAGACTACTAACAACACTGTACTGTTTAAAAGTGTATGTCTTGAAAGCAATATCGCTCAGTTTGGTGGTGGCATGTTTCTGGCTTTTTATGATAATACACATAAAAATAATATTATCATAATAAATTCTGAGTTCATAGCAAATACTGCTTTAACACCAATGGACTCATCTACCACAAGTGGTGGAGGTATCTTTATTGAGCTTGTTGCTGCTTATTTGCTAAATAACACTGTTTCCATTAGCTTAAGCAGATTTACCCGGAATAAGGCTAAGAGAGGTGGTGGAATTACCACAAACGTGCTACACTTTTCAAATTATTGTTCAGCCGCTGGTAACAAACTGCTCATTAATAATTGTGATTTTGATAGTAACAGTGCATTGGATGGATCATCTGCTTCACTTTCTCAGTCAGGAATAGATTGCCAAACCCTCCTGTATACGATAATTGGTGATTGTAGTTTCAATAACGGTTTATGTGGCACTTCCTCACAGTCTGAAATCTATTGCTTAACAAATATTCTCATTGAATCATTTTCACTTGTCTTTAAAGGTAATTTACTGTTTTCTGGTAATAATTCAACAGCCCTTTGTCTTCGTTCTTCAGTAATCAAATTGTTACCATTAACTACACTAGAGTTTATTAACAATAGTGCTGTCAATGGAGCTGCTCTACATATTGTAGAATGTAGCTCAGTTATTGTAAATAATGGCACACGCCTGTTCTTCGAAAACAACACAGCTGCCAATAAGGGAGGCGCTATATATGTTGAGACATGTGCATTTGATAAAACTTGGAATTGTGTCTTTAAACACAGTAACCCTGCACTTCACCCTGATGATTGGAACACTACATTCACTTTTCTTAAAAACCAAATTCAAGGAAAATATTGGAGTGTTGAAAACTCTGTTTACATTGATTCAATACAATCATGCATTTGGCCAAACAATTCAAAGCAGTGGACAACATTTTGTTGGAATGGATGGTCTTATCGAGACACTTCAGGAGTAAAAGATTATTGTCTCAATCAGTTAAGATCTGGTCCAGATCACATAAAAAGTACTAATCTCACAAATCGCACTGTTCATCATGGAGAATGTATTAATTTATTACGAGCTATTACAGTATATGATGTTTGGAATCACGATATAACAAATCAGACTAATCTTCAAGCCGATGTCTTACTTGGTGCTCCTGGCATATCTATTTTAAGTTCTAATAAAGACCAATGTAGTTGCCCTAAAGTGCTACCAACATATGGATACCCACTCAGACCATGTCAACATCATGAAGTACAATTGCTCACAGACTATAAAACAGATTATAATCACTCATTACAAATATTGGTTCATCCACCACAGTTTTCTGGAACTGTAATAGACATTATACTCAAATTGTGTGACAATACTTGTAATCGGGTTTTCGACATGTGTATTACAAAATATGCCATGGCCAGTTATGCTTATTGTTACAATGCAGTTTGCAAAAGCTTGGACAAATATTATGCTATTGATTGTGATTCCTATTTTGATTCAAGCTGTTTCAAGAAACCCTCCTTAGAATACATAATCACAGTGTGTGGAAGCTGTAGTGATCCAGATTTTGGCATTGCTGTCAACTTTCCACAATTTATCTGTGCCAAATGCAAATCGATAGACCTTTCTTTATTCATACTAATAGAACTCTTACCAGTTCTGACCTTTATGATTATTTTAACAGTTCTTCACATCAATATCGTCAATGGAAATCTCAATGCATTTATTCTGTACAGTCAAATTGTGACACTACAATTTCCAGCACTAGGATACACAGGCTGGGTACCAAACACTCAGTTAAAATACTTCAATTATTATTTCTTAGGCATTCCACTCACAGTGTACAGTATTTGGAATCTCAACTTTCTAACACTGTATCGAGATCCTTTCTGTTTTCCAGGCATACGTACTGCAACAGGTGTTATTCTTCTCCAGTATGTGATAGCTGCTTGCCCACTGTTGTTCATTATAGTCTCATACACTTGGATCCAGTGCTACAATAATGGCTACAGGCTTGTTGTGTACACTACTAGACCAGTTCATCGACTACTGGCACGCTTCTGGCAAAGATTAAGTATACAACCTTCTCTAATTGACACATACGCTGGTTTATTTCTACTGGCTTACACAAGATTTCTTGCTGTATCACTAAAGCTTTTGCAATTTATTTCCATTGATGCACAGTCACGATCTCCATTGAAGACTATGCCTGTACATGCCACTTTGGGTGCCATAGCCGTGCTGTGTTTAATAGTGTTCGTTTTCTTCCCAATGGCAGTTCTCTTTGTGTATCATTTAAAAATATTTCAACAATTTCTTGCATTTTGCAGGCTGAACAGGCCTGGTTTACAAGCTCTTGTTGATGCTTATCAAGGTTGCTTCAAAAACAGTGCAACTGATGGTAAAGAGAGGAGGTATTTTGCAGGGATCTATCTTTTATTCCGATTTTGCTTTATTACATCATTAATATTTTTTATTCATAATCCCATTCTCAAAATACAGTACATTCGTTTTAGATATTTAGGAACAATTGAAGTTTGTTTGAGTGTTCTAATGATTGGATTAGTACTTATACTGCAGCCATACAAACAAACTGCACATAACTTTATTGACTTTTTGATGATGTTCTTCATGGCAGTGATTGGTGTACCAATTTTAAGTATTGATGACATTATTGGTCCTTTATTTTTACCATTTTTTGTTCTCCTTGCTTATTTCATCTATTGTGTGCTCAGATGTGCTCGGAGAAAATGGACTGCTAAGCATTCCTTACCTAACAATGACCCACCATCTGAGCATCAACCACTTCTTGTACCTCCTACTACTACAGAAGTCACATTAGATGACTATGTTCAAGATGATCTCTATGCTGATCGTATACTCGATCCTGGTCAATACACATAAACAGAATTAATCCTGTACTACATGAATTTATATGTACCAATTGTTAATTCGGTTTGTTTTCCTGATTTTTTACATAATGAAATCAATAATCACATTGCATTAACCCTTCACATGCGGCGGGCAACTAGTCGCCCGGCAAGTTTGACGTCACCGGAAGTGGGCGTTAAAATTCGAAGATAGTTTATTTCACCTATAGACCAAATACAGCTATGTGGGGTGTGATTGCGAGCCATTGGCGGGGCCTGCGGCCCCGCCAAGCAGAGCTATGGCGGGATCACCTAGCACCACTGGGTCTCCAGGGGCTTCTTGACATAAAAAGCAGCCATACGTGCACTAACTTTGTCTCACACGTGCTGTTTTGACCAAACAGGCGGCGTTTTTTGCTTCGGTGAGAGTGATTCTAGCACACGACAGTTGGTAGATCGTCAAGTGGGCGTGGTTAACCGCAATTGTCATTGACAACAAGCCCGCACGTTGTGCTAGTTGATTTTGCATATTAACGGTGATCACAGCGCTAGTTTGTCTGTCTAATGGTTTCAAAGGTTAGTGAAATTCACAAAACAGAGGCTAGAATTGCTGTCCGCACTTGAAGGGTTAAAATAAGGTCATCATGTGATAAAGGCCCATGCAGCATAGCTGTTGGTATAATCAAACTATAATAGTACAAAAATGCTTTGTAAAAAAGTAGTATATTTTCCCAAATCACAACAAATGTAACCATACTCTAGCTGAAATGTATAGGTTACGTACTGCCTAGTTAATGTATGTGCATTGTGTTAAGTCATAGTACTGGTTTATTCATCACTTCAGATGATAATTGTACTAGCTAGTTGTTTCTCTTCAATTTTCTCAAGAGCTGTTTTCAGCATAGTCCAGGATGGGAGGCCTTTCTGAGAGACATTGTCATACCACTGCAGCCAAGCTGCCAACATCTCTATCATGCAGTCATTAATATCTCTATGAGGGTTCTTTGCAGAACAAGCCTCTTTTCCGTAAGAGAAAAAGATAAAATATTTTGAGCTCATCATAGAGTAAATATCATGGTAAAAATTGGTTTAGAGATGGAAGCATCAAGAATACTTGTCAAAAAGCTGAATTGTCAGCATACAATAAATAATATGAATTAAAATAATTCAAGTAGATGCCTGTAGAGTTCCCTGATGTGCATGGGTAGCTTTTCATAGTTTGCCTTGTATAGTCTTAATTTCTCAATGTTGCTACTAGCAGCCTCGATCAATTGAAGCAAATTTGTCGAGGTATCAGTTGAGCAATCAAAATTTACTATCCACCCAATCTGTAATATTTTCAGCGTGTGGTGTGACCGTACAATGCTAGTGAGAACGGGTAGGTAACTATCTAGCAATATATTAGTAACAGCTATAGATAAGTTAATGAAGAAATTTTCGAAATAAACGCTGATAGTGGGTGAAGAAGGTTGCATGAGATAGTGAGCTCTTTGAGGTTGGTGTTTGTCTCTGGAAGGAGATTGGTTTTCACGATGATATCTCCTGATATATCTATTAACAGTTCATTCACTGATGATTCTTGAAATAAAAGTGGAATGAAATTGCTTGTGTATGTTTGTCCACGATGAAAAACTAGCCGTTTTAGTTCGCTTCCTGGAGCAATCAGCTGCTGTAAGATGATCTCGTCGTCATTACGAATACTGATTTTGCGTAAGGTAAGACCATAAAGCTGACAAAACTCTCTCAATGGAGTAAATACTTCAGGGAAAAGCAAATACTCTATGCTCAAAAATCGAATTCTTCCCTTCGCTATTGGAAAGGACTTGAGACCCTTTACTAGAAGATCGATTCTCTCCTTGTCTCTAAGACTAAGTCCCCATCTTTCATCAAAGCGGCTGATACAGTATCCTGCGGCATACCAGTCAAAGCCCACTACTGGTCTAACAGTTATCATATCACGTTCACTATAGTCCACTTTCACATCATACATAATGCTAGGACATTCATACGCACAATGGACCAACTGTAGAGCTGATACTGACTTGTGGGAAAGTAGTTGCACCAGCTCTTTATACACAGGATAACCATTATGACTGCATATTCCTGCCAGAAACCTCACAATAACGCTATCTTCCTCACAATCTTCTAATTTAAAGCCATTGGGATTCACTATAGCAATATGGAGAGCAGTCAAGTAGTCTTGAAGGGCGAGATGAAGGAAAGAGTAAGAACACCCAGGGCCAGTGCACACATTCAGACTTGTGGTTTTTTTCATCATGCCAAGATGTTCAAAGTTTTCAGATAGGTCAGTAAAGACATACTTTTCCTTACCTAGAGTCTGAAAAGCCACCTTAGCTAACTGAAACAGCTGCTGAGCCACTGAATAAGGAAGTTTGTTAATATGCTTTAAGCACTGGAGGAATGGTGGCATGCAGTAATCATTAGAAACTTGACGTGTGGACACAAGTTGTCTACGGATGAGAGCACGAGAAAGAGCATCAAAAAGCTGTGTCATGGTTGTAGGAAAAGGAATATTGGTGTCATAGTTGTTCTTGTATATAAGTGCTACAATGACAGCATTGAGAGGGATGTACATCATACCATAGATAGGAGGATTACTTGTGATGTAGGACAAAAACTCATTGAGAATAGCTCCACTAAACACACTCTCAGCAAACCGGTTGATGTATTCTTTGGTAAAGCCTAATACTTCGATGTGCCTGTGTATGTTATGCTGACAGAGACTCCAAAGATCAGCACTTACAGAAGGACGACTGGTAACAATAATGGTAGCTTCTGGGAGGAGCTTTCCTTTAAGTAGATCAATGTAGACCGAGCCTTCTTGTCGCTGGGTATGAGGAAGCTCATCAAACCCGTCACATATGATAAGCATGTTTTCTCCCTCTCCTATTGCAGCCAAGAGTTCCTTCATGTTAGTGGTAACATGACATGGCAGCAGGTCTTCAAGGCAATGTGCTTCTTGAGCCTTCTTTTCTCTCAAGCGAACAAGGACTACCAACTCGTACTTCTTTACACTCTCTAACTCCTCCCACTTGTGACATACCTCCCATGCCAAAGTGCTCTTGCCAATACCTGGTGCACCCTCCACCAATATGCACCGCACTGGTGTACCATCTTCTCTAGAATTCAGTATACAGTCTAGTTTAATAGGAGCTTTCTTGTGTAAAATCTCTTCAGTTAAACCATGGAAACTCTTTCTAGTGAACTCATCTGCTTGTTTGCTGGTAAGCCCCTCTCTGTTGATGACAGCTAGCTCGATGTAATGCTTGCTAGCAGTTGTGAGTAATTTGTCATCATCAGGAAGTGGTTGTCGGTAAGCTGCCTTCAATTTCATTTTGTATTGGTTTCTTATGACTGAAGAATATAATTATTATACATGTAGATCATTATAATTCCTTCATGCTCACCTGATCTGGTTGGTGATAGGGACGCTGATGACGAAATCATTTGCGACATGAATTGAGCTGTTTTAGAACAAAAATGCAAAGGCACAAAAAAGTAATAATCAGACTCACAACATGTATTCCTCAGCTTGTCGCAAAGTCCCAAAGATCCTGAACTGTGCATCTCGAGTACTTGCACAAATTTGTAGAAGTTTTGCGGTTTCAATCGGATTGCTGTTTCGGTCGCATCCAGGAGCACTGACACTTTCTGTTCTGTTAGAGGGAGCTCGTAAATCTTATTCTTTGTGCTTCGCGACAACAGATCGGCAGAGTACAGACACGTTGACACGCTGACTGGATTTTGGATGGCAACGAATAGGTCGCCATAATGAACTTTAAACGAACGGTTCTCTGCGCTCTGACCCTGAAGAAAAGCAGAGCAGCTAGTGCACGCTATCCGCATGCGAAATCTTAGTTCCTCACCAGGTGATCATCGTCCATATTCCACTGAGCTACGACACCTTGTCAAACTGTAGATACGAAGACCTAGATCGCTGCTGGAGCGCCTCCCTAAATTCCCAACAATGAAAAACATGTACAGGTGTATTCCCTTCTGTTTACTTTCAACTTCGAATTTATTCATCATGTCTACTGCTAGCTACTAGTGCCAGTTGCTATACTGAGTTTATCCTGTGCACTATCACACAGTGCATCCTCTTCATCATCACTCTGATCACTGTCTTCTTCTTCATCCTCCTCCTCCTCCTCGTCATCATCTTCCTCCTCATTGTCGTCTTCTTGGTAATTGTATCCAGCAATGCTAGGGTGATAGTAGTATCTTTCCTCCTCATCACTGTCGTAGCTCTGTTTCCCATAAGCTACAGTACGAGCTGAAAGAAGAAAGATCATCAAGTTCATATTACATAGAGCACACAATTCAGGACCGTAACTAGAAATCAGTGCACGTCACTGAACCCAAATCTAATTAATATTCATGATATGAGGTCAGATTTTGACATTTCACAGTATATTTTCAAGGTGAAATGCCCACGAGCATTGCCTGCAGCTAGTTTACTGAAGTGTATTGTAGGCTCATGGAGTGAATATTGAATGTTTTTGAAACTAGTTAGGCGTCAAAAGCCAGCTAGAGCGAGCCTAGACAAAGTGGTTTTAGTTCTTAACATCAAACTTACTGGAAATACTCAGTGTCTTAGTCTCTTTAGTGTGGTACCCACACTTAGGGCACGAGATAGGGTCGCCACGACGATGCTTAACACCTTTACGATGCACATGGTCTTCACAGAAACATATCTATACAAAAACCAACACCATACGTCATCATGTCATTCAACACACCACTTACCTTGCACCTCATACAAGTGTACTGTCCTAGTTTATTGCACGACATACCTATTGGGGTCATCCAATATCGTTACATTCACGTCACAGTACAAATTTTTACATTTCAGATTCTCTGATTCCACTTTCTGGCAGCTGGCCTGGTGCTCAAACTGGTCGTCTTCGCATAACAATTCACTGCAAAAGGGGCACTGAAATATTCGCCCACCTACAGCAAGAAAAGGGACAACAATTTGGTTGTGATGTGTCCTTTCATGTCTACACGTACAATTTTATAATCTAGCACACTATGACTCTAAGAAGGGACCTAGCAAAATGTCTAGCACACCAGCCTAGTATAATTATTTATTTACCAATTTTGCACGATACTGACTACAAATCCTTGTCAATTCTTTGCTTACCATGTTCCCACACTCCTCTCTCACACTCAGCACACACTGCATCTGTCAGCGGACAAGTGCACGCATGAGTAGTTATACACTTCCTACTGTGACACACCCAGGCCTCACAGAAATCACATATAGCACCCTAGAGAGAGAGGGAGAGAGAGGGAGAGAGAGAGAGAGAGAGAGAGAGAGAGAGAGGGAGGGAGGGAGAGAGAGAGAGGGAGGTAGGGAGAGAGAGAGACAGACAGACATTAAATCAAAACATGTTGTGTCAGGAAACCAGATTTGAAGGTTGACACAGAAAAACAATGAAACACAGGAGAAAGTATGAGAGAGAGAGAGAGAGAAAGAGAGAGAGAGAGCGAGAGAGAGAGAGAGAGAGAGAGAGAGAGAGAGAGAGAGAGAGAGAGAGAGAGAGAGAGAGAGAGAGAGAGAGAGAGAGAGAGAGAGAGAGAGAGAGAGAAAGAGAGACAGTATGAGAGAGTGGAAGTGAATGACTTTCTCCACTCACCACCATACTCAATCCAGTAGCAAAGGCGGTGGGATGCTTCACTAAACAATCTCCACTCTTTGACATACACTTAGTCTTAGCTGAAAAAAAAAACAAAAAATCACAATTTTTACTTGTTTCTCTTTTCTTACCACAATGTGCACAAGCCGGAAGTTTCTGTACAACATCACAAAAATAGCAAAATGCACGGTTCTTCTGTCTCCTACAGCGAACAACAGTACAACATTTAGACATATCTCACAAATGGATGGTATCACCTCTGACATTTGTCACACATCTACACAAAGAGAGAGAACATCAGTAGCTGTGGCTAGCTATCACATGGAACAAGATGCCCAGGCTTACCATTTGAGAGTTACATGGCAGCTGTGCTAGATTCTTTTGTTCAAAACCTGTTCGTATCTCTCTTTGGCGCTCTTTCTGCTTCTGAGCCTTCTTGCGTGCTGCTGATTTCTTCTTGGGCATAGTACGTACTTGTGGTAACTATCATAACGTGGAGAGCTAGCTCGCTTTGTTCAATATTACTTGATTACGGATAATAAAGCAAGATCAAGATGGCGGTTGCTGAAGAAAAACCGTGGAGTAGAAAATGCAGTGGTTTGAAGAGGAAATGTGAAGAACTAGAGGAGGTAGTCAGTGTGCTGCAGTGATCACGTGATATTCTCTGCATGTCTCTAGACAAGTGAAGCTCTCTGTTGGAAACTGGTCAAGATCAAGAAGCTGATTGCATCAGCTGAGGCAGAGAAACGGTTTGCTCATCTCTCCTTAACTACTGATCACTACTCTGTCTCCCTCCTCACAGCTACCTGCTTCAGAGACTAGAATCATATGAGCTACAGGAGAACGAAGAGGAGAACACAACAGTGTCACCTCTCAGGCTGAAAATAGAGCCCCCTCTAATCCCTGATGAAGCACCTCTTCCTCCTCCCTTGATAAAGCACGCTCCCTCAAAGCCTCGCAAGAGTGACTCCGTGTCACGAAAGAAGGCTGATGTTGATCCTGCTGCTCCTCGCAAACCTCAAAATGCATTTCTTCGTTTTTTTCAAGAGCACAAAGATGCTTATGCTAGTCAGACAGAAGGTGAAGGACTGGCTAAGCATCATGAAGTAACCAAGGCACTTGCTAAGGTGTGGGGAGAGGCTAAACCAGAGATCAAGAAGGTAACAAAAGAATGAGTACCTACCTAGGCTAGCTATATTCCTGTCTTGTGATACAGAGATACTATGATATGTACAATGAAGACAAGATGAGATATCTCAAGGAACGAGAAGAATACCAGAAAACTTGCCAGTCAAATAATTCTTGACACAATCATCTCACTTTACATTCTCTCTCTTACTCAAGTTTTATTCCAAATTAACTTAAAAAAACAGTCATAACAGTAGATCAAGGTGACTTGTTGATGCAAATAGTAGGACATTATGTGAGTAGTACTATCACTAGGGGTACTATCAATGGTACTATTGTACTATCACTAGGGTACTATCAATAGTACTATTGTACTATCACTAGGGTGCTATCAATAGTACTATTGTACTATCACTAGGGTGCTATCAATAGTACTATTGTACTATCACTAGGGTGCTATCAATAGTACTATTGTACTATCACTAGGGTGCTATCAATAGTACTATTGTACTATCACTAGGGTGCTATCAATAGTACTATTGTACTATCACTAGGGTGCTATCAATAGTACTATTGTACTATCACTAGGGTGCTATCAATAGTACTATTGTACTATCACTAGGGTGCTATCAATAGTACTATTGTACTATCACTAGGGTGCTATCAATAGTACTATTGTACTATCACTAGGGTGCTATCAATAGTACTATTGTACTATCACTAGGGTACTATCAATGGTACTATTGTACTATCACTAGGGTACTATCAATAGTACTATTGATAGTACAGTACTATCACTAGGTAACTCCATTAAAAATTTCCACATTTCCCAAGTCAAACTACACATTGGGAAATATCTTGCTTGTTCGTTTC
Source organism: Haliclona indistincta (assembly GCA_964017065.1). NCBI lineage: Eukaryota > Metazoa > Porifera > Demospongiae > Haplosclerida > Chalinidae > Haliclona > Haliclona indistincta. The sequence continues at coordinate 6,938,317 of OZ024787.1, read as the reverse complement.
ATATCTTCAATGCCAGAAACTCTGCTGTTTGGCCTGAGAATAAACTTCTATATGTTTCATGACCCTCCTTATCCTATAGATTTATTTATTTAAAAATTATATCACTGAGCCCCATTGTATTATTTTTTACTTTAGTACTCTATCTTTATCTTCTGCATGTCCCAGCTCTTATTCAATTCTATAATAATTATGCATTCATCAATGAATGGTTATTCCCCCTATCAATAGTACTATTGATAGTACCAAGAGTATACTCTTGATAGTACAGTACTATCACTAGGCCATGTGTGAATAGTACTAGTATGTGTGTGGTCTAGATGTTGATGTGGGAATTATTCTATAGCTAGCACATGAGGTGACCAGGAAGTAGTTAGACCAACGTTAGTACAGAAATATCTTATAGTAGTAAACTTCTTACACAATACTTATAGAAATAAAATAAACAATACTCTGACAATACAACACTAAACATTTTTTTCTTGCACTATACAATGAACACACCTGTCTAGCTCTAGTAAGTGACACACTCTAATATCGGTTACATGTCTATCATTGGCACCTAAGATTGAAAGTTAGGAAGTGATCGTGAGTTTCAAGATGCCTAAACGAACAGCTTTATCCACAATTTCTCTGCAAGCTTCCTCTATGGCTGCATCTTTGCCGCGTGCAGTCTGTTTATGACTAGTCAATGTACACAATGTGTCATTAACCTTCTTAAAACGAATAGTGGCTTTAGCCAGGAAGTGTTGTTCTTCATCTGCAGGACCTGTCTCAGGTTCTATCGTAAGAGCTATTTGTTGGTTTAAAAGCTGCTGCTTGAGCTCATTCAATACCATTCTGCATGTTTTTAGTGGCGTTTTTTTCACAGTGCATGTTGGAGGCATTGGTCGAACCAATTTGAGTGTAAAATAAGAGTATGGAGGATTCGGAAATTGCCCAGTTGTGGCCAGATTTTTCAACAAAAGAACACAAGCTTCTTCTTCTGCTTCTGGCTGTAGCTTTTGCCTTGACGACTCCATTTTCAAAATTGTATCTTGCACAGTTGCTGTCACCTCGGCTATCTGGAAACCTTCAGCTGGCTTGTACTTTGTGGCTATTGTGCATCCTTCCATGTGATTTGTGAGAATATCTTTAGCTTTTGGAAGAAGAAGAGAGGATGAAAGCAATTCACTTGATGTCCCTTTTACAAACTGCAACAGCTGTTGAAGGACCTCTAAGAGCAACCTCGGCTGGTCAGCATTTCGTATGACAGGACTATATTCAGAAGGCAAATTGATCCAGTAGCCGGCTTTGTCCAGTTCACGATAGAAGTAACCTTCTTTCTTACACTGCTCATTCACTAGCTTGATTTCTCTTGTAACCTGGTTGATTTCTACCAATGACCGTCTTGAAACAAACTGGACAGAACTCTTGTGAGTTGTGCAATTGCGATAGTAATGCAGGAGTGCAAAACTTTCTTGCGCAACTGAGTCACGTGTGCCTGCCAGCTGTGCACTTGTGGCATCAACAGGCTGCATACTCAGAAGAAGGTCCCCAATTTCATTCCAAAAATGTGATTTTTCTCCAAACACCTCACCAAACAGCTTCTTCATCTTGTCTTTAACAAAGCTAGGCTGGGCGCCATTTGGCTTAAAACCTGGGAACCCGAACTGAATGCCCTTTCTGGAGTAATCAGGCTTGCCATTGTTAGAAAAATGGCAGTAGAGCATAAAGTAGATGTAGTCGAGCACACTGTATAAGTCGAACAGGATGTATCGAAGCTTGAATGTCATGTCATCGACATCGTGCTGGCTCGGGAATCTCGAACTCTTGATATGATCATCTTCTTTTCCTTCCAACTCTTTGATGTTGTCTGCGGCCTGTTTCAGAAGAAGATATACGTTTCGCAAGTGGTCGGTCTCCCAGTCCGTAAGAGCGGCCATCAAGAAATTATTAATCGACTTTTTTCGCTGCAGCGCGCTCTCAAAGTTAAACCGGGCCACAAACTCCTCCTTCCTGTACTACTGCATGCGGCATGCTTGACATCATTACACAAAACGTTTCTCAAAATACATGTATCAACTTAAATCAACTGTCAATACTACAGTAGACCAAGTCCTGTGCCACTTGCTGCTGATCATGAGTAGTATGGACGTGTGTGAGAGTAGCCAGCATCACCAGAGTACATGTCAGTGTGGGGCATCCTGTAACTAGTAGCAGGAGGACCACGGGCCCTTGAAGACACTCCTGACTGAAGATGACAGATCATGGCTTGACCTGGAAGAGAAATATTTGGACCGACAGCATAATTTCAAATTATTATGTAGCTTGCTAACCATCAAGGTTTCTCTGGTTGTACTTCCTGAATGCTTCCAAGGCATCGTCCTTGTATCGGAAGGTGACCTCTGCTACTCCGGGAGCTGCGATAGTGACGGTATCTACTGGACCAACAGCATTACACAGTTCCTGGATGGATGGAAGAAGGGAGAGAGAGAGAGAGAGAGAGAGAGAGAGAGAGAGAGGGAGGGAGGGAGGGAGGGAGGGAGGGAGGGAGGAGAGATATGTAAAAGTAACATTTTTTGATCTTCACTCACAAAAATGTCATTTTTGGAGACTGTGGTGTTGAGATTTGAGATGACCATAGTGGTTATCGTGGTGACTCCCTTGGGCCTCCCTGAGGACTGTATACCACGAGGTTCAGAATAATCCACACTGTACGGAGGATTGTGATGGTAGACTGGTGGTGGTGGTGGAGGAGGAGATGGAGAACGGTACTGCTGTGGAAGAAAACAATGACTATAATAGTTACAATGACAACTATGAACAGTATCAGAGGGCATGAACAGAAGGAGTGCATGAGCGTTCTAGTGCACGTGATCAATGCATTCCAAGCTGGTGCTGAAATATTTGAGAGTAATGACATAAACACATTGTTGGTGTCTAGCTTATACTACACAAACAAAGCAAGACACTATAAGCCGTTGAAAGTGCTGAGAACAGCGTGCATTAGATCGCTCTCTGCTGTGACAACAAAACATTCATTCGTAACAGAGGAAAATTTTTCATAAATGCGCAAGATAGAGCAATTTTGATGAATAATATTATTGTGAATCAACGCTATTGACCTATCCTTGTCAACTAAAACAAGACATTTGCGGATAAATTTGGCAAATAGTTTGTAATTCGTGAAAATTTTTCCCGCTTTACGGTATGTCTGATGGCACTACAGCTGCACGCTCCTTCTGTTCATGCGCTCCATTTATACACCAATACTCAAATCCCAACGATGTCCAGAACACATGCCCATCTAAGACAATACCTTGCTGTACACACGAGCTGGAGGTGGTCTCTCTTTCTCTCCTCCACCAAATGCTGAGGTTATAGAAGACGCTATAAAGTGTTCTCGGCTTTTCATGTAGGACTGTTGGCGTGCCTCCTTCTGACGCATTATGGTAGCTGCTAGACGCTCTTCCCTTCTGTATACCTGTGGGGTTAAAGAGAGAGAGGAGGAGAGGAGTGTGATGGTGAGGATGATAGTGATGATGGTGTATGTGCAATGGTAGTAGTCACAGCAACGACGTGGTCTGGATTCGAAGAGAAGGGCGTATACTTCAGTTCATGGAAAGGGAGATTGATGTGTTTGAATATTGTTATGCTATGAAGTGTTCTCGGCTTTTCATGTAGGACTTTCATGTAAGAAATATTGTTTGAAGTTAAGAAATATTGATAGTGTCAAATCCAGTAATGGACGAGCAGCTGATCAAGTAAAGACCATCTTTTAAATGGGATCTAGTAGTGAACATAGTTCTTGTAAATACATGTCCCAAGGTCTTAGCCTTCAGCAAGAGTGCTTCCCACGAACAAGAATCAGAAGTATCTGCCATAACCGATAGCAATGTAATAACTATCCACATGCCTAGCTCAACCAAGACTTGAAGAAGCAGATATGAAAGCAATGAGCGATAGATATGGAACTAGAGCTCAAGTAGGAAATAATTTATTGATAAAAACAGGATGAAAGCAAGTATTAGGTCAAAAGAAGCAGATCAAGGAATAGGTGCTTGATGAAGAATAAATTATTAGCCAAGTGGATTAAGATAGGATAAAAAGGACAGATATTAGCAATAATAAAGAGATGAGAATGGGATAAAGCAGACACTTGACAGATATAGGAGCTTGATAGACAACTAGCAGATGCTTTGATAAAAAAAGAACGTACGTGGACGGGATAAGAATGTGAAGACAACGGATGTCAGCTTGAATAAAGCTTGATAGATATCAACAGATAAGAGAACTTGGAGGGAATATTAGCAGAAGCTTCGACAAAGAAAACATTAACTGGATGTGACAGATACTCAGAAGACAACAGACATTGGTTGTGATATAAAAGATGCTTAATGAATATTAGCAATTTAGCAGGCATCAAAGCATGACTTGATCAGAGAGACAATGACTGAACGACAGATATTGAAAGATTGAAAGGCTGAAAGGATAGATGCTTTGATGAAGAGGTGATAAAAGTGAGTTGCAAAAATGCAAGATATAAGGAAATGGGATACTTGAGTAGAGACTGAAGTGACAATAAGGATCGGCAGATGGTTGATATATAGACTCGATAAGATGAGAAACAAGTAACTTGCTGAAAAGAGACGGATTACAGACAAAGAAGCAGCTTGAGAAAAGAACGGGACTAAGTGAGGGTAGATACTCGACAAAAGGACTGGGCAAGCTAGCTGCTTGATAACAGAGTGTGATAAGCATTTCTTCATATGGGAATAGAGAAAGTGAACAGACAAAGAAGCAGCTTGAGAAAAGAACGGGACATAAGTGAAGGTAGATGCTCGACAAAAGGACTGGGCAAACTGCTTGATAATGGAGTGTGATAAGCATTTCTTCATTATGGGAATAGAGAAAGTGAACAACGGAGTCTTTTCTTCAGGAATTAGACCACGGGTATTCCAATTGTTGCGAAATGGTGATTATGGTCATGTACGAGTGAATTGAGAGATGAATGAACGAATGATTATCTATAGACACAGGCATGCACTACTACGTATACTCAAAGCTTCATTTATCCCTCCCACTACAGTTGATGACGCCATGGTTTATACACTAGTACCCCTCATGTATCTACAATAGGCTACTTGATAATGGCAGGCCACATGCGACATGAAGTCGAGTACTTGAAAAGGAGAAAACGGAGGTATTCGGTAGTTTTATTCACAAGCAATAAGCACATGGTGGTGTGAGTTAAGATCCTGTGAGGCAGGGCAAGGATGTCCGTCTTACCTCACTAGTTGGCTTTGTTAGTCCTGGGACAGTCACAGTTATCTTCTTAGCTTCGGCTTCTGAAGGCAGACGGAATGGAGGAAGAGAGCGAGCAGCAGGTCGTGAATGAGGTGGATTGATGGGTGGTTCTTGTCCGTATGGTGTTTGATTATGTGATACTTGTAATCGAGTGGTAGTAGGGGCATAATGAGATGGTATTCGATTGCTGTTGCTGCTAATGCGAGAGGGACGAGAAGTTGTTAGAGACATCTTTGGGTATGACTTAGTCCTTGGTGGCTGGGGCGGTGGGGGCTTGGGTGCCAGCTTCTCACGAAGGTCACCAACATGAGCCTTAGTCTTTGTAGCTATTTTATCACGTAAGTCACCAGTGGATACGCCATTGACGTTATTTGAATCTCCATTCCTTGGTCCAATTCTTGAAAAGGCACTCCCTTTAGGTCTAGCACTTCCTCGCTGTTGACCAGGACCACCGCCATCTTGATAACGTCCCCTTCCTCTCCCCTTAAATCCTCCTCTTCCTCGTCCACGCCAGTGACTCTTCTGAACAAAGTCATCGAGAGGCATGTCAGCCATTTTAAGAGATGAAGGATAAACGAAGTAGCAGTTGCAAAAAAAAAGAAGTCGGATAAGTGATAGACTAGTTCAATGACTAAATGTGCCACAGATCTTTGCGATCAAGAAAGAACAATTGGGTGGAGCAGACAAGCTGGTTGGTTTGCCTTTGGCTGCTTGGGCGGTGGCACTTGCCGCTGCCACTGGAAACAGAGCCGGTAATAATGACGCTCTACGGTTGTGCCGTGAAATAAGGATAAGAACACGAGTGACGAGTCAGGTGAAGAGTGATTGATTGAGAAGTGGGCGAGACAAGGAGCTAGCTAGATAAGGCTAAGCACGTTGTGACTAGTGCGCTGGCGCAGAATGCTGATGCGGCGATGACGCACATCCGTAATTTCCCGTAATTTCTTTCCTGACGAATTTTGCAATGGCAGCACCTAGCATCACTGCAGAAATCAAAATTGTTCAAGATCTAGACAAAAGCAAAGAGTTGGGAAGAGGTTGTTTTGGATCAGTGTACGAGGTTCGAGTCAATGGTGTTCCCTGTATTGCTAAGCGTCTGCACGATATTTTGGTCGGGAGAGGTGGGCATGAAACAGTAAGTCAAGAACAAAGAGCAAAAATGATTGCCAATTTCCGACGTGAATGTGTTATCCTGAGCGGTCTCCGTCATCCCAATGTGGTCCAGTTCATGGGAGTGCATTACGGTAGTGACGAAGCCGACATCAGCATCGTTATGGAGTACTTGCACATCGACCTCGATAACTGCATGAGAAAATACTCCTGCAGCTTCCCTCTTTCTTATAAAATCAGAATCCTCAGAGATGTTGCTTACGGCTTAGCATATCTTCACTCCATCCCCATCATACATCGTGACCTCAATGCTGGAAATGTACTACTTACTGAATCTCTCAAAGCCAAGGTTGCAGACCTTGGGATGGCCAAGATGTTTTCCAGACCAGTAGCAACGCAGTTTGTGAGAACAATGTGTCCTGGAGCTCCTGATTTTATGTCTCCTGAGTCCCTATCGCAATCACCGAGATATAGTGATAAGCTTGATGTGTTTTCTTTTGGTCATCTTGCTATCTACTTAGTAAATCAACAGGCTCCACATGTTGAAGATAGTTCAATTACCAAAAAAGATTTCAAAAATAAGCAGATACAGATTGGGAAACGTCGTAAATCACTAGAGCAGATGGGTGGGCCTCTTCACCCTCTTTATGGTACTGTTGTCCAGTGTTTGAGTGACACTCCTGACCAGCGACCCACCAGTAAGGATTTGGTGGAAAGGCTGACAGCAATAAGTGAACAGCATCCCATACCTTACAAAAACACTCTGGAAATACTGGCCGAGTCGAAAAAAACCAGAGCCAACCTATATAGCAGCAAGAGACATCAAGTCGGCATTGATAGTGATACCAAGCATCAGATATATGAGCTCCAAGCACGGTTAGATGCTGCTATAACTGAGGTATATTAAGTGCATGATTCATGACTATTGGCTATGTTGCTATGTGATCATGATTCAGACTACATAAAATAATGTAGACAATGTAAATGTTTGAAGCATGCTGTATTTGCCAACAAAGTACACACCGTTAGAAGGAACTTACAACCTCAATAATATTATTGTTATTTGTTAATACAACTAAAAAGTTTGTGGTATGTACAAAAAAGTTTGTGGTATATACAAAAAAGTTTGTGGTATATACAAAAAAGTTTGTGGTATACGATTAATCGATCAATGCGATAGATTCATCAATACCACAAACTTTATGTTGTATTAGCAAATCAGTTTTTGCAGTGTACAATACTAAATCGTATTATTACATAATAACTTTTTAACATAACAGCTTTCAAAAGCAGAAATTGATAACGAAGCCAAAACTGAACAGCAATTGTCTTACATTAATGAGACCGAGGAAAAACTAGAAGAAGAACGAAAAAGGAGGCAAGAGCAACTTAATGATCTGGAGAAATCCAAATTGGAATTAAAATTATCTAATGAGGTTTGCATTATAATAATGCGAGATTGACAGCAGTTTGAGATTATGTAGCGATGCATGGTTCTAGAAGAAGAGTTGATAAAGGTTAGAGGGCGATACAAAGCACTCTTAGAAGTGTTTGGTCAGTCAAGAGATACAGTTTGTCAGGTATTAAATTTTCTCGTTCTACAGCTTCCCTATACATGTAGTATGCATCATTACGTTAACTTATACCAACCATCATTCATGCATGCAGTCACATTCTAATACAACTGGAGGAAGATCAGCAATAATTGTTCATCGACAGTCACTACCAATTGGTAAGCTACATGTACCACCTTGCGACCTGTATTTTTTGTACTTGTGCTGTTTGTATAATAGTCAAAGTACACACACACACTTGCAGTACTGCATGGCACATTATGGACTTACGTGCTTATACAGAAAGAATAATTGTGTGATTTAACAATGCCACAGTTTAATAACAGCTATGTATTCTAGCTATAGTTATCCAGAGTGATTTTTCATAACATAGATATTCCTGAATTGGACAGTTTTCAAAAAGTGAGGCCAGCCAGTTTGTATAGCCAGCAATCATGTGCAGTAAGTGGCGAACTTGTAAAGCGACTAGGACAAAGAAAAAGGGATGGTAAAAATGTATTCTTGGATGATAAGCAAAATGCTTTCGAAGCACAACAAGAATCTGCCACCAACAGTAAGCTTTATGTATTTTATCAGTGTTCAACTCCTCTGATTATTTCGGAAGAATCAGCTGCCAGTGCTATTCATGCACAGACTCCTACTATTGCGGAGGTGCAATCAGAACAAGACCCAGAAGATACAAATATTGAAGACAAAAAAGCAGAGAATAAAGAGCTTGCATATCAGAAGCCAAAAATTGCAGTAAAATCTAAAACACTGCCTCGTTCAGTAGGTGCTGATGGTAAGCATGAAATGATTGGGAAGGTGCTATGAAATGCGGAAGTTGATTGATATACATGTAAATGATGCAAAAATGAATGGCTACTGGCTACCAGTACAAAAGTAGTAGCTTTTTGTTGTAGAAAATAACCTATTGCCAGTAACATTTTTGCCTACTAATTTCGGCATTACTATCATGACTTGCTTCTTGCCTGGCTCCCTAGATATGATTCCATTCAGAAGAACCATGTGTCTCAGAGAAAAAACTACACATAATATTGGAGGAACTAGTGAGAGGCAACCAATAGCCACTGGTGAACTGGCTAAAAAATTGAAGGAAAGAAGAAATTGGGAGCGGACTTGAACTTTAAATGCAGTTATTAATTTTGTGTAGTACATCCTAGCATCGTTAAATAGACTGACAGAATGCATACAAAGTAATACATTGTGTTTTTGATGTAATATGGGATCTGGATTGTCAGGTAGCTTGGTTATGTCTAGCTATTAAACGCACATCTGTCAAGCCTGTAGCCGGGGATCTGTAGGGTCCCACAATGCTTGAGGTCTACTTTTATGCTGCAGTTTATTGACTATCTGACCAAGAAAAACTCTAACAAAGACATCTGCTATGCCTTAGGAACTGCAATGAGGAGATAGTCTGAAATGGTGCAAAAACAATAACTGCATGAATATAATTTAGCGCCTACGTAGTACAAGCATAATATAAGTATAAGCAAGTATAAGTATAGTATAAGCAATCACGCTTAGTCAAGCAACTGTAAAAGAAGAGATTTGGTTAACTGCACTTACTACAGGGGATTGCAGGTTGCTTGACCAAACAATTTCCTGTTAGCGCATGCCCATAGCGTGTTTCTGTATACTATTGTACAGATAACATACTGTGCACATGCGCTAGCAGCAAATGTTCGATCAAGCAACTTGCAGTCCCCTGTACATAGTTGCACATTAGCATGCATGAATAGCAGAATAGGGCGGGGCTGAAGTGCTTAAATACCGTGAATATGGGGTTAAGTTGTACAAACAGACGAGATCATGGCTACGTACTTCGCGACAGTCAACCGTACTACTAGTCTAGTACTTGTACCCGCTGGTTTGTGAAACTGTGAGGCGAAGAGAAATGCAGAGAACGTACAGTTATAGGATAGCCAATAAAGTGAGACCGTCATGTATTCTGGATTTAGTTTCAAATTCACCAACCGTAGACCATTCCCGGGTCATCTCCCAACCTGCCCCTCAGAAGTGGCTCATTCTCATCATCAGGTAAACAAGACAGGGAAAGTTAGTATGACTAGCTAGACCTCTCTACAGATGGGGGAGGGGTGTCTCGTACTGCCAGGCACTCTGCTGTCATCACAGCTGGTAGCTACATGACGGCTGGTCCACCAGCTCATCTCTATGATAGAGAGAGCTCTTCAGTGAGTCCTGCTAGTACCGTATGACATGTGTCTTATCTCTCCTTCCTTAGACTCCGACTAATTTTCTAGACTCACAGCACCTCAGCTCAAACCCTTCCTCCTCTCGCTCCATGATCTCACCTGAAGAGGAATTGAAGGTCTCTCTCTCTCTCTCTCATCTCTTTAATTTTCCGTATTCATCTCTAATGTCCTCTCTCTCTGATCTCTCTCTAATGTCCTCTCTCTCTCTGATCTCTCTCTATTGTCCTCTCTCTAATGTCCCCTCTCTAATCTCCTCCCTCTAATGTCCTCTCTCTCTCTGATCTCTCTCTAATGTCCTCTCTCTCTCTCTCTCTCTCTCTCTCTCTCTCTCTCTCTCTCTCTGATCTCTCTCTATTGTCCTCTCTCTAATGTCCCCTCTCTAATCTCCTCCCTCTAATGTCCTCTCTCTCTCTCTCTCTCTCTCTCTCTCTCTCTCTCTCTCTCTCTCTCTCTCTCTCTCTCTCTCTCTCTCTCTCTGATCTCTCTCTAATCTCCTCCCTCTAATGTCCTCTCTCCCTGATCTCTCTCTAATCCTTGTGTGTAGGAGGTGATTGTACTAGCTGAGAAGGGGAAGAGTGAGAAGCTCACTTGTCCACTGTGCAGTGGTGTGTTCAGAGATCCTCATATCGCTACTTGTGGGGTAAGTTAGTATGCTACATGCGTAAAAAAAGCAATGTTTTGTAAAGATGTATTAAATATTCTCTTACGTGTAATTCCAACTGTACTGACAGTAATAACTGATCACTAAATTTTTTATTGCAGCACACATTTTGTTCGCCGTGTCTAAGATCAGGCAGAGAGGGTAAGTATTGATTGAGCGACCTATTGACCTTGCTTACTTCTTTCTTGTATCTCAGAGTCCTGTCCACTAGATGGTGTGGCTCTCTCAATGGTGGTCAGAAACTTAGCAGTAAGTAACAAACCTCTTTTCCTGAATTCTCTCTTCCGGCAATTCTATCTAATCTACACGTATCTCACTCACTCACTCTCACTTACCTGCGAACAATTGCTTATCACTTCCTCTCTCTCTCTCTCTCTCTCTCTCTCTCTCTCTCTCTCTCTCTCTCTCTCTCTCTCTCTCTCTCTCTCTCTCTCTCTCTCTCTCTCTCTCTCTCTCTCTCCCTCGCTCTCTCCCCCTCTCTCCCTTGCTCTCTCTCTCTCTCTTCAGGTAGCAGAGCAGGTTGGTGAGCTCCTAATTCACTGTCAACATGGCTGTAGACCCATTCAAGATGGCACTGGGGAGTATGAAGTAGACCCAACAGGTACAGCACCCATTAGTGATCACATGAGTCATACTTCATTTCAGGTTGTCCGATGATCATCAAACTCGCTTGCAGAGAGTAAGTAGTGTTATTTCCTGTTGTTTTACCTATTCTGTGTACTGTTATTAGGGAGCATGAGAGTGAGTGTGACTATGCTCCAATCCGCTGTCCCAACAGTTCAATCTGTTCACCTGTTCTCAAAAAGGTTAATACACTAGTGTTCACACAGTACAGTAGTACTTGTATCTTACCTGTACACAATCGATTTCGGCAAGAGTTCGTTACACCGTCAATATACCCCCTAGGACGGCGTTGGACATTTTCTACGTCACAAGTTTACCTATGCACAGCGATGATTATCATTAGCATAGCTGCCCTATTGCTTTCTGCTGTATAAACTTGTGACGTAGAAAATGTCCAACGCCGTCCTAGGGGATATATTGACAGTTGCATACTCTTAGGTAATGAACTCTTGATTTCGGTTGCATTTGAACACTTAGGTGCAGTCTGTAATAATATTCATTAAAGTTCTAAACAATGAATGTCATTATGGCATCACAATGAGGTGTTCAAACACACTGTACATGTACATAAAATTATTATGCATAGGGTGAAATACTAATGAATCATTCAGGCACTCACACATACTCTGTTTCTCTGTAGGATCTAACAGCTCATCTCAAGGTCTGTAGACACGTCAGATGTCCTCATCATAGATTCAAGTAAAACAAAGAAATTTACATGTACTTTTACAACTATCCAATTCACACACACACACACGCACACACACACACACTCGCATGCACATACACACACACACACACACACACACACACACACACACACACACACACACACACACACACACACACACACACACACAAACTCACACAAACACACACACACAGCTGTTTGTTTCAAGGTACAAAAGAAGAGCTTGTAGTTCATTTGGAAAAGTGTAAATTCGAAGGACTAAAAGGTTTATTAACTTTCCACGACTTTGTCAAGAAAAGCGTTTTCATACCCACCCATAGGCTACCTCACACGAACTGATGAGTGCATCATAGAGCTGCAGACAGAGATCAAGAGAAAGGACGAGGAGATTACTTTCCTGCGTTCAATGCTGGGCAGTCTTTCAGAAAAGGTTGAATACCTTGAGAAAACAGCACTTGGGAAAATAGGTGAGAGAAAAAAATTAGTAGGTAGTAGTTAGTGCTAGCTACAATGTGTCTTGACAGTGTATACCATAATGGTGGTATAATAAAATATTAATTATGCTTGCTCAGGTCAGTTGGATGAGAGACAACAGAAAATACAGAAAGAAGTCGTAGATGCTAAAAACGGTGTCAGCTTTGTAACGGTGAGTTACTTACTGTTACTACACAAATCATGTCTTTTGAACTCTCTCTTTCCCTCTCTCTCTCTCTCCCTCCCTCTCTCCTTCCCTCTTTCCCTCCCTCTTTCCCTCCCTCTTTCCCTCCCTCCCTCTCTTCCTCCTCTCTCTCTCTCTCTCTCTCTCTCTCTCTCTCTCTCTCTCTCTCCCTCCTCTCTCTCCCTCCCTCTCTCTCTCCCTCCTCTCTCTCTCTCCCTCCCTCTCTCTCTCTCTCTCTCTCCCTCCTCTCTCTCCCTCCCTCTCTCTCTCCCTCCTCTCTCTCCCTTCCTCTCTCTCCCTCCATCTCTCTCTCTCTCTCCCTCCTTCCCTCACCCAGGATGAGTTGCAGCATGTGCAGGTGCAACTGGGCGTGGCTGGAAGTGAGCGAAAGTTGCAGTGTGTGTAACCCTCTGTCATATGTTTCTCTCCTGATTATAGCAATGGACTCTCAACATCTCTTCAAGTGCAAGGGAACATTCGTCGGTCATAGTGTGAGAACCACAGCACATGATCTGCACAAACACACAAACACACACATACACACACACATACAACACCTACGCAAGCCTAATGGACACAAACCTACATATGTATACATAGTCTCACAGCACTAGCACAATCTGGTTTATGCGACATACACACTTTTTAACACCCACACTTTACTTTGACTCACTCGTGGTATTCATGTGTATTCACAGGGTCCTGTGTGGGCATTATGCATCGTGGGAGATTTACTATTCAGTGGCTCATCTGACAATACTATTAAGGTATTTCCATTGATAATACATGTATGCCTTTCCCAGCCTATAGTATAGTAGAGTTGCTCAAGGATCGTGCATGCAGATCGACTTGATTTACTTGTTTTGTGCATTGTTATTATTCATGGAACCTGTTTTACAGGTTTGGGACACTGGAACAGGTTTCAAGTGTGTTCAGACACTTCTAGGACACGATGGACTCATTCTAGCACTGTGTTCTTATGGGTACGATACTGGTCACATCCAACTACTGGTCTTTTTATCTCTCTTTCTCCCTCCCTCCTTCCCTCCCTCCCCTTTACCCTCCCTCCCTTCTTCCTTCCTTCTCTCCCTCCCTTCTTCCCTCCCTCCCTCCTTCCCTCCTTCCCTCCCTCCTTCCCTCCCTCCTTCCCTCCCTCCCTCCTTCCCTCCCTCCCTCCTTCCCTCCCTCCCTCCCTCCTTCCCTCCCTCCTTCCCTCCCTCCCTCCCTCCCTCCCTCCCTCCTTCCCTCCCTCCCTCCCTCCTTCCCTCCCTCCCTCCCTCCCTCCCTCCTTCCTTCCCTCTCTCCCTCCCTCCTTTCCTCCCTCCCTCTCCCTCCCTCCCTCCTATCTCTCTCTAGTGAGCAGTATCTGTACAGTGGTTCAGCAGACCAGAGTATCAAGCTGTGGGATCTAGAGCAGTTTGATGTAGTGAGCACTATAGAGGCACATGATAATCCAGTGTGCACTCTCACTGCTGGAGGAGACCGACTGTACAGTGGATCACTGAAGACTATAAAGGTATGTGCTGTGTTGCATACATTGTACTGTAGAAAGAAATGAAGTTTTCTTTACCTATTATGTGTGTGATTTTATAGCAAGAATAAATTATGTATATTAAGCGTAATGTTTTGTGTACAAATATTCTCGCGTTTTTTTTGTTGGTGTCATGAAAGCATTAAATTTTTGTATAGTCCCTTAAAATTGGATAAACGAACTTTTTACCCATTAAACTTGGGTCATCTGGACAAATTTTATGCAGTAAAAATTCATGTATGCAGATCAATTTTGCATTTCATGTCCATTTACGGTTAATTGCAAAACAGATCAGAGGAATCAATTTTTCATAAAAGAACAAGGCGCAAAATAATTCTCCAAATGCTACCCATAAGCCATAACACAGCGTTTTGTGGTTGTTGCTTACTATCATTGTAGCGACATAGTTTCATTTTCCTTTCATGTACATGATGTACTGTCAGATTTGCTTGCGACCAGACTGCTGTTAGTGAATTTGTCATCAGATCAGATTATAGTGTTTGAATTGAAACTTCTGTTAGTCTTGAGTCGATGGCTGATCTTAGAGGGTCCTCTGATCACAGTCGCTGGAAGCAATGGTGGAGGAGATCACCCAATACCTGCTGTAGTAGGAAGATACTGCTGTTACTGGTGTGGCAGGCATTGCTTGGCTTTTCTTGGGGTCTTCTTGTTACTGGTGTGAATGACGCTTTGGTAAATGGTTTAGTATTTGCTTCACAAATTCTTTCATATTTTTGTGCTCCATTGATTGGTTGGCTTGCTGATGTTAAATTCGGAAGATATGAAATTATCATTGGCTTTGTTTTTTGCCAGCATATTTGTATATTTTGCAGTAACTATTGGAGAGTTTTCTACAACAGGCAACATGCTCTTGTTTGCAGCAACTGTTATAGTTTGCTTTAGTAGTTCTTGTTTCTCAGTGTCAATGCTTCCATTCTTAACTGATCAACTGATTGGTGCTACTTCAGATGAGCTTAGTACTATAGTACGCTGGTATTACTGGGCTCAAAATTTTGGCAGTTTATTGTGTAATTTGGTATTTTGGGAAGGAATGTTATATAATGTTTCAACTATTGGTGCTGGGATAGCTATTCTATTTGCTGCTCCTCCTGCTGTGATCATCATCAGTGACTGCTTGTGTCAGCAGTGGTTGGACAGGACTCATAAGGTCACCAACCCTATCAAGCTCATCATACAGGTACTCAACTACACTAGGAAGCACAGATACCCTGAGAGACGCAGTGCCTTCACCTATACATTGATGAGGAACAGCCCACACGAATGGACTATGGCAAGACAAAATTCGGAGGACCCTTCACTGAGGAGGAGGTAGAGGATGTCAAGACTGTCCTACGATTGATTCCTTTGGTCATATGCTTGACCGCCAATTATGGTATTTTAGTATACAATCCAGTAAACATTATCAATAACGATAAGAACATAAATGTTATGTTAAATACTGAACTGAGAAACTGGCTGTTTCCTGTACTACTGATTCCTCTTTATCAGCTCCTACTGTACCGATGTTTTCAGAAGTGTAGCTTCAGTATGTTACAATACATTGGAGCCGGCTTGATAATGAGTATATTAGGATATGTCTTAATGCAGGCTGCAGGAATTTGGGACGTAGTTGTCTCTGATGATGAGCAAAGATATCTTTCTTGTACTAGAAAGGCACCTAACACAACAGAATGGCCGGATAGTCATGTGGAGTGGTACTGGAAGCTTGGTCCTTTTGTTATATATGGCTTTGCAAGAGCAATGGTTGATGTTCTTTTTCTTGAATTTATTATCGCTCAATCTCCTGAGAAAATGAAAGGTCTTTTTTTTGGAATAACATCAGCAAGTGGCAGCTTTGTTATGATAATTAGCATAGGAATGCAGTTTGTATTTACATTATGCTATGATGTATTATCATTGGCTGGTCTTGTTGGTCTGTTTGTGGTCTTCCTGGTTCTTTCCAAGCGCTACACACTACGTGAGAGGAACAGAGAGATCAACATACAGGCCATAGTGGAGGAACACTATGAGAGGTACTTGGACCAGGAGGAGGAGTACATCAGAGAAAATCCACAATATTTTGAATCAATAGAATCTGATAGTGATGATGATTCTGACACTCATAGTACTAAATAATAGTGACATTGACAACAGCACTACTAATACATTATTGAGTGCTTTAGTACATACAATGACTGTTGTATGTGTGTTAGCAAGCAATCGTTAAGGTGGCGGTACACGTTTGCTCATTAATTATTCATGAGTTACAAGCAAAATATTATGCGAACACTGTATCAAGACGAAACGCGCTACAATGGCGCAAAGACAAGTAACAGAGCCGCCAAGGACTGTTCTTCTGCAGCAATCTTAAAGCTAAGTTCAGAAGTAAAGTGGCTAGGCAGCAGCGACCACAAAGCACATCATGAATTTTTCGAGTTTCTGCGTCAACTTTTGTCCCAGCCTTGCCAGAGAAACACGAAAAAACACCGCCAATCGATGGTTCTGCATCCAGCGGAGGGCCATTCCTAGTCTGCAGATGTCCTGATAAGCTAGCGCCGAGAAATGACACGATATGTTAAAACTCAAGGGCGATCCCGCGCCTTCTTCGAGCCATAAATCTCAAACTACTTCTTTTTCGACAATATTTTTAGTCACTGGCCCTGCCCATGCCTTTGTAGAACCGAGAAAACCTGGTCACACCGTCCGCTGAATAGAGCTGATTGAAAACTTTGACGCAGAAAAAGTCCACCAGTACCGAGTCTCCAGTAAACCGCGAGCCAACCACAGCTGTATTAGTACATACATGACATGATGATATTCATAGTGCGCATTATATGCGCAATGTTGTACGCACTAAATAGGGTACCGCCACCTTAATGTTCTTTTGTTATCACAAGAGTATGGACACTGCCATAATACAATGTTATGGAATAATTATTTTGTTTTAAGTTTTTATGTTAAGTGGTTTACAAAGTCTATTGTTTCTGTTGTCTATGGAATATTCTTGTTCAGTTCTGTATTTAAGAGTGTGTGTGGTTCGTGTGTTCTTGTGTGTGTGTCACTTCTGATATTGTTTTCATGAACACAATGCGGTAAGTAGGGTTTAGTAGCTAGGAACTACCTATAGCCCAAATTATGGTGCCGGTACTATAAGACAAAACTGCACAGTCCCGGTATCGTGATTTTATTCCTTATAGTACTGGTGCCGGTACTATAAGATAAAACGTACGGCTACCGGTCCTGGGACTCTAGCCACAGCGTATTTGTATTGTGCAATTTTGCAGCAAAAACATTTTATATGGATAAAATTTGCACTTTATGCCCATTTTAGTACATTTTAGTTGATAGCAAGCAGATCACAGGTATTAATTTTCATTTTTAGTATCCCTCCAAACTGCAAAATAAAATTCTCACAAACTCTACCAACAACACAGTATTTTGTGTTTGTTGCTCTCCATTTTAGTGATAGTTTTGTTGATTGTTTCAGTTTCACTGTAATGCATGTATTGTTTTGCTGTTAATGTTATAATCAACAGATAGTGTGATAACAAAAGCTTTTTATAAACTGGTGTGAATTGTTACTTGCTAGTCTTGAATCCATGGCTAGTCCCCGAGTGTCTAAGTCTTCTATTCACAATCAGTGGTGTAGGAGATCACCCAATACCTGCTGTAGTAAGAAGATACTGTTGCTACTGGTGTGGCAGACATTGCTTGTTTTTACTTGGGGTCTTCTGCTTGCAGGTGTGAATGCAGCTTTGGATAGGGATTTTTTATTTGCTTCAGAAGTTCTTTCTTTCTGTTGTGCTCCGTTGATTGGCTGGCTTGCTGATGTTAAGTTTGGTAGATATGAAATTATCAAATTTGGTTCATTGGCTTCTTGTTTTGCCAGCATATTTGTATATTTTGCAGTAACTATTGGAGAGTTGTCTACAACAGGCAACGTCTTTTTGTTTGCAGCAACAGTTATAGTTTGCTTTAGCTTCTCTTGCTACTCAGCATCTATACTCCCATTCTTAACCGATCAACTGATTGGTGCTACCTCAGATGAGCTTAGTACTTTAGTACGCTGGTATTGCTGGGCTCAAAATATTGGCGGTTTATTGTTTAGTTTGGTATTTTGGGAAGGAATGTTATATAATGTTTCAACTATTGGTGCTGGGATAGCTATTCTATTTGCTGCTCCTTCTGCTGTGATCATCATCAGTGACTGCTTGTGTCAGCAGTGGTTGGACAGGACTCATAAGGTCACTAACCCCATCAAGCTCATCATACAGGTACTCAACTACACTAGGAAGCACAGATACCCTGAGAGACGCAGTGCCTTCACCTATATTGATGAGGAACAGCCCACACGAATGGACTATGGCAAGAGGAAATTCGGAGGTCCCTTCACTGAGGAGGAGGTAGAGGATGTCAAGACTGTCCTACGCTTGCTTCCTTTGGTCATATGCTTGTCTTTCAATGTTGGTGCTTTAGTATTTATTCCTATAAACGTTTTGAATGACAATAGGAACATCAATATTGTGATGAATATTGGAATGAGAAGTTGGCTGTTTCCTGTACTACTGATTCCTCTTTACCAGCTCCTACTGTACCGATGTTTTCAGAAGTGTAGCTTCAGTATGTTACAATACATTGGAGCCGGCTTGATAATGAGTATATTAGGATTTGTCTTATCGCAGGCTGCAGGAATATTGGGCGTAGTTGTCTCTGATGATATGCAAAGGTATCTTTCTTGTACTAGAAAGGCACCTAACACAACAGAATGGCTGGATAGTCATGTGGAGTGGTACTGGAAGCTTGGTCCTATTGTTGTATTTGGTATTGGAAGAGCAATAGCTGGTGTTCTTATTCTTGAATTGATTATTGCTCAGTCTCCAGAAAAAATGAAAGGTTTCGTTTTCGGAATAATGTTAGCCTGTAGCAGCTTTGCTATCGCAGCTAGTAAAGGAATACGATTTTCATTCACATTGTGCTATGATGTGTTAACATTGACTTGTCTTGTTGTACTGTTTGTGGTCTTCCTGGTCCTTTCCAAGCGCTACACACTACGTGAGAGGAACAGAGAGATCAACATACAGGCCATAGTGGAGGAACACTATGAGAGGTACATGGACCAGGAGGAGGAGTACATGAGACAGCCTCACTACTGATATGAACATTACTGAGTGCTTTATTAGCTAAAGGGTGTTTGTGTTTTTGATAAAGTATGCTGTGTATTTGTACAAACCAGAATGTATATCATTATAATGTTGTTGTTTAGTATCTGCATGCACATGTATTTGCGATGCAATCATGGTTAACTGCCCACTGTGTGTGCTGTGATAACTGATACGAGCTGTGTGTCATGCCGTATAGTGGAGTGTCAAAATTTGAGCGCATTTTGGAGGTTTGATTTAACTCTCAACGTGATTTAACCTCAATGGTTCATCAAATGATGTTGCTCACACTAAATGTCTCTACACACTGTTCATAATGCAAGTCTCTAGTTTGCAAACATGACAGACACAGTTTCTGTACGTGGTGATGTGCTGGTATCCATACAATTTGTGTCATCTACAGGTGTGGGACACTGCTACTAACCAACTGGTGAAGGAGCTACCAGCTCAGAACCACTGGGTCAGAGCCCTGGTAGTGTCTGATAGATTCCTCTACTCTGGTTCCTATCAAGCAGTCAAGGTGAGGCTAGGGTTGATACCTTGCCAGCCATCAACACTATAGAGATATTTTTTTCATGCATGGATATTTTGGTTGATGGTTAATTTGAGAAAGATTTGCGAAAATGAAATAATTATGCTAAAATTTACATGTATTATGAAATTTTATGTGCTTATTTTTAACGTGTATTATGAAATTCAAATGCTGCAAAATCAACCCAATGTGTAGTTATACTATCGTTTAGATGGTCAGGTGACTTTGCTTGTAAAACTTCATGCTCAAAACACACGTGCAAAAATTATCACTGTCAGTGTATCCTTGAAAAGAATAGCATTTACATATGCTTGAAACTGTGCATCAATATTTTTGCAATGTTGTCACTGTTTGACTGCTCTGTACAGATATGGACACTAGAGAGTCTTGAGTGTATTCAGGTGTTGGAGTGTCCTGGAGGCAGTGTGTACTCACTGTGTGTCACTAACTATCATATCATCTGTGGTACCTACGAGAACAAGATCAACGTGTGGAACATTGAGACACTAGAATCAGCTGGAGAGCTTACCGGTTAGTAATTCAAAAGTTATTATTGCCTAGAGCAAATGCACACACCGTAGCGAACCTTAAACTCTGCAAAAGTTTTCAATTTACAAAAAAATTAATGTCTGGATGTTTTTAAATTTTTGTGCAGGTCATGTTGGTATTGTGTATGCTCTGCAAGCTATCGAGGTCCCAGGACAGACTAAGCTGTTCAGTGCTTCCTATGACAAGACGCTAAGAGTTAGTGCATTATTTGCTTTCACGGTTGTCCAATTTTTGTTGTTGTGTAGGTATGGAACACTGATCACATGACGTGTGCACAGACACTCATTCGTCATGAGAGCAGTGTGACGTGTCTGGCAATGTCTCGTGGACGTCTGTTCTCAGGCTCTGTTGACAGCACCATCAAGGTCAGCTATAACCACAGCCATGTTGACCATATATCATATTGCTCTTCTTATCACTCCAGGTCTGGCAATGAAATGTTTTTATTCTCAAAGACTTTTTAACCACTTCAATTCTTTTAATGTGTGAATTCTATTTTACTATTTATCTCATCATTATGACGCCAACCCACAAGTAAACAATGCCTTAATTCTCCATACACATCATTGCTGGGTTGAGGCCAGAACTGAATGAGACTGGGCCCGGCTGGGAGATGACAACACTTTTGAATACCTGCACATTAGAACTATCTTGTTTGGTGTACATGTATAAAAAAACATTATTTCAAGCAAAACAAACACATAATACCACTCTATACAGATACATGTACTGCTGTGTAGTTAGTCAACAGAATACTTGGAAATGGATAATTTATAACTTATCTGAAACCATGACTGATAAAACTATAACTAAAAACCGACTAAACATGATTAATATTCTTAAAACAACCATAATCAGTTTATTATAAACTACATTTTAGTGCAATAAAGTCTGAAAATAATATAGCTAGTTACTACTTGAATAACTTGAATCAAATACATTCACATATTGTTGGTGCTCTCTCATGTACTCCTCCTCCTGGTCCAAGTACCTCTCATAGTGTTCCTCTGCTATGGCCTGTATGTTGATCTCTCTGTTCCTCTCACGTAGTGTGTAGCGCTTGGAAAGAATCAAAAAGATTACAAACAATGCAACAAGAATGATTGACATTGACAAGTCATAACAAAACGTGTATTTAAACTTTACAAACGCGTCACTAGTAAGATAAAGTAGACCACGGAATGAGACCATTAATCCCATAACAAATCCTTTCATCTTGTCTGGAGACTGAGCAATAATAATCTGAAGAAAAAGAACAGCAAGTATTGTTCTCCCAATACCATACAAGATATATGGAATAGGTTTCCAATACCATTCCATGTAATAACCAAGATTTGTAGCATTAGTCGATGGTAAAGTGCAAGATAAGTATCTTTGTATCCCATCAGAGAGAATTTCACCAACTACTCCTAATGCTGTCGCAAGAATAAAGCCAAATGTACACATGATCAAGCCTGCACCAATGCATTGTAACATGCTGATGCTACACTTTTGAAAACATCGGTACAATAAGAGCTGGTAAAGCGGAATTAGTAGAACAGGAAACAGCCAGTAACTAATTGCTTCAGCTACCAACCGTATGTTTTCAATTGTTTCAATTCCGTTATTAACTGCAAAAGTAGATGCAATAAAGCCCAAACATATAACCAAAGGAAGCAAGCGTAGGACAGTCTTGACATCCTCTACCTCCTCCTCAGTGAAGGGTCCTCCAAACTTCTCCTTGCCATAGTCCATTCGTGTGGGCTGTTCCTCATCAATATATGTGAAGGCACTGCGTCTCTCAGGGTATCTGTGCTTCCTAGTGTAGTTGAGTACCTGTATGATGAGCTTGACGGGGTTAGTGACCTTATGAGTCCTGTCCAACCACTGCTGACATAAGCAATCACTGATGATGATCACAGCAAAAAGAATGGCAAACATTAAAGTGAAATATAACTTCAAATTAGTACTTGTAAAAGAATAAGTGATTGTGTTTGATAATGCAATACCAATATTTTGTGCCCAGTAATACCAGCGTACAACTGCAACAAGCTCATCTGAAGTGGCACCGATTATCTGATCTGTTAAAAAGGGAAGCATAGCTGCTGCATAACATATGAAGCCAAGGAAGTTTACAAAAGCTGCTATCGATGAAAGCACAGTACTAAGAGTAGACACATTATTTGTGAACATCGCAAAGTAACAAAGTATACTGGATAGAAAAGAGGCAATCGTACCAAATTTAATAATTTCATATCTCCCAAATTTAACATCAGCAAACCAACCAATCAACGGAGCAGAAGAATATGAAATAAAACTTGCCGTGTCAAACGCAATGACGTTAATTGAATGCGAAAGTACATACATTTGAAGCCTTGAAGAAAAGATAAAGACAGAGTGCCACACCAGTAGCAACAGTATCTTCTTACTACAGCATGAGGTATTGGGTTGTCTCCTCCACCATTGTTTCCAGTGACTGCGAACAGAAGATAGTGATACTCTAGGATCAGCCATAAAAGCAGCACACTCTTGTGAAGTTGTGCTAAACAGTTAGCTATTTACTTTACGTCCACGTCATCTCGGGAAAGTAACGTGACTATCTAGCACGCGCGCGCGCGCGAGCAGATGACGTTCAATTATCCATCGTGTAACGTCATGCATGGTCATGGCTTAGCCTTAGTACGCGCGCCCGCGATCACGAACACTTGAACGTCTGTTACACTAGCAACTTTAGACATGGGCCACTGGGCCAGACTAGTTTAATTTTATTTTCAAAGTTTGACATTAATAGAGCGACTAGTACTTGGGAAGTGTCAGTTGTTGTACTACTATCAACCTTTAAAAATAAAACTTACACCAGTCTAGTACGGTCCTGAAGTTGCTAGTGTAAACGCACTATAAGGCTCAAAGCTACCATTTTCATCGACAACACGTCGAATGAGTGATGTAGAACCTGCAGGTGGATGCCAGTATCACATTTGGAGTACACCAGAAGATGGCTGCGGGTCACGGTGCGTCATACGAAAATCAAGCCACCCGCCATGTTATTTTTATCCCGCAGTGTTTAAGGCAGAAATAAAACTATCTGGTGAAAAAGTGGCTGCTCGCTTTATTTGTGGAGCGGAGTCGCTTGCTGCTTCTGCTGTTAGCTTCAAGCGGCGCGACAACAAGCTACATAGCAGACATAGCGCTGTACGTACATGACGTAGGCCGCAAGATTTTCACTGCCACGTACATAATTATACGTTAGATTACGTCAATTCGCTCGCGTGCTGCATATGGTCACGTTACTTTCCCGAGAGTGTCCTTGAAACGTATATTGGAGTTGGATACTCTCCCTTCTATTATTTACTCTTGCTTACGTTTTGCAAATAATATTCTATGGTATTCGAATACAATCATAATGTTACTGCATGCAGGTGTACACATGACATATTGCACTGAGGAACAATAGATAGTCATGGACATGGTCAGACAGCTAGGATATGCATCAACATATAATGTGATAATGATTAACTATATCAGTTCAGCAACAACTAGAGTTCTAATGAACACAAGCTATATAGCTAAGATCTACATAGTGCAACAGTCAATAGACAGCTCCTTACTGATGATAGCATTTATAGCTACAGTGAAATTAAACCTAGCTGAGCTAATGGTCACCTGCATAATATGGTCACCTCTCTCCCAACTGATAACTTGCATGCAATGAGTTTCACCCTCTATAATGCAGCCACCTGCCTAATCAGGCTTGGCCCAAGGGTGACCGGATTAATTAGTCTGGTTTCACTGTACTCATATAATTATTGCGCTACTGAACAGACTAACAGCTGATTAGCACATCACAGAAGGCTTCAACTGAGAAAGACTTACTGATACCCTAGCTATGATCCCTGAAGGCCGCCTCAACTTCAGTGAACTTTTATTGATGATGCATGGCTTAGTTGTTCTTCTCAACGAATCTACATACAGCTCTTTGCAAGTAGGTTGTCAGAAGCAAGCAAACAGAGTGTGTTTTTGATACTGTTTACACAATGTACTACAAACTGGCACTGTGGCACATGCCAAAACTGTGTTTTTGTCTACAACACATTTGAAATGTGTCAGTTTGTGATACATTGTGTAAACTGTATCACTGACGCTATATCTACTTACTTCTGACAACTGAACTGAAAAGCACTGTACGGTACATGTTAGACTGAGTGCAGGCCAGGATGTCAATATGAATAGGAGCAGAGATTATGTAACCTTTCCTATGGCCTCAGGGTATGCAATTGGGTGTATCTAACACTCCTTTGGTGCAGATACCCAGCGGCACACAACCATAAAATAGTTGGCATTATAACATTCATTACTTCAATCCTAGCGCCCCTCCCTCATCTACCTTTGATGTTCCATCCAATTGTGTTCCTACTGCTGAGCTAGTCATTTGGAGTGGTACTGGAAGCTTGGTCCTTTTGTTATATATGGTGTAGGCAAAACAATAGCTAGTGTTCTTAGCCTTGAATTAATTATTGCTCAGTCTCCTGAGAAAATGAAAGGTCTTGTTTTTGGAATAACATCAGCATGTGGCAGCTTTGTTATGATAGTTAGCATAGGAATGCAGTTTGTATTTACATTATGCTACATGTATGATGTATTATCATTGATTGGTCTCATTGGTCTGTTTGTCGTCTTCCTGGTTCTTTCCAAGTGCTACACACTACAGGAAATCCACAATATTTTGAATAAATCTGAATTATCTGACAGTGATGATGACACTCATAGTAGAGTCAGAATCATCATCTAAAGAGAATCATCATCTAAAATAGTAGTGACATTGACAACAGCACTACTGATACATTATAGAGTGCTTTAGTACATACAATGATTGTGTAGTAAATTACATGTGTGTTAGCAGGCAATTGTTATGTTATCACTTGAGTATTATGACACTGCTACCATGTTTCACAATACAATGATGTAATTGTTATGGAATAATTATCTTGTAACTTTACTTTAAATTTTCTTGTGTTAGTGTGTGTAGTGGTTTACTAGCTATAACACAGTCTATTGTTTCTGTTGTCTGTGGAATATTATTGTTCAGTTCTGTATGTAAGAGTGCATGTGTGTTCAGGTTCGTGTGTGTGTGTGTGTTGCTTCTGTTGTTACTGATACTGTTTTCAAGAACACAATACGGTAACTAGGGTTTAGGGTTTAGTAGCTAGGACCTACCTATAGCCCAAATTATGGTGCCGGTACTATATAAGACAAAACTGCACAGTCCCGGTACCGTGATTTTATTCCTTATAGTACTGGTGCCGGTGTCACGGTGATATGTGACCCCCGGTGATGAGTGACCCCCGGTCACATATCACCGGTGATTTGTGACTCACGCCGCGCACGGTGGGTCACATATCACCGCGCAGTGCATGATCGGATTGATCGCCGGGATAGCCTCGTTCTCGCGATCGGTATCGGTGTCACTTTTTGCACTTAGCTGCAGCTAGCCTGCTTGCAATGGAGGCGCTGCCATCACAGTGAACGTCTGTGATCATGAGAATATCGAGGCTGTTACACTGAACGTCTGTGATCAGGTGAACTTCAGTTACAATCTGGAACTAGATGGTAGTGTGGCTGCAGTTTGGATCTGGATGGAGAAGAAGATCCTGTTGTGACGGTGAAATCAGTGAATATCTAGCTACAAAAAAACTTGACTTGCAGACCCTTAATTAGAACCAAAGTGTTGGTTAGATTGCAGGGTTTGTGTCTTGTGAGCACAGTGTGAGCAGCATAAACTGTATTATTGTCAGGGAAAATAAATTTGATTGTGTTGCATACAAATGAGTGGATGGATACATGCAGCTGGTTGTGGCAGAGTGTGATAAGGTATTAGCTCAAACTGGCATCAATACTTATGATGTACACAGCCTGATGTGCACGTATAAAAGTTCTTAGCTCAAGACAGCTGTTTACATAGTAACAGCACAGGCGTCAGTCTAGCATCACCAAGTGGTTTAAACCAGTAAAATTATACATTCTTTGTAGTTTGATTCATTTTTAGGATGATCTAATCCAGAATGAATTCATTTTATGCCCTGTAAACATGCAGAATCAATATTGGACGCTATCAATTTTGTGAGTATAATAGTTGATCATGTAATTTATTCTTGTTTATAATTCATGCTTAATACTAATAGGTGATGGATCTATGAGGGTCTATTCTTGTCTATCTACATCTAATGACTGCAGCACCTGGTTCATCGATTGTCACACAATTCAAGTATCTCCAATAATTCAGTTCCACAAGAAACAGTAAATTCTGTTGCAAGATGATGATGGACAGAAATTTGACTGGGCGCTTGTGGAAGTATTCACTGCAAGAGGTCATCAATTATATTTTTAAATCAACTCTATTTTACTGAACTCAAGCAGTCAGGAAATTTGCCTCTGCAGTCAAACTGTGATGACTATGTGGCGTATTCGTTTGCATATGGGCTGGTACTGGATTTCAGGAACACTGGGAAGTTCTGGCAGAAAAGTATGGATAACTATCTGAGAACCACTGCATGACAACTAAAAGTGTTGCTGGAATACAATGCTACATGTATAGCGTAAATAAAAGTCAATAATCCACAGATTTATTGCCAATTTTCTGCATGTTTGGACTGCATGGCTGTAATCAATTCTCGTTTACACCGTGCTCTGTTTCCGGAGGCAAGCAATAAAGCATTTAGAAATACTGTAACAAGTATACAATTTCATGTGACAGCCAGGCAGACTGTCTGTATTCATTTACTTTAAGTCTGTGCCGTCATTATTCAATGATGATTATTCGCTGGTCGAACCAAACACTCTGAGTATCACGGGTTGGGAGCATTACAAATACTTGCCATGATATGCGCGGCGTTTTTGCCAGAGGGGTCACATATCACCGCGGAGTCACACATCACCGCGGGACTTGCTGCTAGCTCCGGTGATATGTGACCCACCGTGCGCGGCGTGAGTCACAAATCACCGGTGATATGTGACCGGGGGTCACTCATCACCGGGGGTCGCATATCACCGTGACACCTGTCCTATAAGATAAAACGTACGGCTACCGGTCCCGGGACTCTAGCCACAGCGTATTTGTATTGTGCGCAAGAACATTTTATGAGGATAAAATTTGCAGTTTATGCCCTTTTCAGTATAATTATCTTTAGTTGATAGCAAGCAGATCACAGGTATTAATTTTGTATCAAACTGCAAAATAAAATTCTCACAAACTCTACCAACAACACAGTATTTTGTGTTTGTTGCTCTCCATTTTAGTGATTGATTGTTTCTGTTTCACTGTAATGCATGTATTGTTTTGCTGTTAATGTTATAATCAACAGATAGTGTGATAACAAAAGCTTTTTATAAACTGGTGTGAATTGTAACTTGCTAGTCTTGAATCCATGGCTGGTCCCCGAGTGTCTAAGTCTTCTATTCACAGTCAATGGTGGAGGAGATCACCCAATACCTGCTGTAGTAAGAAGATACTGCTGCTACTGGTGTGGCAGACATTGCTTGTTTTTTCTTGGAGTCTTCTGCTTGCAGGTGTGAATGCAGCTTTAGATTGGGATTTTTTAATTGCTTCAGAAGTTCTTTCTTACTGTTGTGCTCCGTTGATTGGTTGGCTTGCTGATGTTAAGTTTGGTAGATATGAAATTATCAAATTTGGTTCATTGGCTTCTTTTTTTGCCAGCATATTTGTATATTGTGCAACTACTGGAGTGTCTCCTACAACAGGCAATGTGCTCTTGTTTGCAGCAACTGGTATAGTGTGCTTTAGTAGTTCTTGTTACTCAGCATCTATACTCCCATTCTTAACCGATCAACTGATTGGTGCTACTTCAGATGAGCTTAGTACTATAGTACGCTGGTATTACTGGGCTCAAAATATCGGCAGTTTGTTCTCTAGTTTAGTTTTTTGGGAAGGAGTTTTATATAACACTCTTAATATCGGTGCTGGGATAGCTATTCTATTTGCTGCTCCTCTTGCTGTGATCATCATCAGTGACTGCTTGTGTCAGCAGTGGTTGGACAGGACTCATAAGGTCACTAACCCCATCAAGCTCATCATACAGGTACTCAACTACACTAGGAAGCACAGATACCCTGAGAGACGCAGTGCCTTCACCTATATTGATGAGGAACAGCCCACACGAATGGACTATGGCAAGAGGAAATTCGGAGGACCCTTCACAGAGGAGGAGGTAGAGGATGTCAAGACTGTCCTACGCTTGATTCCTTTGGTCATATGCTTGTCTTTAAATGTTGGTGCTTTATTAATTCCTATAGACATTTTGAATGACGATAGGAACACTAATATTGTGATGAATTTTGGAATGAAAACTTGGCTGTTTCCTGTACTACTGATTCCTCTTTATCAGCTCCTACTGTATCGATGTTTTCAGAAGTGTAGCTTTAGTATGTTACAATACATTGGAGCAGGCTTGATAATGAGTATAT
This sequence comes from Haliclona indistincta, assembly GCA_964017065.1. Taxonomy (NCBI): domain Eukaryota; kingdom Metazoa; phylum Porifera; class Demospongiae; order Haplosclerida; family Chalinidae; genus Haliclona; species Haliclona indistincta. The sequence continues at coordinate 6,909,269 of OZ024787.1, read as the reverse complement.
TAGGATATGTCTTATTGCAGGCTGCAGGAATATGGGGCGTAGTCGTCTCTGATGATGTGCAAAGATATCTTTCTTGTATTAGCATGGCACCTAACACAACAGAATGGCCGGATAGTCATGTGGTGTGGTATTGGAAGCTTGGTCCTTTTGTTATATTTGGTGTTGGAAGAGCAATAGCTGCTGTTCTTATTCTTGAATTGATTATTGCTCAGTCTCCTGAAAAAATGAAAGGTCTTGTTTTTGGAATACAGTTAGCCTGTGGTGGCTTTTTTGTCATAGTTGCCTTAGGAATGCAATTTGCATTTACATTATGCTATGATGTATTATCATTAGTTGGTCTTATTGGTCTGTTTGTCGTGTTTATGGTCCTTTCCAAGCGCTACACACTACGTGAGAGGAACAGAGAGATCAACATACAGGCCATAGTGGAGGAACACTATGAGAGGTACATGGACCAGGAGGAGGAGTACATGAAACAGCCTCACTACTGATACGAACATTACTGAGTGCTTTATTAGCTAAAGGGTGTTTGTGTAATTATTGTTTTTGATAAAGTATGCTGTGTATTTGTACAAACCAGAATGTATATCATTATAATGTTGTTGTTTAGTATCTGCATGCACATGTATTTGCGATGCAATCATGGTTAACTGCCCACTGTGTGTGCTGTGATAACTGATACGATCTGTGTGTAATTTACTGTATAGTGGAGTGTCAAAATTTGAGCGCATTTTTGGAGGTTTGATTAACTCCCAATGTGATTTAACGTCAATGGTTCATCAAATGATGTTGGTCACACTAAATTTCTATACACACTGTTCATAATGCAAGTCTCTAGTTTGCAAACATGACAGTCACATGCAGTTTCTGTACATGGTGATGTGCTGGTATCCGTGTCATCTACAGGTGTGGGACACTGCTACTAACCAACTGGTGAAGGAGCTACCTGCTCAGAACCACTGGGTCAGAGCCCTGGTAGTGTCTGATAGATTCCTCTACTCTGGTTCCTATCAAGCTGTCAAGGTGAGGCTAGGGTTGATACCTTGCCAGCCATCAACACTATAGAGATAGTTTTTTTCATGCATGGATATTTTGGTTAATGGTTAATTTGAGAATGATTTGTGAAAATGAAATAATTATGCTAAAATTTATATGTATTATGAAATTTTATGTGCTTATTTTTAAAGTGTATTATGAAATTCAAATGCTGCAAAATCAACCCAATGTGAAGTTATACATAATAGTTAGACAGCGCATCCGAGGATCTACGCGATTTAGAAGCCCGAGAGCCGTTGCTATATAGCGTCCGAGCGTAGCGAGGGCGCTATGGTAACGGCGCGAGGGCTTCTACATCGCGTAGATCCGATTGGATGCACTGTCTAACTGATTTAGACCATAGCAACAGCAAACAGAAACGACGCGAACGACGAGCAAGGACACGCGAGCGTTGTAAAAATTATTCAGTAGAACTCCGCTCACAGAACCGTAATCTGCGCCGTGTGGTGGGATTCCACTATAGAGTCGCGGTAGTGGCGGGATTCCACTACGAGAAATAGAGACCCGCAGCTACGCAACCTGATTGGTCAACATCGCTTAGCTGTGGTCTAATATCGTTTAGATGGTCAGGTGACTTTGCTTGTAAAACTTCATGCTCAAAACACACGTGCAAAAATGATCACTGTCAGTGTATCCTTGAAAAGAATAGCATTTACATTTGCTTGAAACTGTGCATCAATATTTTTGCAATGTTGTCACTGTTTGACTGCTCTGTGTAGATATGGACACTAGAGAGTCTTGAGTGTATTCAGGTGTTGGAGTGTCCTGGAGGCAGTGTGTACTCACTGTGTGTCACTAACTATCATATCATCTGTGGTACCTACGAGAACAAGATCAACGTGTGGAACATCGAGACACTAGAATCAGCTGGAGAGCTTACCGGTTAGTAATTCAAAAGCTATTATTGCCGAGAATAAATCCACACACCGTAGCGAACCTCAAACACTGCGAAATTTTTCAATTTACAGAAAAAATTAATGTCTGAATGTTTTTTAATTTTTGTGCAGGTCATGTTGGTATTGTGTATGCTCTGCAAGCTATTGAGGTCCCAGGACAGACTAAGCTGTTCAGTGCTTCCTATGACAAGACACTAAGAGTTAGTGCAATTTTTTTGTTCTCACGGTTGTCCAATATTTGTTGTTGTGTAGGTATGGAACACTGATCACATGACGTGTGCACAGACACTCATTCGTTATGAGAGCAGTGTGACGTGTCTGGCAATGTCTCGTGGACGTCTGTTCTCAGGCTCTGTTGACAGCACCATCAAGGTCAGCAATAGCCACAGCCATGTTGACCATAATATCACATCGCTCTTATCACTCCAGGTCTGGCAATGAAATGTTTTATTCTCAAAGACTTTTTAACCACTTCAATTCTTTTAATGTGTGAATTCTATTTTACTATTTATCTGATCATTATGATGACGTCAACCCACAAGTAAACGATGCCTTAATCTCCATGCACATGCTGGGTTGAGGCCAGAACTGAATGGGACTGGGATGACAACACTTGAATACCTGCACATTAGAACTAAAGTACTGGTTCTTGTTTGGTGTATAAAAAAACATTATTTCAAGCAAAACAAACACATGATACCAGATACAGCTGCTGTGTAGTTAGTCAACAGAAATATTTATAGAACTTAAACCATGACTGATAAAACAATAACTAAAAGTATGTCATTAATATTCTTAAAACAACCATATCAGCTTATTAATGCTATAAACTACATTTTAGTGCAATAAAGTCTGAAAATAATATAGCTAGTTACTATTTGAATAACTTGAATCAAATACATTCACATATTGTTGGTGCTCTCTCATGTACTCCTCCTCCTGGTCCATGTACCTCTCATAGTGTTCCTCAGCTATGGCCTGTATGTTGATCTCTCTGTTCCTCTCACGTAGTGTGTAGCGCTTGGAAAGAATCAAAAAGATCACAAACAATGCAACAAGAATGATTGACATTGACAAGTCATAACAAAACGTGTATTCAAACTTAACAAATGCGCGACTGATAAGATAAAGTAAACCACGAAAAGCTATCATTATTCCCATAACAAATCCTTTCATCTTATCTGGAGACTGAGCAATAATAATCTGAAGGAAAAAGACATTGAGTATAGTTTTCCCAATACCATACAAGATATATGGAATAGGTTTCCAATACCATTCCATGTAATAACCTAGATTTGTAGCATTAGTCGATAGTAAAGTGCAAGATAAGTATCTTTGTATCTCATTAGAGAGAATTTGACCTACTACTCCTAATGCTGTTAATAGAATAAAGCCAAATGTACACATGATCAAGCCTGCTCCAATGCATTGTAACATGCTGATGCTACACTTTTGAAAACATCGGTATAATAAGAGCTGGTAAAGTGGAATCAGTAGTACTGGAAAGAGCCAGTTACTAATTGCTTCAACTACCAACCATAATTTTTATGTTTTCAATTAATATAATTACTTCGTTAACTGCAAAAGTAGATGCAAAAAAGCCCAAGCATATGACCAAGGGAAGCAAGCGTAGGACAGTCTTGACATCCTCTACCTCCTCCTCAGTGAAGGGTCCTCCGAATTTCTCCTTGCCATAGTCCATTCGTGTGGGCTGTTCCTCATCAATATAGGTGAAGGCACTGCGTCTCTCAGGGTATCTGTGCTTCCTAGTGTAGTCGAGTACCTGTATGATGAGCTTGATGGGGTTAGTGACCTTATGGGTCCTGTCCAACCACTGCTGACATAAGCAGTCACTGATGATGATCACAGCAAAAAGAATAGCAAAAATTAAAGTGAAATAAAACTTCAAATTAGTACTTGTAAAAGAATAAGTGATTATGTTTGATAATGCAATACCAATATTTTGTGCCCAGTAGTACCAGCGTACAACTGCAACAAGCTCATCTGAAGTGGCACCGATTATCTGATCTGTTAAAAAGGGAAGCATAGCTGCTGCATAACATATGAAGCCAAGGAAGTTTACAAAAGCTGCTATTGATGAAAGCACAGGACTAAGAGTAGACACATTATTTGTGAACATCGCAAAGTAACAAAGTATGCTGGATAGAAAAGAGGCAATCGTACCAAATTTAATAATTTCATATCTTCCAAATTTAACATCAGCAAGCCAACCAATCAACGGAGCAGAAGAATATGAAATAAAACTTGCAGTGTCAAACACAATGACGTTAATTGAATGCGAAAGTACATACATTTGAAGCCTTGAAGAAAAGATAAAGACAGAGTGCCACATCAGTAGCAACAGTATCTTCTTACTACAGCATGAGGTATTGGGTTGTCTCCTCCACCATTGTTTCCAGTGACTGCGAACAGAAGATAGTGATACTCTAGGATCAGCCATAAAAGCAGCACACTCTTGTGAAGTTGTGCTAAACAGTTAGCTATTACTTTCGTCAAGAGAAGGGACTCCGTAAGGGACACTCTCGGGAAAGTACCGTGACTAGCAGATGACGTATATCTGTTTCAATTATTCATCGTGTAACGTCATCGCGCGCCCGCGATCACGACAGCACTTGAAAGTCAAAGGCTCAAATCATAGATTATCTATGCTCAAATCATTGACAACACGTCGAATGCGTGATGTAGAGCCAGCAGGTGGATGCCAATACCACAGTTGGAGTACACCAGAAGATGGCCGCGGGTCACGGTGCGTCCCACACAAAAATCAAGCCACCCGCCATTATTTTAGTGTTTAAGGCAGAAATAAAACTATCTGGTGAAAAAGTGGCTGCTCGCTTTGTTTGTGGAGCGAAGTCGCTTTCTGCTTCTGCTGTTTGCTTCATGCGGCGCGACAACAAGCTACATACGTCAGATTACGTCAATTGCTCGCGTGCTGGTCACGTTAACTACTTTCCTGAGAGTGTCCATCACGGAGTTTGATACTCTACCTTATTTTCTCTTGCTAACGTTTTGCAAATAATATTCTATGGTATTCAAATACAGTCATAATTTTACTGCATGCACATGACAATCACTGAGGAAAAATAGTAATCATGGACATGCATGGTCAGACCGTCAGGATATGCATCAACATAATGTGATTATAATTAACTATATCAGTTCAGCAACAACTAGAGTTCTAATGAACCAAGCTAAGATCTACATAGTGCAACAGTCAATAGACAGCTCCTTATTGATGATAGCATTATAGCTACAGTGACACCTGAGCTAATGGTCACGTACCAGTATAATATGGTCACCTCTCTAAATGGTCGCATGCTTAAGTCCCAGCTGATAAATTGCAATGAGTTTCACCCTCTATAATGCAGCCACCTGCCTAATCAGGCCTGGCCTAGGGGTGACCGGATTAGTCGGGTTTCACTGTACTCATGTATTGCACTAACAGACCAACAGTTAATTGATTAGCACATCACAGAAGGCCTCAACTGAGAAAGACTGATACCCTAGCTATATGATCCCTGAAGGCCGCCTTAACTTGAACTTTAATGATGATGGCTTTGTCATTCTTCTCAATGAATCTATGTACAGTGCTTTGCAAGTATATAGGTTGTCAGAAGCAAGCAGACAGTGTGTTTTTGATACTCTTTACACAATGTACTACAAACTGGCACTATGGCACATGCCAAAACTGTGTTTTTGTCTACAACACATTTGAAATGTGTCAGTTTGTGATACATTGTGTAAATTGTATCACTGACACTGTTCTGACAACTGAACTGAAAAGCACTGCACGGTACATGTTAGACTGAGTGCAGGCCAGGATGTCAATATGGATAGGAGCAGAGGTTATGTAACCTTTCCTATGGCCTCAGGGTATGCAATTGGGTGTATCTAACACTCCTTTGGTGCAGATACCCAGCGGCACACAACCACAAAATAGTTGGCATTATAACATTCATTACTTCAATCCTAGCGCCCCTCCCTCATCTACCTTTGATGTTCCTACTGTTGACCCCTCATGAAGAATACTAATTCTCCATTAGTATATTCAAGCCGCCTTCACGATGGACCCAGCTGATGAAGTGTATAAAATGTGATGAAGTGTATTTGCTGACTGTGTGCAGGACTTGACATAGTATGTTGTGACTGCAGTAGTGCATGCAGTATAAGTGGTAGTAGTATTTTCTGCTGTCAAATGTATCTGCATGTAGTGATAAAAATTAATCTTCAACATTATTTTGTTGAATTTTTTCTTATGCAAGTGTGGTGACAAATGTACGTATTATGGTTGTCCAATAACATAACCAATAATCAGTAGTAGGTCCTCCTTCCAGTACATTCGTGGGTATCGATCCAAGTGTGGTTTTCCTGTCAGGGTATGCTTGTCACCTCCGATAGATGTGGTCAATTCAGAGTCTGGCTTGTGACTTATCCTTGAACTATCATTTCACATTTTCATTTTAAAACTGTCTTATTCAACCAGGACTAAAAACTGTATTATTATCATCACTACTTTCTTAAAAATTTCTGCACACTTTCATATAATCAGTAGTGAGCTTTATTGCCCCAGCATAATATGAAACAATGATTCAGATAGAAACGTTTCAACTGAATCATTGTTTAATATGCTGCGGCAATAAAGCTCACTATTAAACTGGATAATGTCTAGTCGACGCAGCAACGACCTATATATTAAATAATGGTTATCACATAGACAGTAGTGAGTTGAGCATTTTATAAGTGAGTCCAAGTGCCAGATAATAACTAGTGAACATGTGAATGTGTGCTCATGCGTGCAGTCAGTCAATTATCAGCCAGGTATAGTCTTGAGGGACAGTCTTGTTATGAGCTAGCCTGCAGTTGAAGAGTCCAAACTCTTGGTGACCTTAATGTGTAGCAGCCATGTTTTACTATAGTTAATTCTATATAAAGGGTTACGGCTTACCTGGTGACAGTACCCAGCGCAATTCAAGTTTTTTTCAGCTCGCAATTCTTTGTACTTTCTTCACACTCAGCTATAGGTGGTCCTGACATTGCTTTGCAGAGAATGTGGCGAGACTCTCTCTGTGGGTTACAGGAGGGAAAGGAGTCCTCGATAGTGATGCTGTCTACATCAAAGCTGAGACTCTTCTATGTTTCAAATAGTGCTTTTAGGATGATAGAACGAATGAAGGAGCACTCACTGTCATTAAATGAGTAGTACGAGTAAACACTTTAGTATGAGTAGCGAGCTCGTTGCTCCGCGATGGCTACTGAACACTGCGTTGCTGAAATTTGCTGTATTCGATACCTATCGATAGGCAAGCAAACTGCACGCAGCAGCTCTGTCTGCACGAATACTCATGGCTAGAAATAACCAAGCAGATCAGAAGCAGATACTTGCTAAAGTCATGAATAAACTTAAGCATCATAAGTTATCTACTACTAAACGAGGGGCATCCCTACGGATCGACTATCTTTATGTGAGGACCAAAGGCCCTGTTTAGAGTGACCCTCCCGACGATCCTTAGAATTTTAGGGTTTAGTTTTGAATATTAAGTCGCTGCAGATCTCATGGACCTGCCTGAATAATGTCTGACCGTGAGAGTGAGTTACTTGCTTTCGTAATTTCGCTGGCTTACTTTCTATGTACCCGCTCAGGCACTCCTACACTTCAGCAGTTGCTGAAAGCTCTGAAAAAATTGGAAAATTGGTGCATATTTGGCGTAGTACTGGGAGTACCTTACCCTCAGCTGAGGAAGATTGAGTTGAACCATGAGAAAGATGCAGACAGATGTAAATTAGACATGCTGCAGTACTGGCTCGACAACAAATTGGTCCCTAAGTGGAATGAGGTGATACTAGCACTAGAGGAAATTGACCAACTAGTCCTGGCTGCTGAGATCAAACATGACTATTTGTGGTCGACTACTGATACTAGTGAGGATGAAGGTATGTTTGCTGTTGTGTTCACTATAGACATGTCTAAACCTGCTCCAGATACTCCAGTAGCCAGTTCTGCTACTCCATTTTCCACTCTTTCCATTGTAACTGATGAGATTGAAGCTGATGTGACTGTTGTTAGTAGTTTGAAAGATTTGGAAAATTCTTTTGGTGGTATGATAGTGAGAGTGAAACGCCATCTTGAAAATTGCAGCTTATCTGATGCTAAGCTATTTCTCTATTCTGCTGTCGGCACTAAAGACTTTAGTGAGTGTGACGATTTTGGGAAACTCTTAGAGAAATTACAGGAAGATCACATTGATGTCTTCAACGTTTCTCTTCTTCAACAACTTGTGTCCTGTTTTGACAATTGTGAGCAGACTTTAGTAATCGAAGCATATATTGAAAAGAAGGAGAATTTTCTTAAGCTAACGACAGTTCTTGAGTTTCAGCGTGCTGTTGTCAGCAGGGTGGAGCCTATTCTAGCTAGTGGAATGGCTGTAGTGACAGTCAAAGTTCCAAAGAAAACAGCACGCCATCGAACACTCAAAGATATTGAGCAACTAGCAATGGATGGATTCGAGGAATGCCACAAGAAATTCATTCGTCTACATGCAGAACCAGGCTCCATAATCATATCCTGGGTCTTCCCCAAGGAATTGAGTGGCAGGTTAGAACAACTGACTCGTGACAATGCTGCCATTTTCAAAGACAATGGAGTGTTGGAGGTGACAGTAGGAGGGAGAAGAGTGTTTCCTTCCAGTCAGCAGGAGGTAAGGATCAATGAACTGTAAACGTACAAAATTAATTTTTGCCTAGTAAAATTAGTGTTTGTTGTTTAGTTAACCTATAATTATAATTTTCTTTGTTTCTCCAATATTAAATGTATCGAAATTACGCCAATCTTTGCAATCCCACAAAAAAACGGGAAAATTTCTATTTACTAAAATTCAGTGATCTGATGTTGTATCTAATGTATATTTCTCTGTTTGCTGCAGGACATGGCTTGCTCACAAGGTCAGTGTCAGCTAGATTACATGTGTACAGGTTGTTTAAAGCCTAAAACCGGTAGCGCATGAACAGAAGGAGCGTGCAACTGTCAACCGTTCGTGAGTGCCAACTGAGTATAATTAAATTCACATAGCAGTCAGCTTAGAACTTCCATATTTGGAAGTTGCTGTGCTTCATTATTTTATGCGTGGTATACGTTTTTGCACAGTGACCAACAAGTTTCAACCTGATAGCTGAATTCTATGAGCGTAATGACAAAGATGGCTATAAATGCATTGATGGTGTTTAACTTGTACTATAAAAGACCCTTGAAATCGCTGAGAACAGTGTGCAACTCGCGATTACTCGCTGCTGTGACAGAAAATATTCATAATAGCGGAAGTACGTCATCAATGATTATTCTGATGGCACTAAAGTTGCACGCTCAATCTGTTCATGCTAATACTAGTAGAGCTCTTGTACAAGTCACATTGATATTCCTATAATATTCTCTGTGATCAGTTATTAGCGAGAAGGAGGAGGAGAAGAGCAAACTGAAGCAGCTCTACACAGAGTTCTACCAGCAGCTGGTTGAAGCAGTCTCTGATCCTGACACATGTCATTCTCTCACTACTCAGCTCCATTCCACAAGTCTGTTATCAGAGGAGAAGAAAGCAGTGTTGAGCTCTAGTGTGGCTAGTGGCGGGTTGTTCCTGAAGGTGTTGGGAGTGGAAGAAGAACCTCACCTAATGACTGTGCTGATAAAGAAGATGTCAGCAATTAAAGAGCTGCAGACACTATCAGAAGATATGAGTGATTGGCTGAGTAGATCAAAGCAAGGTATAGCTGCATTGGTTTGTGTGCTATACCGCGTTTACACTGGGGAGCATGGCACAGCTCGGCACGGTTCTTGCATGTGTTTACACTGCACAATCTTTTACCGGGCTAAGTCGATTGTAAAAGGCGGAGACTTCATTATGTGGGGAGAATAAAATGGTGACTACATAGCAACGATAGCTGAAGCGAGTTTGTATCTGTACTGGTGCATGTATTGTTGCCTGTTTGTCCTGTACAGCTCTTGTCAGAGCTATGTTATGGAATGAGTAACAATGGGCTGCAGCAGTATGCTGAAGGTATAACATATGTTTTGTGGCCGGCCGCATCCTCTCTTTCCTGGCCCTTTCCTTTTCAAGACGGACTCACCGAGTATTATTGGTGAAGCCCAGATAACCATAGTAGTGATCGATAAAAGCAACCTGCCCCAGCCCGGCCCGTGTTGTTAGCGTTTACACTAGCAATCAAAGCGGTGCCGAGCCGGGGCCAGCCCGCTTTCCAATAACATACCAGGCCGGTACGGCACGACCCGGCTCGCATTTTCATGCATTTACATTGGCAATTTAAGCCGTGTTGTGCCAGGCAGGCTGGTTATTTTGTGTAGTGTAAACGTGGTATTAGTAATGTTTATAGTAGTTATATACCGATCAGGAGGTGTTTAAGCGATTTAAAGCCCGCGGGCGTAGCCCAAGGGCTTTAAATGCTTAAACACAGACTGTGAGGTATATAACTACTTTAAACCATAGTGCACTGCTTGCCTGACGTCTAGCTGGCTATCTTACGTCGCAGGAAGACCGTCAGAGCAGCTCGAGCGCCGTTTCTTTGTTGATTCTCGAACGCGGCGGCCATCTTGAAACGCGTGCGGGCTGTACACGATTTATAGCCCTCATTAACGCTCGCTACATCAAAGAGAATTATTCATACTATGGTTTAATCTGTTTTATTGGTCATTAGAACTTATTATGAGAGAATTGGTGAAATCTCAAAAAAATTAAAAATATTTTTTTGTTACTGGTGTAGTAGAGCAGCAACAGCTTGTGGCAGATATTGAGAGACTGACCAGTGACAAGGCAGACCTACTCACTAGACTTCAGTGTTGTGAAGATGACCTCAAGAGAGCTAATGAATGTGAGAATTAAGCAATTAATTTGTCAAAGTGCTACGAATATGTTGTTTCAGTATTGATAATGAGAGAGAAAGCTGTTTCTGGTATGTTGGCAGCAGTATACAGGAGGGACACTGATATGGAGGAGAAAGAGGAGAAGATCAGTCTCTTGAAGAAGGTAATAATTATTAACTTTGCTTTTGTGTTGATATGTTTACTTATGTTGAAAAACAGGAGCTTGAAAATTCAAAGAGAGAGGGAGAAGAAAGGTAATAACTAATAATGTTAAGGTGGCGGTGCGCTAATTTAATGAGATTCATGATTTTACAAGTAGCTTTATTTTCAGCAATGGTATTTGTGCAGGCATGCTCCAGTATGCATTTTGTTTTGTCTATCGATAAACATCGATTATAGCAAGTTTCAGTCACGAAGTATTTAGCTAACGTGGAGCAGTGAGCTCGCCCAGTAAAGACCAGTCTGTGGCTGTTATCTCCAGTTCGGCTTGCTTGCTCCGGAAATAACTTCGTTTACAGCTTTAAAATTCCAGCGCGCACTGACGTATAGAGCGATTTTTCGATACTCCCTTGCTAACCCTGCAAAACGGCAAGCTTAGACCAGAAAAAGTTCTTTAAAAAAAATTCTGGATCGAATTACGGAAATTCGCTCTATATATACGTCTGTGGCAAGATGCTGCTGCGTTTGAAGCGCGTCGATCTATTGCTCGACAGTCGAGTTAGCAGCCACAGACGCTTCATGTATTATTTCCCCCATACTGTTATGTAAATCGCTGTAGTTATAGAGTCTAGTTATTAATAAAACGCACGTTGCGTGGGTGTTGAATATTAACTAAGTGCACCGCCACCTTAAATAGAGAGAAGAGGGCATACAATGCTACAAAACATCAAAATCTGAATTTTTACCAAGAATAGCAGTTCCAGTATCAATGGAGGATAAATGACACAATAGCTGACTATACAATAAACAAGAGTACATAGGCTGAGCGCCACGTTATTGAGTGAAGTATTTATTAACCCTTTAAATACTATATTATCTTGCTGGAGTTTTAACCTCGTAAATTCTCTTGCGAGTATCTCGTGTGTCTTTAGTGCTACTGGTCTCAAATTTGCATCTTTTTGCCAGTGAGTAGCCGAAATTGCCCATATGCAAATCGGTCTTCTCTCCTACTAAAGCCAATAAAGTGCAGCGACCTCGTCACATTTTACTCAAAGTTAGTACTTTGGAGCTGGCTACTGAAAAGTACATAAGTACATTTTCTCTGCTGTGGCCATTTTGTTTTCATAAAATAATATATGGTGAAATTTACACTAGGTTTAAAGATCACTACAATTTTTCTGCCATAAAATACGGCTTATCACCTGTTGCTACAAATTTCAGATGTAAATCGACAGCAGAAAGACGATGAGGTCTAGGAGAGCCAAGTTACTCGAAACAGCGTCACAGTGACAGGTAGTATGCCACAAATGATGTTTATCAATCTTCTTACTCACGTTTTGGCCATCGTGAGTTTGTGACACAGAAGCAAACTGGAGCAATGCCCGGGTGCCAAAGTAGGTGTTCACTAGCCAACACGTGCTGCGCGTATACGTTTGATGGACTTTGTGTGAAGTCACATCCCTGTGGGCTGCAAAGCTAATTTTAGTAAGAATTCAGATTTCGATATCTGAACGTTCCATGCCCTATACTCTATACGTCCTTAATAGCAAAAAAGTTTAGTTTCACACGGTGGTTTCACAGAGTTTTTTTGCAGATTATTTGCATAGATTTATCTTTTAACCCTTTTCAGTCTGAGAAGCAAACCATGTTGACAAGGTGTGGCCAGTTATTGATAGGAAGTAATGGGGTACGATTCGCTTGTAGTCATTACAGCTTTCGAAAGGTATATTGCACATACTTGCGATAGCAGAATTTCATAACAAATAAATATCTCTATTAATTTTGGCGACATTTTCTGAAATGGCTGAACAGCTTCCAAACATTATATGGTATAATTGGTATAGTGGGAAACTTTTGTGACAGAGGAAATGTGCGAGATAAAGAAATTTTGCAATTAATAGTCTGTAATTCACAAATTAATTACATTAATTATTCGTTAAATTTTTATCCCGCAAAAATTATTCTTCATTCTCAGAGAAATTGTGTTGACTAGAGAAATTGAGGAGTTGAAGAGCAAACTCGTGACTAAGACTGATGAACTAGATGAGGCTATTGGGAGCAATTCTGAGGTACAATGATAAGTGGAACCTGTTCAGTGGTAGATCTAGAAAGAAACATCCAGTTACACTATCGCAATACAAAATATATCTTAGTTGCATGTATGTGACAGAAAATGCCCAAATTATGCCCAATGCTAGCTTGTTATCACATAGCTAACTTCTGTAAAAGATATTACAGCATCTAGTAACACAATTGGGCTACCCTGGAAAGAAAGGGCACTTTTGCCCAGTCCCTAAGTGTTTAGTAAAACATATTTCAAAATCCTTTGCAGGTATGCACATCTGCTTCAAGCACTGCAGTGCCTCAATCAGCAAAGCTATATAGACCAATCAGTGAGTTGTACAGTGCTACAGGTACTTTTAGTAATAATAATTTTGTTACTACAGCCCTGGACGACATCAGTGAGCTGACACATGACCTTATTCCAGTTTTTAATGACTGGTTTGAGCTAGGAATTGAGCTCGGATTTAATCCTGGACTGTTAAACCAGATCGAAAAAACCTACACGAAAGTTTCAAGATGTACGATCGAAATGTTGGAAGAATGGATCAAGAGAGGTAGCCATAAAACCCGTTCTCAGATTATAGAAGCACTGAGGTCTCCAACATTAGACTACAATGCTCTTGCTGATAAACTAATGAGCAAGTACAGCACAGCATAGTAGTTATACAGGTGCCTTGGATGTTACACATTATAAAAACTGTTTGCTAGTACCGTTCACTTGAAATCAATTAATCATCAGTATGTGTCTATCATTAGCATCAATTCTTTAAGAATACAAACCTGGATAGCTGAACAGTTTTCGCTCTTGAAGTACCGTAATGACATATCATCTTGAGGAGACGGAAGTGTTAAATGTGGGCTATATAATAGTTAGATACCGACTCCAAGGGTCATACGGGATTTCTAAACCCGGCACGAACTGGGCAATCTGATTGGTCAAACACACATAGCTATGGTCTAAACCAAAGTAGAGGTATATGGCAATTTGTATGTACCTCTACTTCAAAGGCACCGAGAGTCTGAGACCATTGTATCCTTACAGCAGTGGTTGGTGTCCTGCCGGCTATAGGGCAAGGCCTATATTGCTGGCTTGCAGGCTGCTGACTTACAGCAATTGGTGTAGGGAATGCATGGCTTAGGAGCCAGTCAACTGTGCAGAGAAGTGTAACGTAACGTAGGGTTTAACAGGGTTCGAACCAAATACTCAATCCTATGAGTACTTGAGAAAAAATTGAATGAGCAGTGTCTGATGTGTAAACAATATCAGGTGACGTGTAGGCATGTGAGGTCAACTCTGCATACAATTTTATTTTCCAATACAAAAGTCACTAAACACTATGTCCAGTATATCCTCTATTCCAACACGTCCTGTGATTCTGCTGATACTATCAAGAGCACAGCGCAACTGGTCAGTAGCCAGCACCAACTGCTCCTCGACACGAGAGTATTCTGAGAAAGAGACACGATAAATTATGTAAAGCAAGATTATGAACATTAGTTTTTACATGATAGTACAGTGGAGCCCAGACACCAGTTGGTAAATAAATTCGTTGTGCATGCTCTCAGTCTCACTCACCCATAAACATGTCCAGGGATGACACACATTCTGTGAGATGATGTCTATGACGAGACTGGGTCAGACTGGGAGCACCTGGTACGACTCCACCTCTAAGAATAACGATAAGATGATGAAGACATGATAAGAATGAAATACTCACAATTGCTGTAATTGTTGTTTTAAAACTTCAAGAAAGTTGTCTATTCCTTCAAGAGTCTTGCAAGAGAGCCAACAGACTGGTGCCTTAGACTGTATTATAGTAGTAAATGGAGTTTTAATGACAAACAATTATTGCAGAGAATGAGATCAAAGACCAGCAGTAAAATTCGTATTTGATAACAGACGCCAAAATTAAAATTTTGTTTACCCACGGCCTATGCACTTTCATTGTGAGAATTGTCATATTTTAGACTACGTAGCCTATGGAATAGCCAACCAGACTAGTTAATGTGCACAAAGGTACATTCATTACCTGTGACAATGATGACTGTTGCAGCATATAATGGTCCTCTAGTGTGTCGATCTTGTTCATAACGATCACTGTACTACTCTCATCTCCACCCAATCCTTCACTATAATTTTATGACATTATAAAAGATGTGCATCCATTGGTGAGTTACCTAGAACCACGGAGAAGATGTCTAGTTAGCTCAGGAAAAGAAGAGTTGAGAAGGTCATGAGAGCTCAGTAAATCTGATAACTGTGAGCAATCAGCAACTAGAATCCTCAGGTCAGCTAACTCTGATCTGCGCACATGAAAATGTGAGTAATAGTGTTATGTCATAGAGTCGTAGACTAGCACATGAAGCTCAGAGCATGCAAACCTGTGCACTGCTAGTCTGATCCCTTCTTGTTCAACTGGATCAGCTGCTTTCCTAATCCCAGCTGTGTCACTAAGCAGAGTTAAAAAGAAAGTAGTTAGATGAATAGATGCTACCTGCCTAAGACAGGGTATCCGAACAAGTCGACACTACATCTTGTGTTGTACCAGCATATGGTGAGACTATAGCTGCTGGACGCTGACCTGCTCCATCGAGTGGAGTGGGTGATGAAACAGTGATAAAGAGATTGAGAAAAGATATAATAACGTTACATCAAAAAGTTGATGGAGTACTGCTCCAGTTATTGTACAACTTGCTAAGATCACCATGTTGTATAATATTTGTGTCACTGTATGAACAATATTAAGGCGATGATACACTACGCAACTTTGTTGCCTGGAATAGAACGGCGTTCTATTCGCGCAACAATGAGTTGCACGCAACAAAGTTGCTTCGAATTCGCATGACACACTACATGATTTTGTTGCTGCCATAAGTTGTGCGCAACAAAGTTGTGTAGTGTATTATCGCCTTTATGTGAAATTTTATTGTACTGTACCTCCATTTGTCGAAGTCTCTCTGAAACTCAGTCTTTGATGAGGTCAGCCAGTCCCTCTACCCGGTGCCCGGTGACGACTCGGCTAGCTAGCGCTTACTTAGTCTAGCAGCTAACCCTCCCGCCTATCCTGATATCATACTGATGGTATTCACGTGCTAAACAAAACTAAATACCATAGATACAGTATACCAACAGGGATTAGCAACGCCAATACATTTTTGTATTACGAGCTGATTTACATCCTCGTTACGGGTTAAATATTAACCGTTGCCTTGCAACGAGCTCGTTGCTAAGCTAGCTCTTGACGACCGTGCTAAGAAGAGTCACTGGCTAGCTCAGCACGTTGTCGAGCTCTGGTGATTGACTAGAACGTTCTGTCTACACTTTGATAGTAAAGGCGACTTGAGTACTGTTTCGTTTTGATCGCTAACCGGCGAAGTGGTTGTTGGTTGCCCTACAAGCGTTGTAAAACGCTGACAAGTATGGAGCGCCATTGTGGACAAAAATCCATGTTAAGTAATCTACTACTGGTATTATGCGATCGTATGCGATTGTCGGTGTTTAGTACTGCGATCGTATGCGATTGTCGGTGTATAGTACTTCGATCGTCAATGTTCTGCAGTGTTCAGTAGTTCAATCGATCCTCGGTGTTCGTGATGGGTGGTTTGATCGACGATCGTCGGTCTACTATGGCGCGCCGTTTGTACAACGTAGACATAGCAAATCCTCGGTAGAGCACGCGGCAGTGGGTGGGCCAGGTGTTATTAATGTGGGCGTGGTTTATAAACTATCCGTCCCGATCATTTGTGTGCTGCAAACCCGGCCCCATGTGCCAGTAACGGGTCACCCAGTCACTTGTGTGCGTGTCACTGTCTCCATGGACCTGTCTCTGTGGCATTGAGTTTATAGTGTGAGTTATGGTGCCGCCTCTGTTAGCTAGGCTGGCAATGTCCGGCATCCCGGCCCGACTGTCTCAGTATCAGTAGATATCATGAGTGCTTGTGTCTGTGTGACTGGGTATGTGATAGTGTGATCAACCTGTGACTCTGTCCGTTAAGCCTATGCATGTCTGTTTGTCTGCCAGGACACATTACATTATTTTAATTTGAGAGCTATCTTACTATTATTATTCAGTGACTCGGGCTATTGTGTGTCCTATATAGACTATGCATAGAGGAAGTACCTTCAGAATAGCCCTCATATCATTCACATCTCTACGTGTAGGTATGGATTGTTTTTGTCAACTGAGTGTTTGTTTCATTGTTTCTTATTTAGGTCATCCATTGTCATCTATAGTCAGGGAAGCTTGCCTCCATCCAACTTGATAGACTTAAAGCATTGACAACACCTAGGTCACCAGACACACCCTGAGAAAGTCGACCACGCCTACAATAATGTACATTTGGTGCACAAAATGATAATAATCTTTTTCTATCATGAGTGATTGGCAAAAAATTGTACTGACCTATCCGTGCAACATTAAACGATTGTTTTACAACTGTTGTACCTTTAATTTGTT
Organism: Haliclona indistincta; assembly: GCA_964017065.1. Classification (NCBI taxonomy): domain Eukaryota; kingdom Metazoa; phylum Porifera; class Demospongiae; order Haplosclerida; family Chalinidae; genus Haliclona; species Haliclona indistincta. Next base: position 6,891,750 of record OZ024787.1, on the reverse strand, counting down.
TAGTGCTAGCTTCTGGTGAGTCGCTAAGCCCAGTAGAAGTATGAAGCTACTTAGCTCTCTCTCCGGGCATATACACGCTGATACACATGCGGGCCTGACGATAATAATGTCACTAACTTTCATTTAAAAAAATTTATAACAAGGTATGTGACAACAAAGACATTGAACGTAAACATAGTGAACAAGATGAAGCCTCTGTAGTGTGATCAGAGTGAACTATGAGATGTACCTGTCACTAGTTTTGTTAAGTTCACTACTATGGGGCTCGCTCAGGCTCGCCAAAAAAGTTCAAATGAAAAACAACTAATGTCACCTTGACTCTATGTGCAGGATTGTGGCCTTTTCTTTTTATGGTTCTAAGTGCATCTTCGAGAACATGAGATCTTCTGACAAGAATGGTGGTCTCTTCGTCTATCAGATTAGTCTGTATCACACGAACCACATCAGCAACAGTTGCTGGTTCCCTTTATAAAAGAACGTATTATGATTACCCACACATTATGGTTAATATACATACTCTTGTATGGGCAAAACTGAGGATGAAGTAGAGTTTTCAGCTTGAGACTAAAATGAAAAGGCATCTTAATTGCACAGTTTCATAATGAATAATTGGAATTATTAAGCTAAGGGGTAATGAACGTTTTGCCTGTCGCGTACGCGCAATACAATCGATTTATAAAAATTTTGTGGGTGCCCTGGTATTAGCGAAATTAAAAAATTTAAAACCAAGGGGGAATTTTAACATACCTAACTGCTATGTTATCTGGTATGTTATTAACACCTATCGCAACAACTATTATGTTGGCAGTTTGGTCAAATGGTTAGAGGATTGGGGTGAAGCAGGAAAGAACGAGGGTTCGAATCCAGCTTTCAGCATGTTTTTTCTCCTTTACTAACCGTTCGTTTAACATTTTTAGCAGTTATCCAAAGGGGTTTTACTACAGCGAGAACACTGGCACTGACACGATACAACTTGCTTCTGGATGGAAATTACTTGTTTTCAAGGACTCGAAGAGACCTTAATAAGAGAGCCTTTCTATTTCCCAATGCACAAAGGTTGTAGGACAAGTTATTTTATCAATTGGACAGAGGAGATCGCAGAATCTTGCCAGAAAATACACATCAATGATTCTAAATAACGCCCATGGCCCCACAGCTGAATTTATTCTTATTTCAATCATTCATTATGAAACTGTGCCTTAATAGCAAAATGATATTTTTAAAAGACATACCGTAAAAGTATGTGGTAATTCAGATCCATGTTCATCTGCTTCATCAGAGTCTGACGATTCCCGTGACGAAACAGTGGCTGTAAAAGGATAGCTGTACTCTTCAACTTCAAAGTCAGAATCACTGGAAAACTCTGTGTTGATACTAAACAGACATTCACAATATCAGTTTTCATGAACATTATCTCAGACTGAGCAAGTATACCTGAATAATCGGCAATCTTCAACATGCTTGCGGAGTTCTCCTAATGGAAATTCTTTTTTGCAGTAAATACAGTTATCAGTCATCTGTAATAAATACAATTGCATTTATTAAAATTATTTAATTTAAACAAAGAATTAACTAACCTCACATTCTTCCAATTGCCTGTCCACCACTAATGACAGACTTTGTTGAATTGGTCTTACGAAAACCCTCCCATTGCCTACAACAGACTTAAGCAATTTAGGGGATTGTGCTATATTAGCACTGATGACTTCTAGTTGTTTGGTGTTTGGCACACAGCGTAGAAATTCGAACCCTCCACAACCATTCAGTTTTGGAAAGCTTGATGTTATATCCTTTCTGAACTCCTCACAAGAACATTCGATGTCAGCAACAAAAATTTTTTTTCACCCAACCCTGCCTGGATTAAAGCTTCTCTTTCAGCCCCATTACATGGTACACGATTTGCATTTTTGTTGTTAAGACAAAATGCTTTCAGAGTCCATGACTTCTTTGATTTTTTGGGATATGGCAGAAAGTTTTGACGCTGTTCTGCTATTGAACTACTATTCCTCATCATGCGGCTTCTAATACTTCTCACAGCATCAACTGCACGGTTGTAAGGAGCTAGTAGCAGTTCTTGATCCTATCACCAAAATAGTTATGTTAGTAACATATTATAAACAATAATAAAAATGCAAGAGATTTAGGGTTGGTACATTTGTGAGCGGATTTGAGAAAAGGGGTCACTTCGCGTACATAATTTTCGAACTAACGCATGTTTTCAACTTGCTGGCATTCATCCAAATTTGGTCCCATGGCTCTAAAATTTGATATACAGCCAGCAGAATGATCAAGTATTATATACAAAAAAATTCATTGAGTTTAAGTAATATTTGACCGACTAACAGCCATTTGAAAACAGGCGTGCGTTCAAAAATTACATGCGCGAAGTGACCCCTTTTCTCAAATCCACTCACATTTGTTGAAAAAGTATTGGAACAAGATTGTGAAAAGTAGACAAGATTTGAAATAAAAAGGATTGTAACAATAGCAGCCTAATGCTATCTCCCTATTAAATTAACCACAACTATCGAAAGCAGTTAATTTAGGGAGGTAGCATTACACTGCTATTGTTACAATCCTTTTTATTTCAAATCTTGTCTACTTTTCACAATCTCGTTTATAAATTTTTTTAACACAACAATGATCTGAAATAATAGATGATTATTATAATAAAACAGGCAAAGAGGGTAAAAGAGGGTAAGGAGGTACAAGTTCCAAGTATAGAGAGCGCATTTCCACACTGGATGGCCACTGACAGGCGCTGTCTCAAATATGAGGTTGCCTTAGAGTTACCAGATTGCCAGGAGATCTTCTTTCCCAGGTCTTTCACGAAAGATTCTGTGCGGGGGCCAAACACACCTGTCGATTCGATCGAGATCGGAATGAAAATATGAGAGTGTGACAGGAATGAATATTTAGATTCTTTTCGCCCCTCTGCAATGGCAGCGACTTCCCCTGCAGCATGAGTAGCAGCCCTTAGGTTTGAGGTGGCAAAAGTGTCAGAGCAGGTGGCATCCCACACTAGTGGCTTTCCAGCAGACCACGGCATGACTGACACACCATCCAGACGTTTACCATCAGCTCTAGAAAGACCTACTTGTTTCTTTTCTTTTTATTTATGAATGACTTAGTTGGCACTTATGCTAATGCAGTGTAAAGAGAACTATTCCACTGAATGCATCGTGGCTGCACTCGATCTGCTCTGCACTGCATGCAACACATACCACGCAACATTAGCTAAGCTATTCTTACAAGCCTGAACAGGCAAATCCAGTGCACCAGTGCTCGCGTTCCAATCAATTTGTACTAAGGTGCGCTTGTATTAGAATAATTGCATACACGACTACCGCGTGGCATAATAAAACTCGAGGTAGAACGGAAGCAAAAATTCATATCTTGGATTTTTATTAGTTTTACAGCATTTGTTCATTCAACACTGATAAGTAAAATTCCAGATTTACTGCGGACAATTCTGGTTGGTTTTTTGAGATATACTGCACAAATCGTTGCTAAAGACGTCACTTATAACGATATTCACAATAAAAATAATTATATTCATGCAACAATAAATAGATTTACAAGCGCTAATTGCATTCTTGCTGGTCTAAACGGTTGCTAGGCAAACAGATTGCTGGCCAGGCCAATTTCTTTTGGAAATTAGGCCTGATAACAAGTGACAACACATGCGCCAACCTTTTCGCATGAAATGCGAAAATGAAGTACATAATTTTATGGGCGGTGCCAACTGTTCATACATCATCGCACAGGGAAGCTGTCTTGGCTTATCACGGCTTCTGATGCTTACTTTGGCAATGAAAAGGTTAAAGGCAAGCTACTAAACTAACACTAGAGTTTGCTATTATTAGTCGCACTTTGCTTGTATCGAAAAAGGAGCATTGATCCAAGTGTGCACACGCAACTCGGGCACTCCTATAACACAGAAATAAACACGTTTGATTGCTAGGGTGAATTCCTGAGAGAATAGAATGATCATGATATAGCTCTTCTTGAAGACGCTAGCAAAACAGAGAAGGCAAACCTCGATGAATCTATCAAGGAGACTGCAGACCTAGCTCTAGAAGCAACTATTAGCGCAGCAACCGAAGTCAAAAATGCAGTGATTGCACGAAAAGATCAACTGAACAAGGAGATTACGGAAGCTTTTGATGTGGTTCGTCGTTCTCTGTGTGATCGAGAACGTATGGTACACCAGAGCTGTGAGGAGACTGCTGCATGCAAGCTTACTCTTCTGTCCATGCAGATTGAAGATTTGGAGAAACTTCGTAACGCCATCACCTTCTCAGCAGAGATGGTGTCAGATGTACAGCACAGCACAGCTGCTGAAATGCTGAGTACGAATCATGTCATACAAGACCACATTCAAAGAGTGATCAATTCTTCCCTCATGATTCATACCCAACCGTGTGAAGATGATGCGATATCTTTTGAAATTGACATGCCATCAGCTGACTTGATGATATCTCAGTTGGGTCGTATATCAGTGATCTGTGATATTGATCAGTGCACAGTGGAGGAGGGACTAGCCATTCCTCTAGCTACTGTTGGGAAAGAGAGATTAGTCAAAGTAGCTCTCAGGAATGAGAAGGGTCAGTTAGTGCAAGATCAGCTCCCTGTTGTTGCTTGGGTAGAGGATAAAGGCAACGAGTCTGTTGTACCAGCTGGGGTTGTGTGTAAAGATGGCTATGCGTCAGTCAGTTTTACACCTGAAGCACCCGGTGAACAACAGCTAAACATCAAGGTTAAGAACAAGGCAATACCCGGTAGCCCCTTTATTCTGTGGTCTCGACAGGAAAGAAATTTTGAGAGCATCTCATCTTGCAAACAAATCTTTCCAGTTGATGATATAGCTTATGGAGTAGCTGTCCATCCTACTAGCGGAGACGTGTATACTACCACGAGAGCAGATGTGCTGGTGTTCAGTAGTGACGGGACCAGGAAGTGTTTAGTGAGCTCTGAGAATGGAAAATTTCGTGGTCTAACTGTTGTAGGAGATGTGCTATTTGTGATCGATTATGCTAATCGTAGTGTGCTCAAATATTCCCTTGCTGGAGAGTTCCTTGGTCAGTGCAATGTGCAGGCTTCAGAAGATAATCCCAGCAAGCTTAATAGCACAAGCTCCCAGCAAGCAAACAGAAATTCTTGGTATTTAATTAATAATTAGCAGTTCAGGGTTTGATCCACACGGCCCACTTTTACAGCAACAATGCTACGCCAAACAGAAATTCTTGGTATCTGCACTAATGGTAAAAAGCAACTTCATCCATGTCTTAATTAATAATTAGCAGTTGAGGGTTTGATCCACACGGCCCTCTTCTACAGCAACAATGCTACGCCAAACAGAAATCTTGTCTGCTTCAACAAACTGGTATAGCAGTCATCCTTAAATCAGCTATAAATTGTTGCTCACATCCAGAATTGGTTACTACCATTAAAAATTTATTTTAGAGAAAATGAAAGTTTGGTGAGTAATTCACACTTAGCAAACTGTCTCAGTCTGACGATCTGAAATGTGTTATCTGTCTGGAGTTGTTTCCAAAGGATGGACTGCAGGTCATTATTAATTTGAAAAATGTCAGATCAAATTGTCTGGCACATAGAAAAAATTATATATTTCCCTGGCAAAGAGAGCTCCAAGTCTTTTCGTCTTGAAGGAAAAATGAAATAACTGGGCGGCGCTTGCCCATTGCATGTAAATACTTTTCATTCAAACTATATTCAGCACCCAAAACTTAGTTTTGTTTGTAAGGATGCACAAGATCGGGCTGCCAATAATTCAAAGCTCTTCGATGTCACAGCAACACTTATAATGTGTTGTTTCCAGGCCATACATTAAAGGCGGAGGGCTCCCGAGACAGTGAGAAAGCATTCTTTGGGTTGGAGCACTTTCATACATTGTGCTGCTATAACTCAGATGCTTCCTTCCATCTGGCTCAAAAATAATTTTAAAATAACTATTTCTGCCAGATAGAAGGAAGCGAGTGAACTTCATAAAACTTGCTGTTCAGGTACATTGTCACCTAACTTAGTAAAATATGAGAGGCCAGTAGCTCTACATACTCGCGCAGCAACATACAGCAACTTATAATTGCAATTGCACCAACTGGATTTATTGTGTTCATTTCTACGAATTATACCTCCAAACCACAGAAAGTAGCTGTTAACAATATTCACATTTAGTGACAACCAACCCTTATAGACTACTATCAAAACTGGCTGCCCTAACAATTTGTCAGAACAAACTTCACTGAAGTGGTTTGGCCCATCAGATGGTTATATTTTTAGCCTGTTTGCTAGTTCTGTGTTCTATATATAGAACACAGAGTGGTTCTAGATATAGAACCACTCTCTACACATTGAAACGCAATCCTGCTGATTCTATGACAGTTGATTTTTTCATTGGAGACCGTAACTTAGCTATTCGACGCCTAGTGATAGGAAAAAAATGTTTTTCACGATGTCCCTAGAGATGCATGGCGCACCATTCCATGCAACAATACCACGTACCATGCATGCAACAATAGCTTAGCTTAAGCTAGCATTCTTACAAGCCTAAACAGGCAAATCCAGTGTACCTGTGAAGATTTGCTCGTAGATTGCTCACTAGCAGTGCTGTGGACACTGCTAGTGGCAGCAGCACTCGCGTTCAGTACTAAGGTGTGCTTCTATTACGTAGAATAGTCACAGGCGTGCGCGAGTAGGCGATAACCTAGTAACGGGGTTCGAGCTAGCAGAATGTGCACAACCACACAACACGAGTGCACAAGTGCACCATTGGCCCAGGAAATGGCGTCTGCACGGGTTTATTTACGGTACCAATCAGCCCCTTAATAGGGGGGTCTATACCATTACACAATTGACAAGACAACTATCAATTGCTCAGCCGAAAAGTACATGTCACATGACAAGTTTTACATTCCAAATTGGGCATTCTAGAGCAAACCATTACGCACACGTGGAAAGATAAATTCTAGTTGGGCGTGGCCCGACCTCTGCGTCTACGGGAGGTCGGGTGTCACGCGTATACAAAAGTTGTTCTCACTGCACGAATTCGTGCAGCTCCAATCAGATTGCAGTATTTCAAAATATCACAAGGCATGTTTACAACACTACATGTTAACAACAGTACCTGTACTACCTGCATACAGATAATGATAATCATTGTTTTTAAAACAAGCCAAGGAACAACTCTACTAACAAGCCACGGAACAACTCTACTAACAAGCCTAGGAACAATTTTTGTATACGCGTGACACCCGACCTCCCGTAGACCGAGGGGCCCGTCACTCGTGAAATCTCGTACACTCACAGTTGAAATCACTTATTGAAATCAGAAATCACTGGTAGAAATCAGAAATCACTGTTGAAATCGGAAATCACTGTTGAAATCAGAAATCACGAGTAGAAATCAGAAATCACGGGTAGAAATCAGAAATCACGGGTAGAAATCAGAAATCACGAAAGAAATCAGAAATCATTGGTAGAAATCAGAAATCACGAAAGAAATCTCCGGATATTTAGAAATCACTTCCGTATATTATCCGTACACTAGATCCGTTATTGTTGCTCCGCCCTATTCAGATAATTATTATCATCTTGCTCCGCCCTCAATACCACACCCCAAAATTAATTTCATCCCTTAAGCCCGCCCTTAGTAGTTGTTTTGGCAGCTTGTTCAGTTCGCTGCACATTCAAAGTTATTGCTAATGGTCAAAACGAACACCTAGCGATTGGAGTTTTACATTTGTAGGAAGTCTGGAAGATGCGAGCAGAGAATCTGAAATTTCTGGTTGAAGGCAAGCTGAGCTAGGCAGAAGCGTGCGCATAGGATAGCCGCCCAGCCTCTCTACAGTGTCCTGGACTCTTGTTGCAATGAACTAACGCAGTACTTGGTATGCTAACTGAACATGATGCCTGCTATAAATCCTCGTATAAATCTGCTTGCTGCCCTAGACTAGGGCGTGGTTACTCCACCTTTTTGAAATCATGGACGCTGGCTATTCTCGCTCAGGCTCACACTGTACTGAGTCGTTTACGCCCTTGTGTGTCGTCAATGCTGTAGTTACACTCATAGCAAAGTCATCAGGCTTCGTTAGAGAAGTTTCTGGGTTGAAATGAGCTAAGCGCGTGATTTTCTCAGAATCAGAAATCGCTTGCAGAAATCAGAAATCGCCAGTGAAATCAGAAATCACTAGTAGAAATCAGAAATCACTAGTAGAAATCAGAAATCACTAGTAGAAATCAGAAATCACTAGTAGAAATCAGAAATAACTGGTGGAAATCAGAAATCGCGGTTTGAAATCAGAAATCACGGTTGAAATCAGAAATCACGTGCTGAAATCAGAAATCACGAAATCTCGTACGCTATCACAGGCCAGTGGCGGGCCCCTCGCCGTAGACGCAGAGGTCGGGCCACGCCCAACTAGATAAATTCCACATCAATTTGAACACAATTTGAATATACTTACCGCCCGAATAATAAATTCAGCTCAGTCGTACCAAGAAGACAAAGGAGATAGCCAGAGCGTGTGATGAGTCGATGACTGACTTCCAGAGTTGATGACAGTAAATAGAGCACGTGCCTGAATAAACAATGCAATGAGATGACCATCATGCACACGTGGAAAGATTAATCCCACGTCAATTTGAACACAAGTTGAATATACTTACCGCCCGAATAATAAATTCAGCTCAGTCGTACCAAGAAGACAAAGGAGATAGCCAGAGCGTGTGATGAGTCGATGACTGACTTCCAGAGTTGATGACAGTAAATACCGGTAGACCACGTGTAAATGCGATGACGCATGCGCGTAATTAATTATTTTTTGTACACGTGGTTTCGATTTCTTCATGGGATATGGCGATAGCATGTACAACAACAAAAACAATTATTTATTGAGCACATTATGCAATTACGCAATTAAAAATCAAACAGCAATTACTGCCCTAACAAATGCTCGAGCAGTTAAGTACGTTTCTCTCTTCCAAGCAATCTCCAGATAGTGCTACCTTTGGTGGAGCTTTATAGAAGCTTCCGGCCTGTGATTAATTGAGATTTCCGGCCTGTGCGTGGAGGTGGGCGGATGACAAGGTCTGACTATTTCCGGCCTGTGTGTGGAGCCGGATGACAACCCCTTGTCGATCAAACCAGTGAAACCACCCATATCGACGATCGAAGTACTAAACACCGACAATCGCAGTACTAAACACCGACAATCGCAGTACTAAACACCGACAATCGCATAATACCAGTAGTAGATTACTTAACATGGATTTTTGTCCACAATGGCGCTCCATAAAATTGCCATTGATAATGACTGAACACAAAAATCAGGAACACAAAAGAGTAATAATGATGAAGTGATAATAATATTATGATAGCAAATGATAGTAAAATGATGAAGTGATAATAATTATGATAGCAAATGATAGTAAAGTTGTGAACATCGGTCAGACTGGTTCAAAGCAACCCAAAACCCCCATGGTTCAACAAACCATAGTCCATCTTCTCCTTGAATTTTTGTGGATTGTCATAGTGCATGGTAGGTAGCGTTATTTGTAGAGCACATGTAGATGCTTGAGGAAAGATGTTAGTAGAACTGAATGTGACTGAACCCGGAAAATCAAAACCGAGAGGAGGTGGGTATTCAGCACCAGTAAAGAAGTTCAAAACAGTGCCAAGTTTAACTTCAACATCCTCATCTGCATGATAACAGGGTCGTGAACATGTCAGTATTGATTATAACTATTACCTTCACAAAAGTGCAAATAATCAAGAAATAGCATGTAAGTTGCCTCCTCTTTCATTCGCTCAGTAGAACCATCAGGGGAAAACTTTATCACTTTTGCAATACGGATTATTTCATCTGTTATGAAACGCATCAGATTTCTATCTTGTATGCATACTAATACATACCTGCAGTGAGTTGTTGCTGTGAATCGCTAACAAACAAAGGCTTTAATATAGTCTGATACTTCTCCATCATGGCTAACAGTCCAAGTTCCCTCATTCCTAGTTTCAGCTGATCCATCACAGCAATGTTTCGAAACAGTGTGTAATGTAAGCGAAGAACATTCAGTAAATCATCCTTATCATTAACAGAAACACTATGTTTGTAGTAGCCGGCCTCCTGTATTATGTCTCTATTGCCATTGCATAATATTGACATCTCCTGGTCATCACTTGCCTCCTCTAACTGTAAGAAAATATCAAATGCAAAATAATAATTAATTTTATTATAGAGTACACATGTAATGCATGCACACCTTGCTAAGCAACTCCCTAACTTCATAATTTGGAACATCCAAGTCAGCAACAGAAATGGATGTCACATCCCAACCACAAAGGTATTCATACATAGGTGGAGCAAGGTATGGAAATCCGTTGCCTCCATTGGCAATACTCATTGACATAAGCATGCCAATATAGAAGAACTTCTTTTTCTGAATTAATAATAAATTATTCAATGACAATAGAAATATGGTATTTTAATTTTGTGTATTAAAATTACCTGCAGTCCAGTAGAATCATGTCTTATGACACAACGGTCGCTATTTCCTTCAAACAGCGAGCTTCTGATGTCTTTGGATAGCAATCCCCAAAACTCTCGTGAAGGACCTCCACCATCCTGTCCCTCCTCACCAAGAAACTGCACCTGCAAGAATATGTTTATCTGGAATCCAAACCCACAGACTAAATGCTTGTGAATCAGACTCATTATATGCATGTGTTAAGGTGGCGGTGCACGTTGTTAATTCAAATTATTCAATATTCAAAAACTACATCCACGTAACGTGCTTTTTTGTAATAACTATTTATAACTTCAGCGATTTACATAACAGTATGGGGGAAATAATACACGAAACTTCTGTGGCTGTTATCTCGACTTTCGAGAAATAGATTGACGTGCATCAAGCGCAGCAGCATGCAGCAGCAACTTGCCCACAAACGTATAGAGCGAATTTCCGTAATACAACCTAATTTTTTTTAATAATTACTATTTTCTGGTCTAGGTTTGCTGTTTTGCCGCGTTAGAAAGGAGTATCGAAAAAATCGCTCTATACGTTTGTGCGCGCTGAACTTTGCAATCTGTAAACGGAGTCCTTTCCAAAACAAGCAAGCCAAACTGGAGATAGCAGCCACAGACTGGTCCGTACTGGGCGAGCACACTGCTCCACGATTGCTAACACTTCACGACTGAAACTTGCTTCATCGATGTTTGTCGATAGACAAAACAAGATGCATACTAAAGCACGCCTGTACAAAATACCATTGCTAAAAAATAAAACTACTTGAAAGGTTATGAATCTCATTAAATTGGCACACCGCCACCTTAAGGCTCAGTAGTTATAGAGGTATATAGATCAGTCAATACATGTATTCCAAAGCATGCTTGTTTGAACAAGGATAAAAAAAAATCGTTGGCTACATGCAGCTATAATTATTAATTTATTACCATTACTTGATGTGCACAATTAAAATTCTTCCTTCTCACTACTCGAAGAGTGTCTTCCAAAACATTTGAACGTCTTACAATAAGTGTAACTGTATGTTCTTGGTCCACCTTTTGAGCTATTTCTTGTACTATAGTATCAATTCCATGACTACAACAAATAAATAGCTTTAAAATCAATTTTAATGACACAATACAATACACAATACCTTGTGGTGATGAGTGAGTCTGTTATGGCTTGCTGTACTTCAATGTCTTCATCAGCATAGTCTACTGCATGACTTTTTTTCTGGTTAAAGCATAATGGCATAACAATAAAATTTGCATACCTTGCATCCTCTATCATTTCAATGACTTCACACTATAAAAGCATTAAACAGTATTATTGCAAGTCATTGTCACTGTAGAGCTAATATCTTTTGTAGGCGGACTAAGATTTGCACATGTATAATTGTTGTGCTGGAGCATTATTGATGAGATCGGATCACAACATGCATAATACCGATACCTGATTGTGGGATCACAACATGCAGCCTGTCAGCCTCGAATGCTGGACCCAACGCGTTCACAAGTATACCACATGCATAATACCGATACCTGATTGTGGCTAGCAATACCTACTAACTATGCTGAATAGCACGATTTCATAATGACTAATTATATATTAGATATATAAGGCCTGGGGGTCATGGGCGTTATTTTGAATCATTTCCTAATCGCTCCTGTGTATTTCCAGGCCAGATTCTGCGATCTTCTCTGTGCAAAAACATAGAATCATCTGTCCTACGGCTGTCTTGCGTTGGGAATTAGGAATACCCGTATAGGGAGGTCTCTTAGAAAGAAGGAATTTTCGTCTGGAAGCGAGAAGTAATGTGTATGTGGTGACTCACACGTTTGAGCTTGAAATCATGCTGGGACTGTTACAGAAGCTCTCAAGCGCAAGAATACACACAGGTAGAGTTAGCTAACAATGTTTTCGTTTTAGTTTTGCTTTCGATCGTTTCATTTTGAAAGCCACTCAGTGGACTTCAAAATGTCGGAATACATTCGACCGTCACAATCTCTGCCTTTCTCGACTTGTGTATATTCTTGCGCTTGAGAGCTTCTGTAACAGTCCCAGCGTGATTTCAAGCTCAAACAAGCGAGTCACGTCAGACACATCGTTTCTCTCGTTTCTCGCTTCCAGATGAAAATTCCTTCTTTCTAAGAGACCTCCCTATACGGGTATTCCTAATTCCCAACGCAAGACAGCCGTAGGACAGATGATTCTATGTTTTTGCACAGAGAAGAAGATCACAGAATCTGGCCTGGAAATACACAGCAGCGATTGGGAAATGATTCTAAATAACACCCATGACCCCACCACCTTATATCAAATTATTCATTATGAAATCGTGCTATTTCTTACAGATCATGCTAAGAATAATGCTAGTTGAAATTTTTACCTATTATGCTCAAAGCAGTGCGCACATATTCCTCTCATCCCTAAATGGTAGGTAGCAGAGGATGTACGACACAGGCACCTCAATGCCAGGGAAGTATGACAATTTCATTGACAAGGACAAGGTCATGTGTGTATGTGACATAATTACTGACTGTGCACTTTTCATCTCCAACTTTTATCTAACTTTTTTACAATTTTTACTTTCTGTCTTCTCCTACTAGGTAGTACATGTACATGTACCCCATAGACCATTGACCATGGAGGAATGCTCCTGTATTCTAACTACATCCCATGTTCTAACATACATGTATAATTTACCTCAGGTGATGGAGGGTGATACATGTCGTCAGACCGTGTATCAACTTTAGGCTTGGGCTCAGGTGATGGAGGGTGATACATGTTGTCAGACCGAGTATCAACTTCAGGCTTGGGCTCAGGTGATGGAGGGTGATACATGTTGTCAGACCGAGTATCAACTTCAGGCTTGGGCTCAGGTGATGGAGGGTGATACATGTTGTCAGACCGAGTATCAACTTCGAAATCTGAGTCATCATCAGAAAACTGTGTAGATACACTATAATAAATAAAAAACAGAGTTACAGTTGTTCAACACATGAATATAATATTATATACCAATCAAGATATATTTACAAATAAATTAAAGTCATGGGTAAGCAGCTTGCGCTTATGTTCTCTTTCAGGGCGAAATGTAAAAGTTGGTCATCAGACATTAGTCAGGTCAAACCACACCAATGTTAGGTCAACCATGTGTTTGATTGTTATCTCCAGCCAATACATAGCCTCGTCCCCTGGCCACACCCTCCTTCCTCGGTTTATGGCCTGGTACACACTGTCTGCGCATGCGTTTAATTACTGGGTATTCGTAAACTATCGAATATTTACCGTGCATTGTATCCGCATACCAACGTGTACGTTTGTTTTCTGCAAAGGCGTGGTTCTCAACAAAACAAGAATGCTAGGCTAGACGTCGAAAACAGTTTCACACCAGTACTCACTTGCGTGATCTTTAGTGTATTCGCTTGAAGCAAAACAGCTATGCCTATACTCGACATCAGCTGGGACGTCGGCTGTATTTTTCATTGAAAGTCGTGCTACGTAGCTTTTACTCCTTGTTCAACAAAAGCTAAGTAGTGCTTTAGAAGAAATTTGGCAGTGTAGGCGGCTGGTAAACTCAGAAATTAAACCAAGTATTTGTAATATCCGTTACCATACCGTTTTCTTCATAGCACATACACAGACAGTATGTACCAGGCCACAAACCGAGGAAGGAGGGTGAGTCTGGGACAGGCAAGCCAATACACAATTGCCAGTTTTGATAGTGGTCAATGGCTTGGTTTTCACTCAGAGTGAATATCATTAACATCTACTTACATGGTTTGGACACCTTCTACATGTAGTCAGGTCACTATTTGATACTGACCTGACAATTTGTCAGGCAAAGAAAAATTATATTTTACCCCGTCTTTGTAACGTCAGTTTTTAGCGCATGCTGAAAATTATGCACGGAAAATAGCAATGAAAGCAGGAGTGGATTTAATGCTCAGTTCTATTTAATGTACATTGGTCAATGATGTCGTACTGGTTCATGTTGGCTTGTAAACATATGAGAATGGTAAGTGGACTTCAAGCTTAGAGGAATACTGTTGTGCTTATGATTTTTACAACAAACAAATAAAAGGCACAATTATACTATGAAAAGTGGCTCCACCCACTGAGGTTAGAATGAAATTATAGCATGCAGTCAGTGATGCATACATACTTCTTTAGCCTGCAGTAGTCTACGTGCCTCCTTAACTCATGTAGTCTGTACACTTTCGAACAAAAAATACACTCCTCTGTAGCCTGTTATTCAACAAAAGCAAATAAATAAGGCATTACAAACATTTTCATAATACTTACTTCCTCATGAGCACACTTTAGCTCTTCATCAACATCCATAGACAAGTTTTGCTGAATTGGGCGTATGAAAACTCTCCCACCTCCAATGATACTTTTCAGCAGTTTAGGAGAATGTGTTACTGCAGAATTCATTGCCTCCAAAGATTTTGAGTTAGGTATACACCTGAGCAGATCGTATCCACCACAGCCAGATAGCTTGGGAAATTCCTTTGTGAGAGCATCTCTGAACTCTCCCACAGAGCATTCCACATCTCCAATGATGATCTTCTTTTCCCCTAAGCCGGCTTGAGCCAACTGTTCTCTTTCTGCACCTCCGGTAGGAACGGTCTTTGCATCTTTATCACTGAGACATACGACCTTGATAGTCCATGGTCGTCCTTTAGCTTTTCCTTTAGCCTTTCCTTTTCCTTTTCCAGCAAAATTAAAGTGCTGCTCTGTAGCTATAGTACTGGTAGAGCTTGAGTCAGTGTGTTCAAGGCGACTTCTAATAGCTCGTACTGCTTCTGCAGCACGGCTATATGGAGCCACTCTCGAGCCTCCTCCTAAACAAAAGTAAAGTACGCCTTTGTGTTACTTAGAATCTGTGTGCAAAATATTGAAGTATTTACGTGAAACTTTTTGTCGGCGAGGCCTTTAGTATGCAAACTGAGAATAGACAAAAAAGGAATAGGCTACATGGTACTATCCCAGCTAACTATAGCTTGATCACGGTACCGCGTCAGTGCGCATAGTATAATACTACATGATACTATAGCGACGATTACATCATGATCTCTACCATTACCTGTATTTCTCCTTCTTGGCTGATTACCAGAGCTAGAGCTAGAGCTAGAGCTCGAGGCGATCGAGGACAAGAACTCGATCGCCTGTTGAACCTTCTCGTCGTCCATAACACAGTCTGTACACGAGGTAAGACACGTGGAGTAGGCGTGGTCGAAATAATCACATAGCTGGCAACGTGTAAACACCAACATCGTCGTTGACCAAAAATCATTTTTATGATAACTAAACAACAACAGCCCTTACAAATGCTCGTGCCAATATATATAGTTCAATACCATAATCATCACACAATTGAAGTGGTTGAACAGTACGTTTCAACGCTTCCATCTGTTCTAGAGTAAGAGGATTCGGTGTCACTGGTATTTCAACCTGTTCTACATCATCCACTGAAACAGGTCCATCCCAGTCAATTCCAAACTGGCCCTGACAAAGACAATAAAATTAATCATGTGACTATATTATGAAGTTATGGTTCAGACTTACTAGGTTATCTTCCAAGGCACCTTGCAGTGCAGTAGTGTCGCTTGAACCTTGAACTAGTCCTCTCACCCACAACTGCAAAGGACTCTGGTTTCTAGCAGTTCTTAAAGGATGGTGGCAATAAGATTGCTCCCAGCACTCTAGCGCTGAGTTGATTCGAGGTAAAAAGGCATAGTGCAAGGCAAAGATATCCAAGTTATTGTTACAATCCAGCAATTCGTTGTCTTCCAATGCATAAA
Source organism: Haliclona indistincta (assembly GCA_964017065.1). Lineage (NCBI taxonomy): Eukaryota > Metazoa > Porifera > Demospongiae > Haplosclerida > Chalinidae > Haliclona > Haliclona indistincta. The sequence goes on along the minus strand of OZ024787.1, from coordinate 6,875,413 downwards.
ATATCTGATAGAAGAGGCTAATGCATCCTGCAAAGACATCCCTCCACAATCTTTCTATCCGTTGATTGTGCACACTTCTGCCTGTAATGCAACTTCCCCGACCAGGCCCACGTAATGGATGACTCAACATGAACTCAGATACTCTGACATTCTCGCCGCCACGATCACATCTAACACGCGATGGCAAGCCATATTGCGTTACAGCATCAATGAAACAATCTAAAACAGTGTTGGCACAATTGTTCGTAGAAGCTCGAAGGTAAACAGGTAATCTAGAATACCCATCTATGCCACCATGTGTGACAATTCGCCACCTGATCAATTTGTGGTGGCCATCGATATGCCAAAGGCTGTTGGGTGAGTCCACATTGTACTGCCTTCTTCGAAGAATTCCTCGAAATCTAGACTGGATTCCTCGAGGATCAATTCTCCACAGACTATCTCTCACTCTACTACGTTGGACTTTCAAAGCTTGGCTTCTCAGGAAGCCAGAGAACGACCTCTCACCACAATTTGGATGTCGAACAACAAACTGAGTTGTAATTGCATCAAGAGAAGTGTCACTGAGGTCTGAATAATTAGAAACATCTTCCAGTCCAAATTGGACAACCCTCCTTCTCACAGTTCTTGTAGAAACATTAAAAAGCTTGGCAATATCTTCATTCGAAAATTGAAGTTCCAACAAATGAGTAAGTTGATCTTCATTGATGGCGATTTGTGGACGACCTCTAAAATGTAAGCGGTGTTGCTCGTCAGCAGCACTTTGAACAGCTTGTACCACACCAAGAACAATGTTCACCAGCTGTTTTCCATCTTCTGATGGCAATAGATGTTCAACCATCAAAACGTCTCTTAGAAGTAGCTGACCTTGTGTCAGCGCTCCCTCTACATTGTAATGTTGGTCTTGCTCGATATTACTGATTGCTTCCTCTACTTCAACGAGGAGAGCCACAAGTTCTTGACTAGTCCTCAGAGCAGCCATCTGTTTGACGATCAATGGGTGTAACTAATTATTATTAATAAACCATCACGTGCGTGTTCATTGGTGGTGCATTGCAGCATTGCAGCGAATTGCCTATCATTGATTGCCATCCGCACCGTGCAGGCATGATTACGTACACTAGAAAGCAAGTCGCCTTCTGAAAGTCAAATCATAGTTAAATTATTAGTATTAATACAGCACACAGGTGGGAAATGAGTAGTACTGAAGGATAGCTGTAATTTCTACTAGCTAGATTCCAGTGAATCATCCCTTATAAGTGAAAAGTTTTGAGTTCTGTAAAAATTATTGCACTTGTTGCAAGGGCATTATTTTGCAAGGGCAGAATATTTTGTTCCTCTTTTGTACTTTAAATTCAGGAACTATTGACTACAGTGTATCATTGTAAAGATGAGGGTGCCGGCTAATTCACAGCTCTGTAACCACTGTAGAGTGGCATTTCACTGCTATACTATCAGTCTATAGTTTCACTAAAATGGTCTAAAATTTGCAGTGGAATAGATGCCCACTACATCAGAGTAAACTATCCTGATAAACAAGGGTGTGCAGCTCGCCTGATCATATTATAGTTTAGTCAATTGTCCCACTTCAGTGGTACATGTATCAGGCAAGCACTAGCATTGAAATAAAAGCCTCTGCTTCCATGTAATGCATTTAACAGTTCTAGTCCCTTGTAAACTGTCTCTCTTCAGTATCAGGCTAGACCATGCACTAGCAGTGAAATCCTTACTCTATAGCAGTGCATCTGCTACTGTGTGCCTTACCTTGCCTTATATTAATTCGGAACAATAATAATCTGTGATCATTCGTGTGCAGTAGAGGAAATTAATGTCTGAGTTAGACTGTCTATGAGCTATCTGTATATTAAATATTAATCGTCTGCTTGATAAACTGTGAGTTTACTTTATATAATTAATAATATAGCCTTCAAGTGACTGGGTTCAAATCCAAAAGCAGGAATAACCTGTCTTCATACATGGTGTGATTATAAAGGTACTTTATTTCTTGACAATATAATGTGAGCATCAATTGGCGAGCTCTACACCCTCGTTATTAGGATAGTTTAGCGAAAGATTACTCTAGCTGATGTCAGTAGTGGGCATCTATTCCACTGCAAATTTAAGATCATCTTCAGTGGAACTATAGACTGATGGTATAGCAGTGAAATGCCACTTTGCAGTAGAGCAGACTCTCATCTTTACAATGTAGTCTGCACTCCCATCTGCATGTCTGTGTACTTAGTCGTATCAGGCTAGACCACGTGCACTAACACTATAATCCTTACTCTAGCAGTGCCTATAGGACCTTGGCTAGCCTAGCTCGCCTCAGTGTGCACTGTATGATTCTACAGGTGCACTATGAATTAACCGCGGCGCAATTGTCGGCTATAACTAGCCAGCTGACACCCGGCCACTGCAGATCTGAAAGGCTCCGTGCATACAATTCACTAAAACTAGCTAGGGACTAGAGTTTGCCAGTAAAATATCACTTGCTCTCACATAGTTTATTACTGTAGAATGCACTGAGCTAGCTCGTCCTTACCATCATAGAGCGTCTACTGCTGTGAAGTGCACTAAATCCTAAACCCTAAATTTAGGGTTTAGGATTTTAGGCTAAAGAATGTGCTACAGGAGACCTATGGTGTCGAGTCTAGTGTATCACGTGTCTCTTCATTATGATCAGGCTGGCAACAGTAGTAAAACTATCATGCACTGAACAGCTCTATAGGCCCTACTTCTAGTGGATCGGAAGTTCTTTCTGCAGTGGATCCAGATTGCTTTACCGTGTAACTGATTTAAATCCCTGGATCCTACTTTTCGTGATCGCAGTGGTTGGTAGCAACCTCACTGACCTGCTGCAAGCTAGATTAGCAGGTCTGAGTATTGTATTATGACTGAAACACAATCATTGAACAGATAAACATTATACTTGTCAATAATAATAATAATTTGTCACAATAATTAAAGTATGAGGGTGTCTTCAGTTATTGTCACTTGTCAGCATAGTACACGTTCATCTGATGACAGCTCCTGTGTTGTAAAAAGAATTCATGGACCTCATAATGCCTTTTCATAGTGCTCACAAAACACAAAGAAAGCCACTCTCCTCAGGAGGAGTTACACGTAGACTGGTAACACGTGCACATGCACTTATGGTAATTAAGGTACATGCTATAATTATACCTCAGGCTTGGTGGGTGGAGCCACGATGCATACAGTAGTTCGTTTGTGTGTCTGTCATTATGCCTTGGTGGGCGGAGCCACGAGGCATACTGTAATCGCGTTGTCTGTCTGTCTGTTACATCATTTTTTGCAGCGCACACTAAACTGTGAGCTCTGAAACTTGCAATGCAGGTAGGAACTCGATAATATCTCTGTTTTGAACTAGCGAAAGTTCGATACAAACTTCGTTCTAGAGTTATGGTGTAGTTTGCTCACCTCGATGGCTTTAGCTGACGGTCAGGACGTCTCTATGAACAAAACTACTCACGGCAGACTGCTTAGTAGCATGAACGTTAGATTCATACTACAGGATAACAACGCGGGAAGCTACACAGGCTATGGTAAGCTACTCACTCACGTACTAACATTGTAGGCACACCCAGTTTAATAATCACACCATGTGATCTGTACTGTTTGGCTTCTGATTGCATAACTAAAGCAGGCATTGATTGTGAAATCATGCATACATGTGTAGATGCAGCCTGCAGTTGCTGTGCTTGTGGAATGGTGGATAGTTTTGTATATGGTAGCACTCCACCGAGGCATCTGCACCTGTGGTGCTATTTTTCCGTCTGTTATTTCAGTATCTTAGTGTACGCTGAAAGTTAACCTTTAAACTGGCAATGCAAGTAGAACATGATATTATCTCGCCTTTGAACATGGAAGTTAATGAAGCTTTGTTGTAGAGTTATGGCGTGATTTGCTTGCCCTGCGATTGATGGCGATCTGGAGTTCTCTGAAGGCACAGGTGACTGCCTAGAAGCTGATAGGACTACTGGATAGAAGTGCAGGTACAGGGAAACTGTGTAAGCAAGCTATGGAGCTGTATCGTTTGCGAAGTTTTGTACGTGTGCTGTGCTGAACATATTGAAAATGCCCAGTTGAATTGTCATCAGCACTGATTGCCTTCTAGAAATCATGTTGCTGCAGTTGTTGTTTTTGATAGTTTAGTGAATTTATGTATATGGTGGCACTCCACCAAGGCATCTGCACCTTAGGTGCTTCAAATTCATTATACAAGCATATGTAGGGCCGATGCTTAATAATCGTACCTCCTCAAGCCCAGGTCAGGCATCATCTAGCAACACGGTGCACTGCCCACAAATCCTATTGTACATGAGCCAGCAGAGCTAGTAAGCTATGCTTCCCCAGTACGACAAACCAACAGATCGATCGACAAGCCATTTTAGTACTGAACTTTTACAGATGGGTTAAACTGACTACCAGGATACATGCACAATAACAACATACTATGGATCAGGTCCACTTGTACACTGTAGACAGGCTGATACTATCACTCATGATTCCTCAACTGCATTCTCGACTGCACTACTGCTAGTCGCCATTTAATTGTAGGTGTGGCAAAGTAGATGTGTTCGTTTTGGACTGTTCGTTACGCTATACGTCGAGTTTGTCAATGTGACCGATTTTGCAGTAATAGAAACTGGGCACCACCATGTACCAAATTACCGACGATCGAACCACCAAACATCAACGATATTGAAAACCGCCGCTGTCAAGCTGAACGCCGCCAATCGAACCTGAGGTCGGGCCACGCCCAACTAAATCGAACCCCCAATTCGACAATCGAATGTGCGAACTGCCCGCAGAACTGCCGAACACGGACGATCAAACTACCGAACACAGAGGATCGCATGATAATAACAACAGATTACTAAACATGGATTTTTGTCTATATTGGCGCTCCATAGACAAGCAGCTTGTTTACTTTGCTGAAAAGTGGTTCTGTACCTGTTACTAGTTTTTAGCTGTGCTTCGGTCCATTCTTTGCTGATAACATGTTAGTTCGTACATGTCCTCGTGAGAATAGCGCAGTTTCTATTCTCGATCTCACACAGTGTAGCGCTAGCGCACTAGACAAGCTGAGCCGTTCAGCCGTACGGTACGGGTTTTTCTGTACCTCTTCTGACAATAGATACACTCTCTAGTCTGGCTGATCTTGTTTTCAGTTTATCCTCGAGAAGAAAGGCTGTTCTATGAGAATAACTGTGCAGAAAGAAGATCTTGCTTTTAACATCGGTTTTGTCGTGCTTTGAATCCTTCGTTGTACTGACAATTTCCTGCTTTCGCGCTACAGCAGTCCTATCAACACACGCGATTTGTCAAGCCATGATATTTGGCGGGCACTACCCTTCGCACGCTGTGCTCTAACACGTTGGAAATTTAACCCGTAACACGGATGTAGTTGAAATTCCTGTCCGTTGCTAATCCCTGTGAGTATATTGTATCTATGACCAAACCCAAGACCTTAAAAAACTTCGCCTAACTGCGCAAGGTCGGGAGTGTCTTCCTAACTAACTAAGGATCGTCGGGAGGGTCTTCCTAACTAAGGATCGTCGGGAGGGTCTTCCTAACTAAGGATCGTCGGGAGTGTCTTCCTAACTAAGGATCGTCAGGAGGCCAACAACCCGTGGCTAACAGCGCAAACCATGGATCTAACAGCGCTACTGGCCCGTGCAAAACATGGATAAAAGCGCTAGCATCTGAATAACAGTTTTTATTAGTGAGAAAAAAGAACCAAAAGTAACACTTGCTGAGGGATTGAACCCGGCACACCACACTGCCATGCACACCACCTACCCACTGAGCCACCGAGACCTGATGCCTGCTTCGCCTTGGAACGAGGCTTTATAGTAATATTCTTTAACCCCTAATGTCGCCTTTTGGCGACATACATACTTCAGACACCATAACTTTCTCAAAAAGTGTTAAAATATCCCAAAATTAAGCCAAATTGAAGAATACAAATAACCGCAAAAAATTGACCGGTTTTCGGCGCGCCCACTGCGCTAAACGTTATGGCGACGGCATTTCTATGGCTTCAGTGCAAAATTCACAACATTTTAGGTTAACTTGTCGTAGCCGGGATTCCCTGCCTGAGTGCGTGTATGTGTGCGCAATGTCTGCCCTGGCCTAGACCCGGGCTACCTGAGTGTCTGCACCGTGCATGCATGCGTGTGACCATGTTACATGCGTTACCCATCCTAAAGGTTTGGCGGAATGTCGGGGGCAGTCCACCTGTGCCTGGATGTACATCTGTAACCACATGCACGCATAGGCTCTTGAATGCAAGCCGCTACACGGCAGTCCAAATGCGCATGCTGCTACCTAGCGTCTGCGAATCGAACCCAGCAACGACCGTGCCCTGTAGTGCAGTCTAGGGCTGCGTGAGTTTGATGCTAGGCACAGGTGGAGTGATTTGAGGGGAGTGTCCAGGGTCGGTTTTGACCGGCCCAGCTGATTTCTGTCCAACTGCCCCCGACTGTCACACCTCTCGTGGGTGGAATATGAGTGAATGAGACACCACACCATTAGGTTGGGTATTGTATATATATAATTATATGTGTTGACCTGGATCGGTAGGTGTGGGTGGGAGGGACGCAAGACTCTGCTGCTGGCTGAATTGCAATGTAGTGTGCTTAGTGGGCGTGTACCTGTGACTTGCGCATGCGCTGGTCATGCTCCGCCCAACCTATGTTGGATTTGCGCGGGACTATTAACCTCCTCGTTAACTAGGTTTAACTGTGTTAAACCCCATAAAAACAAAATGGCTGCCAAGAAAATTGGGACATTTTATGGTTTCAGGGTGCTCGGAAACACATTTTTGAACATTCTCTATGATCTGGGCTACATTTTGCACTCACCAAAACCACTGCTATTTGTGTGTAATTTTCAGCAGCCAGCCCCAAAGTACTAACTTTGAGCAAAATTTGACGAGGTCGTTGCACTTTATCGGCTTCACTTTCGAAGTGGGAGGGGCATATTGACCGACTTGAGTGTGGGCAATTGCGGCTACTCACTGGGGTAAAAGGACGCAAATTTGAGACCAGTAGCTCAAAAGACACACGAGATATTCACGAGAGAAGTGGTCAGCATTTACGAGGTTAAAATTTCAGCTGGATAATTTAGTAATTAAAGGGTTAAGCACCTTGAAATCCTTCACCCTCTATTTCTTACAGAAACTGTCTCAAAATGATATTTAGAACACTTAGAGTTGATTTTCAACACTTTTGGAGCATTTCTAGCCAGATTTGCAAATTTTGACGAAAACTCATTAATAGTACACGTGCGCGGGCATGTCACGTGCTTCCTGCCCGTGACGTAATACATCCGGACCTGGGATTGAGTCTGAGTGAACAAAGACAGGTTGGCCACGCGTCATACTTACACGCACGATCACATGACATTGAAATAGCAAAGAGCCCCGCCCACCGATGCTGCAGCAGAGCTGCTGGCAGTCCAGCTACAGTCAGTGCTGTGCGAATGGAGACCAAATGTACACGAGGCTGTCCACGAGTGATGTAGAACTGCTGCTAGCAGTGATTGAATGCTGTAGCCTTGACTGGCGGTAGGCTGTGCTCAGTATGCTGTACGACTGTTATAAGCGGTCCTACAATAATGTTGGCAAGCTCCAATGCTGTTTCAAACGCTCACAGCGTTCCTTCGGCGCTCATGGTCACCGTAGACCATCTTCTGCTTCTTCCCAATGTTTCACAGTGTGGCAACCAAAACGGCCAAGCCGAGCCAAGCCTCCTGAAATACGACCTTCTTTTGGTCGGTTAACAACTTCTTGAACGCTTGCAAACAGTTTCGCTCTGTCCTGCATACGCATTGCATACGTAGAAATGATGATCGATGACGCGTGGCCAACCTCCTCGGGGGAGGGTTAGCTGCTAGACTAATCGTGCGTATGCGCAGGCTTTGTCAACTGCACGTGCACTGACATGGTACGATAAAGGTTGCGGTAGAGCTAGAGATAAGTATTTCGTTATCTCGGGAGTTGCACACCCTCCTGTCGAAGACTCTCGGTATCTGTCATTTCTAAGTTTACGTTGATATGGAACCTATCTTCGGCGGCGGGTTAGCTTAGAAAGACATGTGTGTGGTTTGCTTGTTCTATGGTTTGTTGCTACGATATTATGGGTCCGCAATGAAAAATGCGACTGTCGGACAATTCTGTACTCAAGGTAGCACGCCAAGTGCAAAGAATCAATTGGCAGGCAGCAAGCTAGTACGCCAGCTGCTGATGATTATACACCATATAGGCGCGAATTTCAATGTGTTCGTGTTTAATACTGATTTAGCAAGTATCTGTATATTTTTAGCCATGGGTATTCGTGCAGACAGAGCAGCTGCGTGCAGTTTGCTTGCCTATATCCATAGGCAGCGAATTTCAGCAACGCAGTCACTCAGTGTTAGCCATCACGTAGCGACAAGCTAGCCCTGTGAAGACTGAGCACGATCGATTGTAGACACTTTTTCTTTAGTTGTGCCATGGTTGTGCGAAGAGGTACGAAGCTAAAACTGCTCAAGCAAGCTCATCTGTCATCTGTGCAGGTATTTATTCGAAGTCTTCGACGAGCGCTGCTCGTACGCGATATTACAGCAACGCAGGCCGTGCTATTTGGCACCACATAGCTGTAAAATCGCGTATGCCAATTACTCTTATACTAGTCTTATGTGATGATAACGAATTTGTATTCTCATAGTATAGAAGCCAAGGAGCTACGTGATTCATACAGTCAACAGAAGTATCGAGAACAGTCACAATCTGAGAACAAATCTAAGCAAGATGTCAGTCACATAGTATCTCTTGAAATTGCTTCCCAAATACAATCACATACAAGAGGACCAGCTAATGTGACTGACTTGAAAGATTGTACTAATAGCTCCGAAAACTTTCGAATGGTAAGTACTCCCACAAACCGTAAGGATCACCGCGAAATTGATAAAGCACTAATGGAGAAGTCAGAAACATCAGAACCACTTACACAAAGAGAGGAAGCACGAGCAAGACGGCAAGTAGACGTTCTCCAAGGACAACAAGATGAATTACCACCGGGATTTTATAAACAAGCCAAAGCCACATACAAAAGTATGAAAACACAAGACGGGAAGACTGTGTGGGATGGTCGCCATGACAAAAAGAAATGATAGCCATCATTTTCATTGCGCTCCTACATGTATTTCGATATAATTATTATCGTATAAGATGAGAGACATTAGTTTTATGACATTACTTTCAACTGTAAACAAGTTAGAATATTAGAACAATAGGACATAATATTTTAACTTAGATGAGACCGCACCATGCAGTGTGACACATTATAATCATTATTTTTAAGATCATTATCACTTGCAATAAAATGCGAATTACGTTTGGAATGTGCCTCATATCATACTGCAGTTTGCAAGTTGGTGTCGTAGTCAATGGTTGATTATGGTTCATGCTTGATAGTGTGGTTAGCATGGTTGATACAGTGTGGTTAACCTTAGCTTCTCTGCATTACGCAATCGTTATCACATGAGTCTGATAGCACATGCTCTAATTCTTGTACGTTATCACAAGCAAGCTCGAGCTGTGTTTACTGTGGTGCAGTGGCTTTGCAAGATTGCTTCCAACAGAAGCAGCTTGCTAATAGCGATGGAATTGGAATTAGAGCGTATGCTCTCAGACTCACGTGATAATGATTGGGTAATACAGAGAAGCCATGTATGGCTAAGGTTAACCACACTGTATCAACCATGCTAACCACACTATCAAGCATGAACCATTGACTATGACAACCAACTTGCAAACTGCAGTACACTTGTTTGTGCAGGAGCACATAAAAAGAAGGAGCGTGCAACTGTAAACCGCGCGTTGGTGCCAACAGTGTATAATTAGATTCACAGATGTGTGCTCAGAACTTCCATATTTGGAAGTTTTTGTGCTTCATTAAATATGCGTGACGTACATTCTGTGCACGTGATACATAATAGATGATGGCGCGAACCCCTCGACGTCTTAGTCAGGCCAGCTCCAAGAGAAAGCTGATCATGCTGTCTCCCCGGCGGATTCGTTTACAACAAGTTAAGAACTCGCCCGTGAGGAGCGCAATGAAAGCTGGGATGACCGTATTCAAGCTGAGCAACACCAGGCGCGCTCGCTGTCGTAAACTTACCAGTAATGCGCGTTAAATAGATATGACGTACGTTCATACTCAGGTAAAGCGGAAGTACGTCATTAATTATTAAAGTGTTGGCACTGTAAGTTGCACGCTCCTTCTTTTTATGTGCTCCTGACTTGTGGAATACCAGTTTTATTTTCCAATACAAAAGTCACTAAACACTATGTCCAGTATATCCTCTATTCCAACACGTCCTGTGATTCTGCTGATACTATCAAGAGCACAGCGCAACTGATCAGCAGCCAGCACCAACTGCTCCTCGACACGAGAGTATTCTGAGAAAGAAGACACGATTATGTAAATCAACACTATGAGCATTAGTTTTACATGTACAGTGGAGCCTTGCTAATCTGGAACAAAATTGTGTTATATACATCTGATTTTCGGCGTTTAAATATTTTCGTCGTCCATTCCGGCAACGAACACAATGCGCATTCATAATATTATACGTAAGACTACTCTATTGACGAAATAATTTATTTAACAGACGAACGTTTCTTGATCTATGGTACATCTTATGCAAAGGCGTTGTTATAACATTGTGAGTAACCTCACTGTACAACCAATCTGGAATAAAGCAATCTGATCTAGGTCAGGTTAGGTCAGGATACAATGAAGAGGTCAGCTCATGACACATGCTCTCAGTCTCACTCACCCATAAACATGTCCAGAGATGACACACATTCTGTGAGGTGATGTCTATGACGAGACTGGGTCAGGCTGGGAGCACCTGGTGTGACTCCACCTCTAAGAATAAGATGATGAAGACATGATAAGAGTGAAATACTCACAATTGCTGTAATTGTTGTTTCAAAACTTCCAGGAAGTTGTCCATTCCTTCAAGAGTCTTGCAAGAAAGCCAGCACACGGGTGCCTTAGACTGTATTATAGTAAATGGAGTTTTAATGACAAACAATTATTGCAGAGAATGAGATCAAAGACCAGCAGTAAAATTCGTATTTGATAACAGACACCAAAGTTATTTTTTGTTTACCCACGGCCTATGCACATTCATTGTAAGAATAGTCATATTTAGACTACGTAACCTATGGAATAGCCAACCAGCCTAGCTAAAGGTAGGTAAAAACTGCACATGCATTACCTGTGACAATGATGAGTGCTGTAGCATAGAATGGTCCTCTACTGTGTCGATCTTGTTCATAACGATCACTGTACTACTCTCATCTCCGCCCAATCCTTCACTATAAGACATGTCATGTAAAAGAGTGCATCCATTGGTGACTTACCTAGAACCACAGAGCAGATGTCTAGTTAGCTCAGGAAAAGAAGACTTGACAAGGTCATGAGAGCTCAGTAAATCTGATAACTGTGAGCAATCAGCAACTAGAATCCTCAGGTCAGCTAACTCTGATCTGCGCACATGAACATGTGAGTAATAGAGTTGCATGTGTTATGTCATAGAGTCGTAGACTAGCACATGATGTTCAGAGCATACAGACCTGTGCACTGCTCGTCTGATCCCTTCTTGTTCCACTGGATCAGCTGCTTTCCTAATCCCAGCTGTGTCACTAAGTAGAGTTAAAAGGAAGTAGTTAGATGAAAGGATGCTACCTGAGTAAGACAGGGTATCCAAACAAGTCCAGTGAGGACTCCACTACATCTCGTGTTGTACCAGCATACGGTGAGACTATAGCTGCTGGACGCTGACCTGCTCCATCGAGTGGAGTGGGTGATGAAACAGAGGTAAAGAGATTGATTGAGAAAAGGAATAATGATGTAACATCAAAAAGTTGACTGACGATGTGGATGTTAGCTCACATAGTATGTTCAGTAGACTGCTCTTGCCCACATTAGGTGCACCCACTATAGCTAGTTGTATACCACTCCTCAACCTCTCTCCTCTTCTCCCATCATTAAGATGGTGTCTGATATTGTCTATGAGTGATTTCACTCCTTCTCTCACTACAGGAAAACACAAGTGCATAGAAGCATGCTGACACTCACAAGAAGCATACATGCCTTCTTCCAGTACGTCAGGTTCAATGTTTTCTTCATCTCCAAAGTCAATCACAGCCTCAACATGAGCTACATGCTGAGAAAGAGGCGGAGACAAAGAAATACAATACATTACCATAGCAACTAACCCTCAATAGAGTACTGCTCCAGTTATTGTACAACTTGCTAAGATCACCCTGTTGTATAGTATAGTATGTTTGTGTCACTGTGAAATATTATTGTACCTCCATCTGACGAAGTGCTTGTACTCTCTGAAACTCAGTCTCAGCATTGATGAGGTCAGCCAGTCCCTCTACCTCGGTCAGATCAAGCTTACCATTGAAAAATGCACTAAAGAACACATCTTTGATCATACTTCAGTGTGCACTTCATACAGTTTTGTAACCGTTTGACAAAGTCTCCCGGCTCTGCATGTTTCAATCCAGGCAGCTTGCCGAGAGCATCCAACAAGGCTACCACTATTGCTGACCCGCCGTGCACATGGAACTCAGCTGAATCTTCACCAGTGAAGCTCCGAGGGCCTGCATTGCACAATACATAAATTATGTGTGAGTGAAAATAACTCACAAAATCATTACCGTAACGTACACACCTGGTAACCATAGTATCAGACCCTTATCAATTGTTGCCTTGGAGACTGGGTCGACTATCTTCCTAACAGAGGCTACTCTGGGTTGTGGTAGGGTTTGCTTTCCTTTCCCTCTTCCTCCTCCCAACTGAAGAACAGCCTATAAATTAGAGCAAGAGGGAAATGCATGTCTAGTGGAGGACATAGAGACTAACTTCAGACGACAGAGGTCCAGATATCCTGACAACAGCCACGCCTTCGATAGCAACAGTGGAGCTAGTTCTACCGCGACAAATATAATCAGTTCCTTACCGCACTTCCCCTGTCCAGAAGATAGCGCAAATACCGTATCTCGTGGTACTCCTAGTGACCCACTCAGACTACAGTACGAGCGAAGAGAACGACACAAACGCGCGCTGCACAAGAAACGACTCATTTCTACACACGTGGTTAAATTTTAATGAGCCACACCCACAAAAATTATTGATCCCTGTCAACAGGGGACACTTTAAAAAGTTGTTTCAATTGTTCTACTCTGTCATTGTAGCAACCGAGGAAGCTGTTGGTGGAGTAAGTGAGTGGTTGTCCACAGTTCAATGCTAGCTCATCAGATGCAACTGGTCCATCGTTCCACAGCAGATCAAACCCGCCGATTCTCTTCTCGTTCCCAGTCAGCCTTCCCTCCATGTCCACTACATGCAGCATGTCCTCTAAGAGCCCAAACTTAAGGTCATAGTCAGTAGGGCTGCTTGCTGTCAGACTGGGTGAAGCGTTCACCTCGATAATGATCGGCTTGAGATTCTTATCCATCATGAGATCAAACCCGTAGAGCTCAAAACAATGCTTGTCATTGATCATGATCTTTTGTATGCTCTGCAAACTCTTGATGAAAATCTCATCTATCTGTCTGTACAGTCGATCTACCACCTCATCTCCATGCTTGGCTACCAGGAACATCCTCATCTCTTGCAGAGACCACTTGCAGCCTTTCTCTGGGTCATAGTCAGGAGCTGTCTTCTGGATAGCTACGTTGGTGAGATGCACAAAGGTGTCACTGATAGAGTCGAGAGAGTACCGAGTGTTAGAGAAGCGAGCGAACCCACTACGATACAGCCACACCTTGAGTGGGGTGTATGACACGACCAGGACATAGGTACGTATGTCAAACTTTTTCCCTCCGATCAGGTACGGGTGCTGTATGTACCGTTGCACCACATACGTCTCTGGAGGCTCCTTGTCATCTTCTCTGTGAGCTGTGTAGTAGTCCTCCTTCTTCCAGTCTGTGATGTCTTTGAGCTTACGGAACAGAAAGATTCCCTTGCCCTGTGCCTTACCGGCCGGTTTCATGATCCATATCGAGCCGGGGTTCTTTTTGAACTCTTCCACAAAGATGTGGTATTCTGAAGGAAGCTCAAACGTGGTGGGAAAGAAGTCACACTTAGCTGCCTCGTGCTTCGACTCCTTCTCCAGAGTCTTCTTGAGTCTCTTCAAGTTCTTTGCCATCAAGTTTTTCTTTGTGAGTTCGTAGTGGTTTCGAAAATGGCAAACTCTCTGGTGTTCCTCTAGATAGCAGTGATCAAAATGTTCTCTCATCCATCCAACGTCGCACCAGAAGAAATCCCACTCGCCATCAGGGTCTTTCACCTCCTGCCAGCCTCGACTGCGCATTACATCAGCAATCGTGTTGTTCAGAAAGCATTTGAAGCGGATCTGTCGACCGCTAGTGATCTTGCCGGATCTGTGAGCTCTAGCTCCTGGATGTGATATAACCATAGTAGTTGCTGTTTTCCCGGCAACATCTTTCCTTTCCGCCTTGGCGGCCATTTTACGTGTACCCGCCACACCTGTTGATTGGTTGCTAGTAGCAACACTCGAGCTCCTCGAACATGCAACACGTGCCTGGTCGAGGAACTATGTACACTGTTGCCCTGTCTACACGTCTTTGCTTCCATATTAGTAAAACACGAGCTCGGTAAATGTGTAGGTCCGCACTCGGAGTATGCAGAAGCTAAGGTCACGACGTGCAAGATGGCTCGTGGATTGATCGTTCTTGTTGCTGCTATCAGCTGCTTGCTCGTTGCTTCAAGTGCTGCCAGGTCCTTGGAGAACATCGTCTATTGGGGGCAGAACAGCGCCTCGGGGAGCTTTCCAAGCAAAGCCGATTACGAGAAACCTCTCTCAGTGGTATGCGAGAAAAACTACACCACGATCATCTTAGGGTTTTTGGACATTTTCTTTGACCCACGCAACCCGGGACAACTTCCAGGAATCAATTTTGCCGATCACTGCGGGACACTATTCGACAAATATGTCTCTTTGTTCCATTGCCCAGAAATTGGGTACCAGATCAAAGTGTGCCAGTCGAAGCAAAAACGAGTGATGATATCTCTGGGTGGGGCTGTTGGCTTGTATGGATTCAGCAGTGATGACCAAGCAGAGCAGTTTGCCACTACAATATGGAACATGTTCTTGGGTGGCAAAGATCCTAACGTACCTCGTCCATTCGACAGTACTATTCTTGATGGAATAGACCTGGATATTGAAGCCAGTGCCAAGACTGGCTACGTTGCATTTGTCAAAAAGATAAGAGCTCTCATGACTGCAAGCGACAACCAGTATTATATATCAGCTGCTCCACAGTGCCCGTTCCCTGATGCCCATCTCGGTCCCAGCCAGGGTACCCCACTGCAAGATGCTATCACAGCTGTCGACTTCCTCAATGTCCAATTCTATAACAACTACTGCAAGTACACAGAGGGCAGCACTTCCGACTTCATCAAATCGTGGAAGCAGTGGTCATCGCTGCAGACCAGCAACCCCAAAATCAAGATCCTAGTAGGTCTTTATGCTGACCCTAAAGGCAATGGCTACGTCAATGCAAATTCACTGCCCAACCTCTTCAAACTGGTCAATAGTGATCCTGCATTTGGAGGGGCAATGGTTTGGGACGCAGCCTGGTCTCAGAATAACCTCGTATCAATGGGCAATAACACTATAGAGTACAGTGAGGCGGTGTACCGGTCCATGAATTGAGTTATGAGCAGTGCTATAGCTATGACTGTGTGTGTGTTGTACCAACTGATACTTATCATAAATAATTGTGTTATGTTGAATATAATGGAAGAGTTTGTAATACAACAGTTTGTTAATACACAGGTCAGCTCACTGATCTTTATTGTGAGAGAATTGTTTGTATGTACGTGTTCCCGTGGGCAAGCACTTTCTCTTTTAGTCTCTTCATCTCTCTCTCCAACTCCTCGTCACTCATACTGTCCACTGGTAGAGCCTTGACTTCCCGAAGATACTCCTTAATAAGCTCCTCCCCTTCCTAGAGAAATTGACAGCCAAGTTATTTGTGCATTGGTTGTAAGTGGTCGTGTACTAGTGATGTCACTGGTACGAATTGTATGTATTGAACTAACTGCAATATCTTGTTGAGAATTTCCTTCTAAAGAATGCACACAAAAAATGTGAAGAGATTCAAAATGTAATGCTCTTGCCTTTACTATGAAGACTATGGTTGTGAAAGACCTCTAATTCAGCAGCTTTCTGGCGAGCAGCCTGAGGCAAAAACAATACTGTACTGACACGTACACTCTCAGAGAATACATTCTATACGTGCACAAACAACTCACACACCTCAATCACGTTAGAGGGAAAATGGGCGAGCTCAGCAACATGAATGCCAAAGCTCTGATCACACACACCTGAAGTAGAGAGAGATCTTATAATACACAAGACTATTATTTTTAGCACACACTGCTGACCTTTCTTTACGCGATATAGTAGGGTGAGGGTATCGTCAGAGGTCAGCGCTGAGACATGTCTGTTAGTCACAGTCGCTACCACATCAGCAAGAGCTGTGAGCTCATGGAAATGAGTAGCAAACAAACATAGCGCACCAACACTGGTAGCTATGTACCTGGAGAGAGAGAGAGAGAGAGAGAGAGAGAGAGAGAGAGAGAGAGAGAGAGAGAGAGAGGAGAGGGAGAGGGAGAGGGAGAGGGAGAGAGAGAGAGAGGGAGAGAGAGGATGTTTTGTGACAGTGACAGCATACCGTATAGCCGGTAATTTTCGACTGGATTTAATTTTCGATCACCGACTGCTGATTGAAAATTAAATCCTCGAAAATTTGAACCATACCAAAATTTTGAACGCCCAAAATTTTCTCGTGCAAACAGATCAGATAGAGGCTAGAGCCCACTTCCAACGCTTCTTACCAGAATCTGACTGTAGCAGCGGGTAGCTTGATGCCGCGATAGCAGTAAAACTGAACGCCTCTGTTAGAGAAATGTCTGCCATGCGCACTGCTGCACGCGAGAGACTTATAGTCTTACTAGCATGATAAGCGAAAAGGCGGACACCGCGATACAGCAACTTCTCTTCTACTCTGTGGTTCCATTGAACAATCATAAAATGTGGCTGGCGTGGTTTAACGACTATACAGTTCCCCAACGTTTCGACGCCATTGAGTTCCAGATGAAGGGCAATAAATTTTAGCCTGGATTTTATTTTCGAACGGCGAGTGAGCATCGAAAATTAGATCCAATCTAAAATTTTACTAACGAAATATTTGACCGTCGAAAATAACCGGCTATATGGTATTGAAAATAATCTGTGTCTAAAAGAGAGGTGATGATGAAGTGTGTGTGAGTGTGTAAGAAGTGGTTAGTGTGAGTGTGCTTCTAACTCTGATATAGCCCAGGCTAGTCCAAATCCATCATAAGTCGAAGTCCCTCGACCCAACTCATCAATAATGATCAGTGAGTCCTTGGTAGCAGTCTGAACATACACAGTCAATATAACTGATCACAAGCTGGTTGTTGCATACTTTCAAAATTGTAGTTGTTTCCAGCATCTCGCTCATAAACGTGGACACGCCCTTCAGTTGAGAGTCACCAGCACCCACTCGAGCTAGCACACAGTCGACCACACCCACTGATGCTGAGGTACACGGTACGAAACAGCCAATCTGAGCCATCAACACGACCACACCTACCTACATAAAAACAGAAGAGACTTAGAGAATGTCAACAGTTACACCCATCCACACTCACTGTTCTAATGTAGGTTGATTTTCCTCCCATGTTCGGTCCGGTTATGATCTGGAACATGTCTTCACCTATAGTGAAAAGATACGGATTGACAAAAACGATCAAGTATAATATCACCAAATCTTACCACGGATAAGATGAACATCATTTGGTATGAAGGCTATGTCATCCTGCATCTCCAAACATGGGTGCCTTGCTCCTTCTAAAACAATACTGCCGTCTCCTAAAGGGAATAGTTTAACCCTTTACCAAATACTTTAGCTCTCACCTTGAGGAGTAATAACCGGTCTCACATACTGTATGGGAGCCGATGCTGACACATGAGCAAAACTGCAAGACAAAAAAAATCAAAAAATCATGCAGCTTCACGCACAACAGACTGACCTTGTGAACACATCAAGTTGAGCAGTAACACTGTTCAATACTAGGAGAGGCTCACAATAACCAGCTAAACAGAAAGAAAGATTGTCAGCATTACCTGAAAGGGTATGTTAATTATTGTTTTACCAGCTATTGAGAGGACCTCTTCAGAGAGGTTGCTCTGGGCACTATTATACTGATCCTTCAGTGAGAGGTGATCATGACTTAGAGAACGGAGAAGTGAGGTTGTGAACCGTACACCATCGTTACGTGTCTCGAGGACAATGAGAGAAGACTGGTTCCTGAGGCCCTTCTCTGACTGAAAGAGAGATAAGAGTGGACTCAACCTATATTCTGTATTATCAATACCTTTTTAGTAACTCTCATGAAATATCCCAGCTGGGAGTTGCTTTCGAGTTTTATGGTTTTCCCAGTCTCCAGTGATAGAGTGTTAGCAGTCTAAGGACAACAAACCAAGAAACACACTCTTAGTACTCTATAGTAGCTGTCACGTCAAGTTACACTCTCTAGGCATTTGAAAGGCTGGCTAGCAACTAAACTCTACCTTCATGAATATCGAGTTTACTTTGACTTCAATTTCATCCATATCTGAACGAAGCTCTGCAGAGAAACTAGTTACACACAATACCTACACACGACCAACACATACGCTGTAGAGTCTCGTCAAATGACGGCAGTATCACGTACTCATGTTGTGAGACCATGCTCAGATCAATAGTGGACTCAACCATCTCAAGATACTTAGTAAAATCATTCTGTATATCCTGTAAAATGTAATAAAGAAAATAATGATAGACAGTAGTGATGGTGATAGTGGAGGTAGTGACAGTAGTGATGGTGATAGTTGAGGTAGTGATGGTGATAGTTGAGGTAGTGACAGTAGTGATGGTGATAGTAGTGATGGTGATAGTAGTGGAGGTAGTGATAGTAGTGATGGTGATAGTAGTGATGGTGATAGTAGTGGAGGTAGTGATAGTAGTGATGGTGATAGTAGTGATGGTGATAGTAGTGGAGGTAGTGATAGTAGTGATGGTGATAGTAGTGGAGGTAGTGATAGTAGTGATGGTGATAGTAGTGATGGTGATAGTAGTGGAGGTAGTGATAGTAGTGATGGTGATAGTAGTGATGGTGATAGTAGTGATGGTGATAGTAGTGGAGGTAGTGATAGTAGTGATGGTGATAGTAGTGATGGTGATAGTAGTGGAGGTAGTGATAGTAGTGATGGTGATAGTAGTGATGGTGATACTGGAGGTAGTGATAGTAGTGAGGGTGATAGTAGTGATGGTGATAGTAGTGATGGTGATAGTAGTGATGGTGATAGTAGTGATGGTGATAGTAGTGGAGGTAGTGATAGTAGTGATGGTGATAGTAGTGGAGGTAGTGATAGTAGTGATGGTGATAGTGATGGTGATAGTAGTGATGGTGATAGTAATGATGGTAATGGTGCTGTACCTTTAATGGAGTGGTAAACATCTCATCTAACAGCATCTTGTGATCGCCATTGTAACTGGTCAATAATTCTACCAAGTTTGGTAAGTGTTGCACTGCCTGGTATATACGCACACAGTCCTAGAGATAAAGAAACAAATGAAGACCAATAGGGACTCAAGCCAACCTGAAGAGACCCT
This sequence comes from Haliclona indistincta, assembly GCA_964017065.1. Lineage (NCBI taxonomy): Eukaryota > Metazoa > Porifera > Demospongiae > Haplosclerida > Chalinidae > Haliclona > Haliclona indistincta. Next base: position 6,855,612 of record OZ024787.1, on the reverse strand, counting down.
TTTCCTCGTTGGAGCTTCTTTGCAAGACGAGAGAAGTCGGGCAGCAAGCGAAGGTGAGTCTCCATCAGGTTCTGCCTGAGTGTGGTATCATTGAACAACACCTCAACAATATTCAGCCGCTCCTCTGACGAAAAATTATGGAGTCCTCATAAATTGGATCTATTTTGACCACACCCACCTATACGATGAGGGTCCATCAGTGGTTGTCTGACCCACTGTGATAACAGACGCTTTCCTTGAGGGGTGTGGCACTTGTTCAGTAGACCAATCAGATTCATGGATTTGTCTTCCCCGGGAACTGGCTCCAGACTGAGTGCGCGAGCTGCAGCAGCATCAAGCCTCATGTACCGGGAGAGGTCAAAGGTCTTCAAATTGTAGGAACCAAAATTTGAATCATCAGAAAGAAGCTAAAGAAAAGGATTTAGTGGTATTATATGTTTACAAAGAGGGTTGGTAAACTATGCCTGGGCTTGTGTGAAGGTGGTGGATAAACTGTCTTTGTGTGTGTGCAGTAAGTACCTCAAGATATTTTATGAGTGGAGACAGTGAAACCATAGCAACTGTAAGATCAAACTGAGCTATATAAAATACACATTACACTCAAACAATGCAAAAAGTTGAAATAACTTACGTAAAGTGGAGCTAGATCCTGACGATAGATTCAGTAACCTATTCAAATCCTGTTCAATATCTTTTGAAGTGAATTCACCTACACACACACAGTATCATATCACAATGGTGTGTTTGTGAACACATTCTACTTTTCTTTCGTTCAGTGATGAGTATGTTACAGCGCTGTACAACTTGACGCAGCTTGCTACCATCAGCAATGGAGTCACTTGCTGAAAGGAGACACTCTTTAGGAGCTAGCTGGACCAGGATAGACTGTGGAAGGTGAATGCATGTTGGAAACCGTGCACAAAGAAATAAACCACACCTCCACATTAGAGAACTGGTCATTATCTGAGAACTCACACACGCCCAGCTCACGAGAGGTGGTATCAGCATAAGCCACACCCACTACCTGAAGTATGTTAAAAATAATTTAAAAATAAGAATAATAATTTGTTTTTTAACTTTTTGGTCTCCCTGGCTAGCGAGCTTGATCGCCATAACGATAGTAGTGGTATGAATATTTTCAGTGTTGTAGACGATGTCCTCTAATTGCTGGAGATTACCAGGAGACGCCTGAAGAGTGAGAGGCAGAGTAAGAGAGCTGAAATACACGTGTCATGCCTTAAAGGTCAGTTTCCAGTCATTCCCACTCTTGGTCGAGTTCCTGTACACCTCGACACGATACTGCAGCACTAGTAAAAGCTGACGAACAAAAGACTCGAAATTTGTCTTGCTCAGTATCACACCCTCTAGCCTTGATGCACCTAACAACAAATAAACACATAGACACGACATAGCTCAACACACTCTGAGTCAACCTTTTCCGAGATATTTCACAACCGACATAGTACGGAAAAATTCATTAGCCGTAAACAAGGCGTCCCTTCCATGCACAGTGTAGTACTCCTGTAGAGAACAATAGACATGCTGTTGCCATGGTAACCAACAGTGTGTGACAAACATTTCTGTCGAACACTCTTAGAGTAGTCTCTGGCTTCTGATAGTAAAACAATACAGTCACGTAAAATACACGAGAAATGAGATCTACAGTACACACTTGGGGCATGCTTTGGTAGAACTTGATGAATCCAACTTCACTGCCACCATCTGTACAGAACAGCGCAGCAGTAAACACAATCATTACCGCATTATTCCTCTCTCACCCAGGATAGTCTGCTGAATCGGTACTACTACCGCCATGACAACAGCTACTCTGATCAGAACAACAGCAACCTCGGCAGCAACAGCGAACACTCAAACGCCACGTGGGCTTGACCACGCCTACTAATTTTCATTGAACGTAGGCGGGCTAAACCTGCAACACTTCCAAGTGCATAAACAATCGCTTTTTAGGGCTTTGTCAATGACTCTTTTTTTTAGAGCTTCGTAAAACGTAGATGAACAGGTATCACTACATGTCCTGCAGGAACATAAGAAATTCAAGCGGAGTCAACTGTCACAAAGCAAAGACTAGCAACCGAAGGCGAAGTGCAATGCTTAGCCTTACAACAGGTTAAAATTTAATCCGACCTTAAGTTCTAGATCAGATCGAGGACCACAGTCATCATGCATACTACAATTACATTGTTGCACCTATACATATTTTAGTAAATAATTAGCCAAGATGATGATGAAGTGGATAACAATTGCATTCTAGCGGATTTTCACCAGAGCTTTGAGATTCTATGCTCACAAATTAACACTTGCTACACTGCTTCCAATCTCAGGACTTCTTCAATTTACACATGTTTGCAACTCTTTCAGTCTTGAGTAAACAGTAGTAATGCTTGTCTTGGCACTGCAGAATGTGTGTATAGTGCTGTAGTCACTTTGCTATGCTACTGCTTTGTGCTATGGTAATGTCATTACAACCGGCCCACCAAGACAGCATTTTTAGTGTGAACAAACAAGTTCTTGCACAGGACAAACATTTTCGCAGCCATTAAATTTTGTTTACATTGCTCAGTGTAGTCAAGGGCGTATAGTGGGTGTAATAATTATAAAGAGTGTGATACAATATCCATGTGCTTTATGATCAGGTAAAGATTGTAAAATTGACTTTTCACAGGAGCGCTCCTAGCTGCTTCCAGTTTATATGTAGTGTGAACTATAGAAATCAACAGTAGCTATAGCTTATATATAATATAACACACTGTGATGATCCCAGCATTCGGTTTCAGTCTGTCTATTACTAAGCAACTCATGCAAGGCTCATTCAATACTTCATATTCAAGAGCTGACGGAGACTATTTACACATGAGACTATATCTGATAACTAATCAAAATCCACTGCACTACCTTTGTTTATTATTTTGTGATAGTTCTTTTCCTCCTGGGTTGACGGGTTGTTAATAGGTCTGTGACAACAACATGTACATGAGCCTTGTTCCAAGCATATGAATATCATTAATGTGGCGAAGTCGTACACTTGATAACAAGCTAATGTAAGGATCGAGTTTCCCATTAACACAATCATGCTGGAACGCTCCCGGTAGACTTGTTAAGTCCGTCGCTATGTTGCGAACACGTGAACCATGTAATCACACAATCTGGCTTCAACCATCTCCGGGAGTCCGGGTCTACATAATAGAGGTGATCAATGATAGCACTGAGAACTCAGTTGAAACCCACTGTTCTAAATCGTACTACCTCCCAACTGACAAAGAAATTGTTTTATGAACAGTTTGAATACAGCTTGTGAAATAAAATAAGTCTACTACAATGCAGGACAAACAAATAATATTATGTTACTATTAGTTCAAGCTACTCTTTAGCTCATACTGGGGTGTGCAAAGGGTTAACATAATGTGACTGTTAGATTAGTACTAGTGGTATCTCATAAAATAGTGCATGTAGATTTTTTGATGAAAGGGTTGTCTCTTTTGGGCACCCCATCTATTAGAGGGTCTGGCTCTTGCGTGGTGAAGTCCCGCAATCTGAAGAGTGAGAAACAAACAAGGATTACAACAGATTACACAAAAAAACGTGTAGCATCCAATCATGTGTACACATACACACCCATGCACTAACAAGAAACTACATGATACAGTACAATGCTTTGATGACTGACAGTACATATGTACTGGAGCAAGAGCTCATGCTGCATAACACGAGCAGGTCTGAGTTATGTCTGACATTCACATGTAGGATTAGGTGTAGCTACAATCACATGTTGGCATGCAGTACATGTCACATCATCAACTTAACTACATGCCCACTACCACAAGATGAAGTGGGAAGGAGGGAGGGAAGGAGGGAGGGAGGGAAGGAGGGAGGGAGGGAAGGAGGGAAGGAGGGAGGGAGGGAGAGGGAGGGAAAGAGGGAGGGAGGGAGAGAGGGAAAGAGGAAGAGTAGAGAAGAGGGGAAGGGTGAAGGGTGAAGGATGAGAGGGATGTTTGGTGGTAAGAAAGAGATACTAGTAGTGTGTAACACACTATTCCCTACACAAAAACTAAAGAGCTAAAAACTGTAAGAGAACACAAAAGTGCAACCACACATAGCTAATCAGCCCACAAGTATGGTACCAAAATGCATTCCTTACCAACATGTAACTACATTAGCATTGCCCCCAGATGGGCCACACACAATCACACAATACTTATTCACATACACACAGTCGCTATCACACACACACTGACACAAACCAGCACATGCTGACACAAGCCACAAGGACACTCAGTCACAAGATAGTTCATGCACACAGTGACAATGTAAGTATCATGCTCATGGAGACATACACACACTGTACATACCTAGCTGCTGCGTCAGAAACCTTTTCCCTGTTAACTCCAAGCTCTCTTCGAAGTTGTTCGTTTTGAGCCTTGAGGCGATCTACTTCAGGCATGATCTAGACAATATGGCAGGTCTACTGACAACAGAACTGTTGGGAGAGAGGGAGAGCGAGGTTAAATACAACAATAAAAACCACGAGAACCCTTTTGTAGTGTAGCAAAGCATGTATACGAGGCTACAAAAGCATCAAACAATGTCTAAAGCAGAAGGAACTTGTCCTCTAAGGACTACTCACCCGACTATGCACGCTAAAAGCGACGATCTACTAGCTCAAGAATATACATGCAATTACTTGTACTTACAAGTGATCTAACTTGCTCTTGGTCTCAGAAAGAAAGCTGTCTTGTAAGGTACTAAAAGGTAGCCCTTGAGGTCGCAACAGGAACGATAACGACTGACGACTTGGATAGGATACGGATATACGGATGACGTGCCAGCAACGCCCATTTAAATTGTTGAATCACGTGATAGCTTTGTGATCACGTGTGATTGTGAGCAATGGCGGACGGCGAGAATGGCAATGCCTTCTACCCTAGTGAACTCGCGTTGAGAGACTTTTCCCAACCAGAAAATTGTAAGTCATAATATATCAACTAACTTTCAAAACCTATCTAAATATTTTACACCTTTGAATTTTGAAATTTGCAGTTGCTGGTGCACAACCAGTCAAAGAGGAATGGAAGGGAGACAACAGAGAGGAGGGAAGAGATGATGATTATAGGAGCAGAGACAGAGATAGGTCAAGGTCTAGGTCACCCAAGTACAAGAAGAGGCGCCATCGCTCAAGATCACGAGAGGGAAGAAGATACAAATCACGCAGTCGGTCACCACGAGACAGGAGACGCAGCCGACGAAGCCGCTCTAGAGATCGAGACAACAGGAGAGACAGAAGGAGGAGGTAAAGAAAGTAATTTTTCTGGGGAATTTTTTAATTTTGTCAATGTTTTAGTCATCGATCACGTTCTATGGATCGCGATGAAGACCATGGAAGACCAGAGGAGCCTAAAACACGAAACCGTAGACGAAAGTAAGTCTATGTCTCATTCAGTTCACGGTTCACTTTTTCTGTTTGTCTTCGCTCTCCATTTTCTACTTGCTCTCTCTGGTTTCTCGTCTTTCTTCTAGGCCTAGTCGCTGGTGGGATGTTGCTCCACGTGGATTCGAACATATCTCTCCTCTGCAGTTCAAGGCTATGCAAGGTGGGCTATAATTAGAGTAATTGATAAAACACATGTCACAAGTTTCAGGAGTTCTGTTTTACGCAATAATTTTTTATTTTTGCATTGTTGTTGTTTTCTGTAGCTGCCGGCCAAGTGCCCACACTAGGAATGCCTCCTCCTGCTCTTGGTGAGGCTACAGCTCCCCTACCTGTCCCTCCTCCCCCTCAGCCGGCTGCTAGCCAGATGACACGACAAGCCAGGAGGCTCTACATCGGTAACATACCATTTGGAATCACACAAGTGAGCATTAGATTTTTGTTACTATAATTATATCACTAATGTGCTATTTCGTAACATCTAAGAGTCATAGACTTCCAGTGTTGAAGTAAATTCACTAAAGTAGCCAGTTTACCACATGCAAATAATATATGTTCTCTGCAGTATTGCTTATTATTGATGCGCTGTATAAAGACTTTCTTGGGTTTGTTTGTTGTTGGATAGACATTTTATCATCAATGCTAGATACCAATTTGGTTTGTGTTTCTGTCCCATTCAAAGCTGGTTTGGTTATCAAAAGTTGTTTCCTGTTAAGGCATGTGTGGTTCTTACACGTATTTCCTGTAGTGAACGTATAGCATACGTTGTACAGTGTATTGTGTGTATCTGATATTGACCTCTGTCATCTCTCCCTTGTCATAGGAACTAATGTTGTCATTCTTCAATGATAAGATGGTTGAATCCAAGCTGACATCAGCACCTGGTCTACCCATTCTTGCTGTGCAGATTAATGACGACAAGAATTTTGCCTTTATCGAGGTATATGCAGACAATGCATAAATACACATGCAATATGGTGTGCATTCATCCATCAGCCCGCCCATTTGTGAGACGGTTGTCTAATCTTATACTGGAGAGCAAAGTCCACTGGCTGTGTTTCGTCGTCCACAAACGGTGCTGGTGGGACTGTGGGTACCCACGCCTGTAGCCGGTCCTCCTGCGAGCTTCTTTCCCTGCTCCAGGAGATCATGTAGCACTGCGCATAATGAAAAAAGCTTGAGACACTTCGTTTTTGTGTGTGTGCGTGTGTGTGTGTGTTGTGATCTTGTTTGTGCTTTGGGAGTAGATAGCAAGCCACTGTACAGTCTGTATTATAGTAATCTATTTATTGTTTCTTGTTAGTATCACAGTTCTGTATACAATCTGTTTGTCTAGTTTCGTTCAGTTGAGGAGACCACCAGTGCTATGGCGTTTGATGGTATAGTGTTGCAGGGACAAGCTCTCAAGATACGTCGTCCCAAGGACTATGCTCCCATCCCAGGAATTAGTGGTGAGTTGGCGTTGCAACTGGAACACATTCATAAAGGCACATGCAAATTAAAAATGGCCACATGCCATGTGTTTGAGACCACTCCCACATTCAAATTCAATCCAGTTCAATCCAGTCCATCCATATGTGCATTGGGATGATTGCGCATTGATTCACTTTTCAAAATCGATTTGCAATGTGGACGGGATTTAACTGGTTTGGAATGCGCATTGAACCACATTCACAGATGAGCTCAAGCTTTACATCATGCACTGTGTTGATTGGGTAACCTTTTTGCCTTTAGTGGGTCAGTATTTGTGTTACAGGTCTATAATAATGCTATGTCAATTGCTAAAAGCGGTATAAGAAGCAATGCTCAATACTTCTGGTCATAGTTGATTCCTTGTAGTTCTGGTTCTGGCAGTGTTAGCACTATGAACTCTAAACTCTTGCACAAAGCTTACAACTCATTTTGCTATGACACACTGAGCTTTAAAATTTTCGAGAGAACGAGATATTCTCTGATTCTCTCATCTCTCAGATCTACAGGTGCGCCATATTCCCGGAGTGGTGTCTACTCTAGTTGAGGACGGACCGTTCAAAGTGTTCTGTGGAGGTCTACCAACCTACCTCACAGATGACCAGGTTAATAGTGTGTATCTATACATTAGTAGTCTGTATGTGAGTGTGTGTGTGGTGCGAGTTGATTTATGATCACTCACTCTTCCCATCTCTCCCACGTCTTTCGACAGCGCTCTTTTTTAGCTTACCTCAATTCAGCTGAAGATCATGTTTCTTTAGTTATAACCGGATAAACGACTCTAGCACCTACCACTCCCTCCCTTCTCTCTCTCCTCTCTCTCTCTCTCTGCATGTCATGTACAGTATGTATAATGCCCCTCTGTTTCAGTCAAGGTTGGGTTAGTATGCTTCACAGTCTACTGCACTCTGTGATCTTGATCACGAGCCGTGTAAGTGTGTCAGCCGTTTCTTCCAACAGGGCAGCCTTTACTTGCATGCGTGTGATACCGTATAGCGGGACATTTTTGCAGGAGAAATTTTCGCGAATGCGCGAAATAGAGGATTTCGCGAATCAGTGCTATGAATCAGTGCTATTGGCCTATCTTTGTCAACAAAAAACAAGTCATTCGCGGATAATATTTTCGCGAATAGCCTATAATTCGCAAAAATTTTCTCCCGCAAAAAAATTCCCGCTATACGGTAGTCTAGCTGTGTGCTAATACTGTAAGCTACATACATGTGTCTCTCCAACAGAAGCTAGATAGATACTCATATTAATGTGTAGGTGACAATAGGGCGTGTCTAGTGCACATTGTGCGATTTCAGTGCAGCTAAAGTCAAGATTAGTGCATGGTGTACCTGCTTTTCGATATCAGGGATAAGGATCTATCGTACATTTAGTTGTCTGTATTGTTCCAGTGTGTGTGACTTGTTGTCAGGATATGTACTGTTGTTGATAGGTCAAAGAGCTGTTGTCATCTTTCGGTGAACTGAAGGCGTTCAATCTTGTCAAGGACAGTGGGACCTCTTTCTCTAAAGGATACTGTTTCTTTGAGTATGTGGATCACAGCATCACAGACATGGTGAGTGTGGATGGATGGGTGCTGGTGGGAGGGAGGTGAGTGGGTGGGTAGGTGGGAGTGAGTGGGTGGGTAGGTGGGTGAGTGAGTGGGTGGGTGAGTGAGTGAGTGAGTGAACGAGTGAGTGAGTGAGTGAGTGAGTGAACGAGTGAGTGAGTGAGTGAGTGAGTGAACGAGTGAGTGAGTGAGTGAACGAGTGAGTGAACGAGTGAGTGAACGAGTGAGTGAGTGGGTGGGTGAGTGAGTGAGTGAGTGAGTGAGTGAGTGAGTGAGTGAGTGAGTGAGTGAGTGGTATAAGCTGATTGTGGTGTGGTATGATGAAATCTCATTCTTAACCATCTTTCGGGACTGAATGAGTTGTGTTGAGAAACCTCTGACAAACTGACCCACCCTCACAATGTGTACTCCATACACAGACACTATGGTACATTGTAGTGTGTTTGTAAAAGCATAGATAATATAATTATACTTGGAATATGAAACTCTATTTAAACGGATGAAACCGTGTGCATTCTTTTACTTTTACGTAATGCGCCGTTAAAGGGTTAAGTATTAACTGGCGTACTTGCTGCCATCATGAATTCGAGTAAGAGACTAAAATTGTTGCTGGAAGTAAGTGAACTGAAGATAGCTTGCCGTATGACATGAAGACGCGTGAAAACTAATCGTGCAGTCTCATAATGCAAGGCAGGGTTAAAGATAGAGGGTTGCTTGTGAAGGGTTAAATATAGAGGGTTGCTTGTGAAGGGTTAAAGATAGAGGGTTGCTTGTGAAGGGTTAAAGATAGAGGGTTGCTTGTGATGGGTTAAATATAGAGAGTTGCTTGTGTACTGTGTACCGTAAACTTAGAAAATTTGCTGTGTAACTTTTTGAATAGAATTTGTGTAAATTGTATTGACGAATAATTTTTGCTTTAGTGCACACAAAATGCAAAATTGGTGTGCTCAATGTCTGTGTCTATAATGTGTTTGTCCTTTCAGGCTATAGGTGGTCTCAATGGTATGCAGCTAGGAGACAAGAAGCTAGTAGTACAGCGAGCTAGTGTTGGTTCTAAGAATGCCGAGATAGCTAGCATGATCAATAGTGGTAGTACAGCAGCCATGATGGGTGACTTCACCTCAATGGCAATGCCCATCAACATCCCTGGACTCCAGATACCAGGTGCCGCCCAGTCAGCAACCACCGTGCTGTGCTTGATGAACATGGTGACTCCTGAGGAACTGGAGGATGATGAGGAGTTTGAGGGTATCCTGGAGGACGTGAGAGATGAGTGCACCAAGTATGGTCAGGTGCGCAGTCTAGAGATACCACGGCCACTACCTGAAATTGAAGTGGCTGGTGTTGGCAAGGTACTTCATCCCTCTCTCCCTCCCTCTCTCCCTCCCTCTCTCTCTCTCTCTCTCTCTCTCTCTCACTCTTCGATACATGTACTTTTCCAACTCTCTCTTCTTCACTCATGCATGTCCAATCTTTTTTCTCTGTTGCAGATATTTGTCGAGTTTGAAGCCACTGATCAGTGCCAGAGAGCTCAGACTGCACTAGCTGGAAGAAAATTTGCTAATCGTGTCGTCGTTACATCGTTCTTTGATCCACTCAAGTATCAGAGGAAAGATTTTGTCAGCTAGAGACTAGCCATGCTCGCTGTGTGATTCTGCCACATCACTGTGGGCATCTGTACTGAACTCTCTGATATCAATAGCACTATAAATGTGTGTGTGATATGTGTCAAGTGTACGACTCTTTTTCATGCCTTACTTTTACTGATCTGTTGCGTAATAACTCAGTTGTGATATTCGTTTGTTTTTCTTGCCCCTATTATGTAAGATCTCGTTTTAGTCAACAGGGAGTGTCCCTGGGATACTCCCCTTGCTATGGTTAAAGTATATACCTGTTGCCCTGTATTAAAAATGCTTAGTCATTGAGTATAAGTTGAGTAGTAGCTAGTTGCAAACAAGGATCAAATGGAGGCAACCACTTTTAGCACGGTATCTTTTGCTCAAGGCCGATTTCGACGTGCCTACAAGGGGAAATGCACTGCCCCACCTAGTCAGGCGTGGCCTGTCTAATCGCATACTGGATATAGTCAGGGGACACTAGTACAGCGCTTTGAATAGATCTTGCAACGCCACAGTCAAAGCGGAAGTAACACGTTTTCTTACGTTGACCAATCAATCACGCGCTTCAATTCTCTGATGCAGGCCCGCACGTGACCAGCCGTGTTTGATTGGTCAACGTATTACTTCCGCTTTGACTGTGGCGTTGCAAGATCTATTCAAAGCGCTGTATACCTGAGTTGTACACTTTGCATGAAATCGTGCAATCCAATCAGATTGCAGCATTGCATCGCGTCATGTCCGGTAGGCGGTAACTTTATAAACCACGTTTCCTTACTGTTTCTTTGACCATGTCAGTCGTGTCAGTCGCTCAACCCGCTCAAATCCGAGCTGCAGCGCAGCAGTCTGCCCAGTGGCGTAACTGGCACTCTGGTGACCCCAGGGCCTGATTAATATTCATTGTAGCCACACCCACTTTTATTAACAACTGGTTCTGGCTCTACAGGTCTCTTCCAGGGCAAATACCTCCAAATAGGCAGTTGCCTACTACTCATGATGTTTGTAGTGGTTCACTGTGGTTGCAACAGATCAGCTGTAGCTGTGGTCTCTTATTATATTAGCTAATAGCTATGTGCCAATTGAAAAAGCCATGCATGCGTGTAAATGAATACTAGTAATTATTATTTATGAATATAATTAAAGATCGCTTTTGATGCCAGGGCCCAGGCCCGTGTAGGCCCGGGTTCAGATACGCCACTGAGTCTGCCTCCACACGCTACGCAAATCACTGCACTAGCCATCGTATTTAGAGATCTGCTGCTTTTATAACCAGGCCACGGTATGGTTATTACAACGTGGTTATTAATAATAACACGTGATTCATCAATATCATTCTGTAATAATTGCATTCCAGCGCGACAACTCAGGTATACTAGTGTCCCCCAGTATGCGATTAGACAGGCCACGCCTGACTATGCCCCACCAAGCAAGAGAGGAAAATAAATCGTAGTGAAGGAACTCAAGGACTCCTACACTTGGGATGCAGCGGACTGGGACCTCACTCTGAAGATACACCGAGAAGCGTCAGAACTGGCGCGAGGTTTCAACTCTTTTTCGAGAGCAACTTATCCCATTCGTTTCACCGAAATTACAGTTCATGAAATTACTGCTGGTTCTCAGTCTAGACCTAAGCTTGGTGAGAGTGTCATAGTAGAGGAGTACATTGCAGGCGAATTCAAGAAGTGGTGCAGTAACTATGGGTTTATATCTGAAGAATCCTATGCGCAGTGTATGCCTGCATTCATGCACTGGAGTTGGGTGCACACGAGAGGGTTGCTGATTTGCAGGGCGTGTTAAAACCTGATGGATTCGTTCTAACTGATCCGGTAATGATGTCTCTATCCAACAGCTATGGACCAACTGACACTGGAGCTGAAGGAATGATCATGTTTTTCTACAAACATCAGTGTAACAGTTACTGTCAGTCGCTACCAAGGCCCAAACCTGCTGATTTTATCAGTAGTGTCCCTCAACATGAGCTAAGAGAATGCTTGGGAAAGCTAGCTCAGCTGCAAGCTTCTACCACATACACTGTTGATCTGAACTTGAGTTATCGCACTCGTCAGATTGTGGCAGGCGTTCTTCGAAGTGTTGCAACAAGATGCTGAATTAAACTCACTGACACAAAAATGCATGATACAATTTGAAATTAAATTTACAGATAAATTATTATGTGTTGGTCGTGTGAAGGTAAGGGATGTGTACAAAAAATCATTGTCTAAAGCAGTGGTCTAAAGATAGTAATTATGCATGTTTAGTTAAACCCATTGTGATCTTCTTCTCAGTACACAATCCTGCAGCTCATTTGCTAGTTGCTCCTGGTCCACAGCAGGAGCCCTCAGAACATTGATTATGGTTGCCCATGTATAGGGAGGGGATCCTCTTCTGCGCCACTTTTCGAACACTTCAGTATAGCAGTCCATAGCATCCATCATGTGTTCTTTCCGAATCGATTCAACATCACCCAATGATATTTTCAGCTGTACTGCTACCTGCTTCCAACTGCTCTTAGCATGGGCTACCACATTCAGTAGATCAGGCAGTTCAGGTGGTTTGTCAAACTGGCTGGGTAGACTAACTTGCTCTATAATTGTACACAATAATATTCAGAACAGGCAACATTCTCATTACCTTTTCTTGTGCTTGAGAGAGTGGGAGTGGTCATCGTCACAATTGTGGTAGAATTAACTTTTGGAGCTATAGAGATTACAAATAAGTATTATTAGTTTATTCAATTCATAAAATAGACACATACTGTCTTGAACGGGCATCCCACTAGTCATAGAATCCTATATGCAAGAATAAAAAAATACTTTTGCTAAGATTTTGGCAATCTATCAATACCTGACAAGCAGCAGACGGTGCTTGACTCGGCTTTAATACAGATCCAACAGCTTCCAACCTGCAAGAGCAAGTATAAATATAAGTCATTAACACATGCATAATGTGGCTTACTGAGTAGTCAATCTCATGTCAGAGAGGACCTGAGTCAGCTCTTTGTCACCTCCACCAATCCTGCGATACTGATGGATAACAGCAGTCACAGGATTAACTTCTAGCCGTTCTGCAAGATCAATAGCAACTTGAGCAGGAATTGATCTGGCAAGGTGAATCTCCTCCTGCACTCACAAAATCGTTTTAAAACTCCCAAAATAATATGAGAGGAATATACCTCAAACTTGGCATCACTGAGTTGAACTGCATTCATCTCATATTGGAGCCAGCACTCCTGACTATGACTGGGCAGAAGATTGTGTCCCATATGGCAAAGAAGAGGCTGGCTAACGCTCTGCTGGAGAGTAAAGGGGCAGAACTTGGCTCGTGAGGGGATGCGAGGTCGTGCTACACGATCACACTCTGGGCAAGGGAATGCTAGCTGTTCTATAGAACCTGGTAGCCATTGATAGACTTCAGTGAAGCACTTGCTCAGTAGTTCCAGCAACCTCCTACAGGACTCTCTGAAGGGCTCACTAACAGTGGCTTGGCGTGAATAAAGCAGCTCCACTGTCTCTGTGTGCTCTGTGATGGTCAGCCTGTCTGCAACACCAATGTTCATAGAGATCTGGTCACGATAGATACCAGGACGGAAGAGAACCTTCACACCTGGTTTAGAGGCAAGAGAAGTGGCTAGTCGAACATAGTAGCCAGGAGGAACATATCCAGAAAGAAAGGTAAGATGAACAGGAGCAGCCTCCTTGATAGCAGGTTGTGTATCACCACCAGACACCAAGGAAGGGAAGAAATATGACACAACTGTAGTAGTGAGTGACGGAGGAGGTCGAGAGACATGATGTTGAAGCATGAGGGGGACGAAATACTCTTTCACTTTACCACTTTCACCATGAAGGTCAGTAGTGGTGATAGGTGCAGCCAGGAGGAACTGCACTAACATTTCAATCAGGGCAGCAGGAGTAAGACCGTATTCACGAACTGAGCGCAGGACTGCTTTGTACAAGGGCTCAACAAGAATGCCATAGTGTGTGAGAGTGTTCCACATGTTAGTGTACTCATCCTGTATCTTCCAGCTGGCAAATAGCTTTCCAAACTGATCAACTAGCCACTGAGGCTCAAGAATCACAATAGACTCAAGGCCTTTAATTTTAGGATAGAACAAGAAGACTCCAAGATCATGGTAGAACAGAAGAGCGCTAGGAACTTCATCACAAGGTACATGGCACTGTTCAGCAATGCTATACACCTCATCAAGCTGTATGACTGGCTTCTTCTTCTTTGTGCCGAGCTGCAGAACCTTGCGAAAGTGAATCCAACTGACTGGTGTTTCAATAGTGAGCTTATCATGAACAAAACGGTGGACTTCATTTTGAAGTGTCTGAAAGCCAGAGTCAGCCTGAGGGCCCTTTCCTGCTGTGGTGTTATCAACCACTACACGACCAATCACCATATCAGCATATGCTTTTTCCTTGATGTGTGAGAAGAGCTTTTTAAGAACTTTTGCTGCTTCTTCTCTTTTTTTCCTTGGTGATTGACCGAAAGCAAGCTGATCGAAATGGGTACCAACTAGAAACATTCGAGGATAGTCTGGTACAGGTTTACCACATCCAAAACGAGCATGGATCAAAGCCATCCAGCGGTGCAATAGAGAAAGATTTGTGATTTCTAATGCACCACGATCATTTAACTGACCATCATCAAAAGCAACATCTCTAACGGGAGCATCAAGACCTTTCGAAGCATCAAACAGAAGCAAAAACATTGTGCGAGAACTCAGAAATGCTGGAAGAACATCTAAAAACACCAACTGGCCGCCACAGTCCCAGAGATGCAACAATACTTCTTGATCGGGGTTAGCACTAGATACTTCTTGATCGGGATTAGGCTGAGATTGCCGAGAGGCTTGCAATACTTTCTCTTTGTGCTCATCTACTTCAGTATGTAGTGGTACAATGCCATGGCTCTCTTGAGCTGGCTCATTGTCTGACTGGTTCAAGGTGAGATTGCTAACAATCCGTATTTCTTCAGCTATTTCATCTTCCTCAGATACTTCTGCCCACTGTCTACCAGAGAGACCGCCAGTCATAGCCCATTCGTATTTGACAGGACGGGTTTCAGCTAGAATGGTGGAGTTAGCCTTGTCAGGAAGAGGCAGGTTCATGAGGCCGTGTCTTAAGCTGGTTTTTCCAACTGCTGCTGATCCCAAGAACATGATACGACCATACGAACAGCGTGCTCTTGCTCTGCGCAAAGCTTGTCGATACTTCTTTTCAACTAGTAATAGACAAATTGGCTTAAAATCACCAGTCAAACTATGAACTTACATTCCTAGCAGCATAGCGTGGAAAAAGGAAAAATAGATGACATGTAATAGAAGTAGAGAAATATTATTATCAATAACACTACTGTATGTATACATATAAGAAAAGATTTCAAACGAAATCAAAAGGATGTAGGATGTATCACTCTGTCTCTGGTCCACAATGTAGGCCAACAAGGGAATGGTAACACGATAGACTGGTTAATAGACCATGCATCCCTATGTCAGCTAGTGGCTGTTTTACTGACTATAGGCAAGAAATGCTGGAGAGTCCAGAATTATGTGCAACCACTGATGTAGGATGCATGGTCTATTATCCAGTCAATCGTGTTACCATTCCGTGTTATTTCCCTGTTGGCTTACATTGTGGACCAGTAGCAGAAATCTTAAAAATTTTATTGTTCTGTTTGTGTCCTTTTCTCTTATTCAATTTTTCAAGATTATGCCATAGATATAATATTGCCTACGGCCGACTGGGATTGGTCACTGGGCATTTCCGTGTACACTCCACGCTACGCTGGAAGTGAATTCACCCTTGGATACAGCATGGTTACAGTATTACTTAATACAAAAACTGCCCGAATCAAAGGCGTTTTGCGGCGAACACTTTGTATGCATACAGATTATAGCCTATACCATATTTGAATCATCGAACAGTAGCTCCAAGGTATTGAATATTGCGTCCAGAAGTACACAAAAAAATGTCACTAGCAAGTATGAATTCTGCACTGCAGTATCGCCCTAAGGCCGAAAAACATGCCTAAGCCACATCGATCAACGTGAATAACGCAATAGCGTACACTAAAAATAGTTCGTATTTGCAGTAGAGGTACAGCGGTTTCACTACTCATTGCAAAAGCCACAAAAGCGTAAAGTGTGATCCGTGCCTTATTTGGAAGGTTTATTACATTGCGTGATTCAGATTCAACACGGTTTACGCTCTACAGTTGACGCTTTTAGATAGCAAGAAGTAGTGAAACCGCTGTACACAAACTTCACGACTTTCTGCTTACGCGAATAATGACATTCATGACATTAGTAATGATATTCATGTTCCTTAGCAAACAACGGCGCTTTGGGGTAATGGATGCTGCCACCATTCACCAAAAATAGCACTACGGGTGCCTTTGCTTGATGCAATGAAGACCAGCGCATCTTCTACAGTAGCAAATGGAGGGCCAGACGAAGAGATTTTTTGATTATCGACTCGGACTACATCCTCCAAACACTTTACAACTGTCAATTACTTCATCGGACCGCATAATCCACTTCGCTTCAAGCCGCTGATGTAGGGATATTGAGACTTTTACTTTTGCAAGCATCATCCCATCTTGTTCCTTTCCTTTTTCAAGCCTGTCCCTTTACTTTGGATATTCATCGCACAATTTCTAGACTCTCTGGCGGAGATTTAATTATGCGTGGGTGTTGAAATGCGGGGGTGGCGATTGAGAGCTTGGTATCCACTGATCCGCACATGCACAGACGATTCATGATATTCCATGGATCCGTATATTTTAGTTCACTATTGTGTTACTTTGCGTCACGTTTACGGGATGACTAATTTTGATTGTGCACTAAGGCTATGCTGTTGGCTATGTGCAATTGCGGTGCATTCCAGATAGATTTTAGGCTGTTAAGAGAGAGCAGACAACTGGAGAGAGTTGCCCTCAGCCCCGCATGCTTCTGTCAGGTATGACATGTGGACGTACGAGGCAATACTTGATAAACTGGAACGCACCTCGTGGAGCTACACGGTCATATGCTTTGTGCAAGCATTGTCCCACTTGATGCTTTTATGGTAGGCAAAGTCAGGCTTGTGGGAGACGCAGACGCTCAATCAATGCAGTGAAGGTGTACCGTGACAAAGACGTCATAATGATATCTCGGTGGGCATTAATACGTCATGACATGTGCTTCTGCTCATTAATTCAAAACGCTAGATACCAGGCTCTCAATCACCACTCCCACATTTCAACACCCACGCATAATTAAATCTCCGCCAGAGAGCCTGGGTACAAGGCTAAGCACAATCTATGCACTTTATGCAACTCACCGGCTGAAGTAGAAGAATGATTGGAGAAAGGAGAAGAGATGTGGTACATCGTTATACATAGCACAATCTATGTACTTTATGTAACTCACATTCTGAAGTAGAATAATGATTGGAGAAAGGAGAAGAGATGTGGTACATTGTTATTCATAGCACAATCTATGTACTTTATGCAACTCACATCCTGAAGTAGAAGAATGATTGGAGAATGGAGAAGAGATATGGTACATGGTTATTCATAGCACAATCTATGTACTTTATGCAACTTACCACCTAAAGTAGAAGAATGATTGGAGAAAGGAGAAGAGATATGGTACATGGTTATTCATAGCACAATCTATGTACTTCATGCAACTCACAGCCTGAAGTAGAAGAATGATTGAAGAAAGGAGAAGAGATGTGGTACATAGTTATTCATAGCACAATCTATGTACTTTATGCAACTCACCACCTAAAGTAGAAGAATGATTGGAGAAAGGAGAAGAGATGTGGTACATTGTTATTCATAGCACAATCTATGTACTTTATGCAACTCACATCCTGAAGTAGAAGAATGATTGGAGAATGGAGAAGAGATATGGTACATGGTTATTCATAGCACAATCTATGTACTTTATGCAACTTACCACCTAAAGTAGAAGAATGATTGGAGAAAGGAGAAGAGATGTGGTACATGGTTATACATAACACAATCTATGCAACTCACAAACTGAAGTAGAAGAAAGATCAGAGAAAGAGAAGAGATGTGGTACATGGTTATAGTACAATTAATCTATGTACTTCATGCAACTCACCGGCTGAAGTAGAAGAAAGATTAGAGGAAAGAGAAGAGATGTGGTACATGGTTATTCATAGCACAATCTATGTACGTTATACAACTCACTCCCTAAAGTAGAAGAATGATTGGAGAAAGGAGAAGAGATGTGGTACATGGTTATTCATAGCACAATCTATGTGCTTTATGCAACTCACTCGCTAAAGTAGAAGAATGATTGGAGAAAGGAGAAGAGATGTGGTACATGGTTATTCATAGCACAATCTATGTACTTTATGCAACTCACCGGCTGAAGTAGAAGAAAGATTAGAAAAGAGAAGAGATGTGGTACATGGTTATTCATAGCACAATCTATGTACTTTATGCAACTCACCACCTAAAGTAGAAGAATGATTGGAGAAAGGAGAAGAGATGTGGTACATGGTTATTCATAGCACAATCTATGTACTTTATGCAACTCACCAACTAAAGTAGAAGAATGATTGAAGAAAGGAGAAGAGATGTGGTACATGGTTATTCATAGCACAATCTATGTACTTTATGCAACTCACTGGCTGAAGTAGAAGAAAGATTAGAGAAAAGAGAAGAGATGTGGTACATGGTTATTCATAGCACAATCTATGTACGTTATACAACTCACTCCCTAAAGTAAAAGAATGATTGAAGAAAGGAGAAGAGATGTGGCACATGGTTATTCATAGCACAATCTATGTACTTTATGCAACTCACATCCTGAAGTAGAAGAATGATTGGAGAAAGGAGAAGAGATATGGTACATGGTTATACATAACACAATCTATGCAACTCACAAACTGAAGTAGAAGAAAGATCAGAGAAAGAGAAGAGATGTGGTACATGGTTATAGTACAATTAATCTATGTACTTCATGCAACTCACCGGCTAAAGTAGAAGAAAGATTAGAGGAAAGAGAAGAGATGTGGTACATGGTTATTCATAGCACAATCTATGTACGTTATACAACTCACTCCCTAAAGTAGAAGAATGATTGGAGAACGGAGAAGAGATGTGGTACATGGTTATTCATAGCACAATCTATGTACTTTATGCAACTCACTCGCTAAAGTAGAAGAATGATTGGAGAAAGGAGAAGAGATGTGGTACATGGTTATTCATAGCACAATCTATGTACTTTATGCAACTCACCACCTAAAGTAGAAGAATGATTAGAGAAAGGAGAAGAGATGTGGTACATGGTTATTCATAGCACAATCTATGTACTTTATGCAACTCACCGGCTGAAGTAGAAGAAAGATTGGAGAAAGGAGAAGAGATGTGGTACATGGTTATTCATAGCTCAATATACATGTACTTCATGCAACTCACCTGCTGAAGAATGATGGAGTAAGGAGAAGAGAGAATATTGAGAGAAATAAGGCAAATAATAATATAAATGTATGGCACATTGAGTACACCCATGATAGCACTGGTTATGTAACACCAAGTAAAGTAGATAGTGATGTTTACTCAGCACAGGGGAGATAGCTGTTTCTCAGGCTATGATCAAGCGCTCATGCAGACGTTCAGCATTTCTCTAGAATAAAGCGATTCTCTAGCTCTTCACTCCTCCATATACAGCGATTCTCTAGGTGTACATATTTCTTCTAGTGACATTAATAGCGACATAGAAAGTGATTCTCGGGCGCACGATACCGAGACTTGAATACTATATAGTAAGAAACAAACCAATATATCCATGAAAAACTGAACGTGACTGCTGGTCTCATTATTTCTGGTTACTTAACTTTCTGTTTACACACGTGGGTACTGCAATCTGATTGGAGCAGCCAGATTTCTGGCTGCTAGAACAAATCCAATGCAGGTCTGCAACCCCACCTCCCACAGGAGAGGTCGGGCCACGCCCAACTATATATGTACAGCAGTTTTATTACTTCTTGCACACGAAAAGCGTCAACCGTGGTCATGTAGGGAGTGTTAATGTATTATACCATCCAAATATGGTACGATATCACTCTATACGCTTTTCTCACTCGTGCAAGAAGTAATAAAACCGCTGTAGACAATACTACATGCACATGTACTCAATAAAGAAATTCTCAATATGATATTAATTATAAGAAACTTTGCCTGCGCTCATCCTTTATAAATATTCTATCTAAAATGACTCACTTTAGCTTTCTAAATGAATCCCCAAAAAGAAAGGAAATTAATTAGCATCAATAATTTTGGCAGACAATGTAGACTTACTTTCCGGAACATGACTGGCGAACAGCGTTGCGTTGAGAGCCAATTCTTGGAAAACTTACTCACCTACCTGCGTTGCCTGCATTGACATTTTGTAAGCATCGCCCCTTTATTTCTAACTCTCTGGCAGAGCCGGAGAGCGATAGCGGATATTTTATTCATAACTTAGATTTATTATTATCGCGCGCCAAAACTAGCAGTGCGCTTTTATTGAGAAAAGGCGGGTTGAGTAACTTGAGTCCTCACATTGCCTCAGTTTGGTTTGCCTGTCCAGTCTATCAGCTCGGTCATTGTTACTCCCTGAAGGATGAACAGAAAGAGGTATGCTGGGAACTTTGCCCTCCTAGTTGGGGAAGACTATTCCAAAAGAAAGTCGCTGCCCCGGGACGCTCACGGATTTGAGCCCGTTGAGGGATACTTCAACAGGAGAAAAGACGACGATAGTGGTACGGATATTAGCTGTACCATGGTCATCCATCTTTATCATTCTCCAGATAGCTCAGATGTAAGCTCTCTAGACGAGGAACTAATACAGAGAGAGTATGAGAGACTGATCACGAAGAAGAAACGAGGCTGGTCAAAAAAATCTCAGAAACCCCCGCAGTCTGAGGTGGGTGCACTAATGTGTGAAGTCCTCCATCGTGTGAATGAGATAGCAATGCCTTCACTCATTGGTGTATGAGGTGACGCTGCTGTCAGGCGGCGTTTACACTACGCCGATTGGCTGAAAAACGTTTCAAATAGTACTGATGCGCTTTCTGTTTACACGGGAAAATCATCACGCGGTTACATCAAAACGATTGCATTTACTCGTGTAGGCGTGGTCATCTGGACATGTGATCCCAATGGCGAGTAGTAAGCGTGGACGCTCTCGTGGTGGAGGAACAACCAAGAAACCCAAGGAAAGGACGCTAGAGGACCATCAGGACGCTAGAGAGGAACAATAGTACAGTAGCAGTATAGGGATCCATTTTGCTGCAAGCGTTGTCACATGACAAGTCACGCGACGACCCCCGTATCCAGTATTCTGAAAACGATTTTGCTGTTTACACGAGGAAAATCGAGGAAAACGCTCGATCTGAAACGCCACCGTATTCAGTTCACCGTTTTTGCAGCCGACAACATGTTTGCGGATACATGTTTGCGTTTTTCACTGGATTAGTGTAAACAGACAGCCTAAACGGAAACTAGTAGTCGGATAAGCAGCAATATCTGAAACGTTTTTCAGCCAATCGGCGTAGTGTAAACGCCGCCTCACTCTACGCTGCATAGCAAAACCACTGTACCTCACCATGTACCCAATGACCATGTTAAATTAGTAACTTGGTTGTCTATAGTGTCCGAGACAGTCGTTTTTTGCCACTGTCTGACGATATTAGTTTTAAAACCACCCATAGCAGTTTTAACACCGTCAATAGCAGTTTTAACACCGTCGATAGCAGTTTAACACCGCTGTTATTAAGTTATTCATGGTTTAACACCGCCGATAGGAGTTTTGCATTCCCGGTAATGCTACTGCAGTGCATTTCTAGTTTCGTAGCTAATTTTGGTCACGTGCTTGATCTGGTCACGTGCGTGTCCACGTACGAACCCGGCATGGACACCAATGTGAGCAACCAGATCTTAAGGAAGCTAGACGAAGTAAAAGATTGCATTGAGAGAGAAAAAAAGAGATGAAGTACAACGAAAGAAGATCGTGAGCTACTGCTTGAAGCTCTCATGAGTTTGGCTTATCGTGAGCCAAAGTCACGTTGGTGAAGGGAAAGGGGATGAAAGGAATCTAAGACAGTGCAGTAACCTGAATCACTAACATTGTCTTAGATTTCTTTCCAGCCCCTTCCCTTCGCCGACTCTTCTCTTTCAGATTGTTTACACTTCCAGCATCGTTTCTAAAAGTTCCTACTTTGAGAAGCGTATTCATATCATCTAGAGAGAGCTGTTTGTTTTTGCCATTTGCATGTACATGTAAACAAAATGCAGATCATCATGTTTCAACCAGAAACATCTCTGTTTAAACAGGGCCTGTTCAAAGGTGTAAACTAGTTGTACAGCGGTTTTATTACATATTGCAATAGCCACAAAAGCGTAACGTGTCATCCGTGCCTTATTTGGAAGGTTTATTAGATTGCGTGATTTAGATTGAACACGGTTTACGCTCTACGGTTGACGCTTTTAGATTGCAAGAAGTAGTGAAACCGCTGTAGTGGTTTGGGAGCAGCAGTCCATATTTATTGTTGCTTCTGTGACTTGTTGTCTGTGTCTCATAGAACTCAACTACTGTACCAAAAGATGATGTTAGCCGTTCACCAGCTGACCAGAGCCCTCCTAGGAGACTAACACGCAGTATACTGAGGAGTTCTAGCACTCGCTATACGGAGACACCACAGCAGACCGGACTAACACCAGCATCTGGTCCCACGGGAAGAGTGAGGAGCAAGTTAGTATGAACACACTAACAGTCAAACACTATAGGGACCATTACTAGACTAGTACATGAACCAGGTTGAACCTGACATGGGTTACCAGTGCAAACACACCTTGTCACTTACCACTGTACTCTATTAGAGTCAACTGTGCGTAGTTGTTGCTTTAGAGAAGAACATAGATAGGAAATTCATAAGATTCATTGGGACAGTATTTTGACTGACTGTATTGTGTTATCACCATGCTAAATGTATTATTATTATTATTAGGTTGACATGGAGTGATGCAAGAGATCCCAATACACCTGTTAAATCAGGAGATCAAGGGAGTCCTGCTACGAACACCAGATCAAGACAGCGATCAGCTCGTCGCTCACTTGCTGTTAAGAACACCGATGAGCCTGTCACAGACCGTGAGACTGAAGTGCCCGACAAAGTGTCCTCAGATCGTGAGAACAGTGAGCCTGTTGATCATGTCTCAGATTCTGAAGGCGGTCCCTCTCCCGCTAGACAAAGTGTTGCAGCTGTTTCAGACAACTTCAATCCAGTGCAAGCCAGCACAGGTAACTCACATCAGACTACGAGGCGACTCACCCGACAGAGCATGGCTACTTTTCAGTCGCTTGCAAATTTGACTCTAGCATCGTCAGAGAGTGAAGAGGAAGGCAACAGTGAAGTGATTCGTGGCTTACTCTCAAACACACCTCGTGCTATTGTGAGGTCATCTCCTGCCAAGCAGTCTCTCCTCGCAGAAGGCACACCTCAGAGCGAAGAGAAAACATCTAATGTGACAGCAGCCAGTAAGAAAAGAAACACTCGCTCGTCCAGTAGACAGTCTTCTCGACGGACACGTGCGCTCAAAAATGATGAGCCCCTTTCTCAACAGACTCTTGCATCTGAAGCTGGCGAACCGCTCTCTCCAGTGTCTCATGCATCTCAACCTAATAGTGAATCACTCTCTCAAGTGCCTGAAGCTAGTGAAACAGTTACCTCTCGTTCTCATCGTGCAACTCGACAGTCTACGAAGAGATCTACTCAAGACAAGAAGCAGCGTGAGGGTGAGGAAGACACGATCAAGTTGTCACCGTTCCAGCTATCCATAGAGCAGCCCTCACCATACAGTTCCTCCTCTCCTCGCGTCACTGAGACCACCGCGGTAGCAAGTAGAAGAAAACCTTCTAATTCAACAAGAACCTATCGTGTATCTGGTTTTGTCTCTCAGTCTGATGATGATACCTCTGCGGCAGTAAAAGAAACTCGTGCATCTGTCTCTGTCTCTCAATCAGATTTTGATGACACAACTAAGATGTCTGAAGTAGCAAGCAAAAAATCGCGTTCCGGTCAGCATAGTGCATCCTCCTCAATGACTTCAACGAAGAGAAAAAAGAAAAGGTCCAAGTTAAATATGCCTTTGCCGAAAAGGAAATCTAGAGTAAATGTGTCTCGTAAATCAGAGCAATCCATCGTTGCTGTGGGCCGTCCTAGGAAGCGACAAATGAAGCAGCATCAAATTGAGAAGACAACAGTAGAACAGTCACAGCAACTCATGAGCCCAGAAAGGAATGATGATATGACTGACCAGGAGTATGAGACTGAGCTGAATGATCAAGATGGTGAGAGTTGGTGTTCTGATTTTGTGAGGGGCTACAATTTGTCTTGTCATATCGATCAATACTTGTTGCACTATCCTGTAGCTAAACAGTATCCCAGTGTGATCGAAATAGTAGCTTGAAGATTTGAAGCATAATTTTGTATCATTTTAACCACTCTACAGCTTACAGGCTTATAGCTAGCCCAGGTGACTGCATGTCAAAGGTGCTGCTCAGTGGTTATATCTTGTATACCATGGGCAATACGAGTAATTTTCAGGAAGTGATGTCACATAGCAACACCGTAGCAACAAGATGGTGTTGTCAAAAAAACGCACACAAGATTACACTGCCGTCTTTCAGTAACGCGCTGTCATTCACCTTTAGTGACTCTATGGAGTGGGTCTACTACCATCAGCGCTTCGTTTAAGTCTCAAACGTCCTGGCTAACTCATGGAGTATGCCTTTGGGTTAGATTTAACGCCTTCATGATGTCCCTCAGACTGGTCAAATTAATCACCCTCGTTTACCACCTCAATAACCATGGGTTAACACTTTTTAAAGTTTAAATCATGCAGCTTTACCCAAGTATAGGCTACAAAGTGTTGATGGACGATCACTATTGGACGATCATATTCCATTGTGTGAACAAAATGCACATCTTCATTGCAAGGAATAATAAAACCCTCAATTCTATTCCTATTGTAGACATCATTTCGCTATGAAATATTGGAATTTGAGTTATGTGCAGCTGCAGCAAAATTTAAAATAGTTATTAATTTTTTTTCTGTTATGTTCTCTCACAGCTGACACTGAGGTGACTGGGAAGGAGGAAAGGAGATCTACAGTTAACGTGTCTCGTAAATCAGAGCAGTCCACCATTGCTGTGGGCCGTCCTAGGAAGAGACAGGTGAAGCAGCGTCAAATTGAGGAGACGACAGTAGAACAGTCACAGCAACTCATGAGCCCAGAAAGGAATGATCATATGACTGACCAGGAGTATGAGACTGAGCAAGATGGTGAGAGTTGGTGTTCTGATTAATAGGGCTATAATTTTTGTGTTGTCATGGTGATTGACAAGGCATGATGTTATTTCTATGGTCCTATCCTCTGTATGCCCTAGACCATACCTCAATGTTATTCTGCAATTTGATTGGTCAGCCAGAGGTGTCCAGTAGACCACCGCTTAGTAATTATAACCACCAACCTCAACAAAATTGTGTCGTAGAAACGCATGTGAGTTTACACAGCCATCGTTCAAAAATGTGCTGTCGCTTGACTCTGGCAATTTTGGCAATTTCTCATGGGTCTCTACTACCATGAGCGCTAAGTGCAGGTATGGTTTAAACACCTCAGATGATAGATTCTCTGTGACTACAAAATTTTAGCTCACCTTGGAAACCGAAATAGACACCCTCGCGCTACTCGTGACATTTAGACATTGGCTTCCGCTGTGAGCTAAATCCCATGGACACCTCATATCCGGAAATCCATTGTTCATATTATTTTAGTATATTACAGCAAATAAATTTTAATAGCTTTTGTCGACTTGTGTCTCTTACAGCTACCACTGATCAGGAGGAGGAGATGGATGTCACATACATTGGTGGAAAGAAGTTTCAACGTGTCAAGGTCCATCAGCGCTCAAACGTTACTCCTGGTGTCAGAAGAAGCAAGAGGCGTAGGATAGCTCCCATCCAGCCGGGAGAGCACCTGGAGTATCAGATACACTGTGGAGTGACCCCTAGTAAATCATATGGTCAGTTAGCTGGTAGATTGTGAAACAGCAAGCTGCAGCCTTAGCATCTTGTAAGGCAGCTTGAAGAAGGCTTAAATTTAGTCTTGCTCAATGCGTACATGCTAGTAAATGCTCGAGAGCTGCTTGCTTCAGGCTTGCATGCGAGTGTAAACTTGTGAGCGGTACTGTGGTGGTTATTGGGTTAAATGTGTATTTTCTCCTTTTGTAGGCAATGATCTACGATATGTGCTCAAACCAGTTGACAGTGGGTACCACTCCAGTAAGAGACGTAGAGTGCCTCGGAGAGAGACTGTTGAAGAGGTCAGTCAGCACCAAGGGTGCATACTGATATGTGCCTTAGAATACATGTGTTTGTACTGCATTTGTTTATTGTCCATAATATGACGGCTCTAGAGATCCTGATAATTATAAGAAGCAATGCTGGTCATAGTTGATTCCTTGTAGTTCAGGTTCTGGCAGTGTTAGCAGTTAGCACTATGTACGAACTAAACTCTTGCACAAAGCTTGCAACTCATTTTAGCTATGATCACAGTTACAATCAAAAATTCACTGAACTTTAAAATTTTCGAGAACACGAGTTATTATTCTCTCATCTCTCAGATCTACAGGTGCGCCATATTCCCGGAGTGGTGTCTACTCTAGTTGAGGACGGACCGTTCAAAGTGTTCTGTGGAGGCCTACCGACCTACCTCACAGATGACCAGGTTAATAGTGTGTATCTATATACATTAGTAGTCTGTGTGTGTGTGTGTGTGTGTGTGAGTGTGGTACGAGTTGATTTATGATCACTCACTCTTCCCATCTCTCCCACGTCTTTCGACAGCGCTCTTTTTTAGCTTACCTCAATTCAGCTGAAGATCATGTTTCTTTAGTTATAACCGGATAAACGACTCTAGCACCTACCACTCCCTCCCTTCTCTCTCTCCTCTCTCTCTCTCTCTCTGCATGTCATGTACAGTATGTATAATGCCCCTCTGTTTCAGTCAAGATTGGGTTAGTATGCTTCACAGTCTACTGCACTCTGTGATCTTGATCACGAGCCGTGTAAGTGTGTCTAGACTAACGTATAGCGGGAAATTTTCGCGGGATAAAGTTTTCGCGAATGCGCAATATAGAGCATTTCACGAATAATATTTTCGCAAATAGCCTGTAATTCGCAGAAAATTTCTCCCGCAAAAATTTCCCGCTATACGTTAGTCTAGCTGTGTGCTAATACTGTAAGCTACATACATGTATCTCTCCAACAGAAGCTAGATACTCATATTAATGTGTAGCTGACAATAGGGTGTGTCTAGCGATTTCAGTGCAGCAGCTAAAGTCAAGATTAGTGCATGGTGTACCTGCTTTTCGATATCAGGGATAAGAATCTATCGTACATTTAGTTGTCTGTATTGTTCCAGTGTGTGTGATTTGTTGTCAGGATATGTACTGTTATTGATAGGTCAAAGAGCTGTTGTCATCTTTCGGTGAACTGAAGGCGTTCAATCTTGTCAAGGACAGTGGGACCTCTTTCTCTAAAGGATACTGTTTCTTTGAGTATGTGGATCACGGCATCACAGACATGGTGAGTGTGGGTGGATGGGTGGGTGGGAGGGGAGTGAGTGAGTGAGTGAGTAAGAGAGTGGGTGAGTGGGTGGGTGGGAGAGTAGGTGGATGAGTGAGTGGGTGGGTGGGTGAGTGAGTGAGTGAGTGAGTGAGTGAGTGAGTGAGTGAGTGAGTGAGTGAGTGAGTGAGTGAGTGAGTGAGTGAGTGAGTGAGTGAGTGAGTGAGTGAGTGAGTGAGTGAGTGAGTGAGTGAGTGAGTGAGTGAGTGAGTGAGTGAGTGAGTGAGTTGTCTAGTGGTAGAAGCTGATTTTGGTGTGGTATGATGAAATCTCATTCTTAACCATCTTTCGGGACTGAATGAGTTGTGTTGAGAAACCTCTGACAAACTGACCCACCCTCACAGTGTATACTCCATACACAAACACTATGGTACATTGTAGTGTGTTTGTAAAAGCATAGATAATATATACTCAAGATATGAGACTCTATTTAAATGGATGAAACCGTGTGCATTATTTTACTTTTAAGTAATGAACCATTAAAGGGTTAACTATTAACTGGCGTACTGCTGCCATCATGAATGCAAGTAAGAGACTAAAGTTGTTGCTGGAACTAACTGAACTAAAGACAGCTTGCCGTACGACATGAAGACGCTTGAAAGCTAATACAGTGCAACCTCGATTATCCGGACCTCGATTATCCGTACCCTCGATTATCCGGACTAGCTGGAGGACCTTGTTTTCGGATAATTAGATATTTGGTATGTACAAAATTCTATGAATATAATTAGCGCTTACATTGTTACACGTTATGAAATAATTAACGGCCATGCTGCTGTTTGCTCGTTGTTTTCTACAGTTCTGTAGCCAAGCGGTCTGGTTTATTTCACCTCCCCACGGTAGGAAACAATGTTTGCATAAACAAGAGAGTGCGATCTCAACGATCTAAGCCTCTACTGCCATCGTTCGGATGCTTGTGAACGGCCGCCATTTTGATTTTCGTTATCCGGACTTTTTCGGCTATCCGGACGTCTAGAAATTTTCGGTGGCCAAAGCTGTCCGGATAATCGAGGTTGGACTGTAGTGCAGTCTCATCATGCAAGGCAGGGTTAAGATAGAGGGTTGTTTGTGAAGGGTTAATAATAGAGGGTTGCTTGTGAAGGGTTAAGGATAGAGCACTGAACCTTGTACTAAACTTTGAAAATTTTCTATGTAACTTTTTGAATAGAATTTGTGGTGTAAATTGTATTGACGAATAAATTTTGCTTTAGTGCACAAATGCAAATGGATGTGTTCAATAATTATAATGTGTTTGTCCTTTCAGGCTATAGGTGGTCTCAATGGTATGCAGCTAGGAGACAAGAAGCTAGTAGTACAGCGAGCTAGTGTTGGTTCTAAGAATGCTGAGATAGCTAGCATGATCAATAGTGGTAGTACAGCAGCCATGATGGGTGACTTCACCTCAATGGCAATGCCCATCAACATCCCTGGACTCCAGATACCAGGTGCCGCCCAGTCAGCAACCACCGTACTGTGCTTGATGAACATGGTGACTCCTGATGAACTGGAGGATGATGAGGAGTTTGAGGGTATCCTGGAGGACGTGAGGGATGAGTGCACCAAGTATGGTCAGGTGCGCAGTCTAGAGATACCACGCCCACTACCTGAAATTGAAGTAGCTGGTGTTGGCAAGGTACTTCATCCCTCTCTCTTTTTCTCTCTCTCCCTCTCTCCTCTCTCTCTCTCTCTCTCTCTCTCTCTCTCTCTCTCTCTCTTTCAATCTTCATTCTCCAATCTCTTTTCTCTGTTGCAGATATTTGTCGAGTTTGAAGCCACTGATCAGTGCCAGAGAGCTCAGACTGCACTAGCTGGAAGAAAATTTGCTAATCGTGTCGTCGTTACATCGTTCTTTGATCCACTCAAGTATCAGAGGAAAGATTTTGTCAGCTAGAGACTAGCCATGCTCGCTGTGTGATTCTGCCACATCACTGTGGGCATCTGTACTGAACTCTCTAATATCAATAGCACTATAAATGTGTGTGTGATATGTGTCAAGTGTACGACTCTTTTTCATGCCTTACTTTTACTGATCTGTTGCGTAATAACTCAGTTGTGATATTCGTTTGTTTTTCTTGCCCCTATTATGTAAGATCTCGTTTTAGTCAACAGGGAGTGTCCCTGGGATACTCCCCTTGCTATGGTTAAAGTATATACCTGTTGCCCTGTATTAAAAATGCTTAGTCATTGAGTATAAGTTGAGTAGTAGCTAGTTGCAAACAAGGATCAAATGGAGGCAACCACTTTTAGCACGGTATCTTTTGCTCAAGGCCGATTTCGACGTGCCTACAAGGGGAAATGCACTGCCCCACCTAGTCAGGCGTGGCCTGTCTAATCGCATACTGGATATAGTCAGGGGACACTAGTACCAAGAGTTTATAATAAGAAGAGTGTCGAACCTCCGATACCCGCATACAAACACTGTGTAGAAAGTAACGTGACTTCCGGTGCGCTTCACGTGAGAAAACGTTGTAAAATTTCCCGTAATTTTCTAGTATATTTAAGCGTTACGTATAGACCCTTCGCGAAATGACGTAATAATTTTACCGCGAGCGCGCGAAACTTGACTGGTTGGCAGAAGCTGCATCGTCAGTGCAATGGCTGCGAGCTGTAGCGCTGTAAACTGTTCCGTGATACTTGAAAGTAAGTGGCGTGAGTTCACACTAACGAGTAGCAGAGACGGGCGTGCATAAAAGCTGTTTCGAGAGCAAAGCGGTCCCGTCGGCCGTGTTTATTCACTGGACTACTGACTGGCCATTTTAGCAGGATAGAAAGCAAATCGGATAGAGCCTACACCTCGCAAGCAAGTCTTGTACGTTGCTTTGGCTAAACAAAGTCAGAAGAACCTGGTGAATTGATCGAGCTACAAGAAATGCAGTGATAGTGCGCCTCGCTAGTCTAGATCGATGTCACGCCTACTTGGTTACTCCCCTCTGAAACAGAGCAAGCAAAGAGCTTGTGGATAAACGTTACAGCAAACAGTGGCACTCCTGAGACCTAGTAAGTCCATACAAGATTGTTTTGCGACCTGAGCTCGCAAAACAGTGTTACATTAGCTAAATTTATGTTCGTTTCTTTGCATGCTTTGTGAGGCTATGCTGGAGCTCATGAAGCCACCTTGCGCAGATGTTTAGACTTACCAATGGTCTCAGGAGTGCCAGATACAAGCCATCAAAGCTAGCTTCACTATCGGTTAGCTCAGCCAAAGCCATCAGGTTTTGACGTCATTCAGTCTCACGTGAAGCGCACCGGAAGTCACGTTACTTTCTACACAGTGTTTGTATGCGGGTATCGGAGGTTCGACACTCTTCTTATTATAAACTCTTGCTAGTACAGCGCTTTGAATAGATCTTGCAACGCCACAGTCAAAGCGGAAGTAACACGTTTTCTTACGTTGACCAATCAATCACGCGCTTCAATTCTCTGATGCAGGCCCGCACGTGACCAGCCGTGTTTGATTGGTCAACGTATTACTTCCGCTTTGACTGTGGCGTTGCAAGATCTATTCAAAGCGCTGTATACCTGAGTTGTACACTTTGCATGAAATCGTGCAATCCAATCAGATTGCAGCATTGCATCGCGTCATGTCCGGTAGGCGGTAACTTTATAAACCACGTTTCCTTACTGTTTCTTTGACCATGTCAGTCGTGTCAGTCGCTCAACCCGCTCAAATCCGAGCTGCAGCGCAGCAGTCTGCCTCCACACGCTACGCAAATCACTGCACTAGCCATCGTATTTAGAGATCTGCTGCTTTTATAACCAGGCCACGGTATGGTTATTACAACGTGGTTATTAATAATAACACGTGATTCATCAATATCATTCTGTAATAATTGCATTCCAGCGCGACAACTCAGGTATACTAGTGTCCCCCAGTATGCGATTAGACAGGCCACGCCTGACTATGCCCCACCAAGCAAGAGAGGAAAATAAATCGTAGTGAAGGAACTCAAGGACTCCTACACTTGGGATGCAGCGGACTGGGACCTCACTCTGAAGATACACCGAGAAGCGTCAGAACTGGCGCGAGGTTTCAACTCTTTTTCGAGAGCAACTTATCCCATTCGTTTCACCGAAATTACAGTTCATGAAATTACTGCTGGTTCTCAGTCTAGACCTAAGCTTGGTGAGAGTGTCATAGTAGAGGAGTACATTGCAGGCGAATTCAAGAAGTGGTGCAGTAACTATGGGTTTATATCTGAAGAATCCTATGCGCAGTGTATGCCTGCATTCATGCACTGGAGTTGGGTGCACACGAGAGGGTTGCTGATTTGCAGGGCGTGTTAAAACCTGATGGATTCGTTCTAACTGATCCGGTAATGATGTCTCTATCCAACAGCTATGGACCAACTGACACTGGAGCTGAAGGAATGATCATGTTTTTCTACAAACATCAGTGTAACAGTTACTGTCAGTCGCTACCAAGGCCCAAACCTGCTGATTTTATCAGTAGTGTCCCTCAACATGAGCTAAGAGAATGCTTGGGAAAGCTAGCTCAGCTGCAAGCTTCTACCACATACACTGTTGATCTGAACTTGAGTTATCGCACTCGTCAGATTGTGGCAGGCGTTCTTCGAAGTGTTGCAACAAGATGCTGAATTAAACTCACTGACACAAAAATGCATGATACAATTTGAAATTAAATTTACAGATAAATTATTATGTGTTGGTCGTGTGAAGGTAAGGGATGTGTACAAAAAATCATTGTCTAAAGCAGTGGTCTAAAGATAGTAATTATGCATGTTTAGTTAAACCCATTGTGATCTTCTTCTCAGTACACAATCCTGCAGCTCATTTGCTAGTTGCTCCTGGTCCACAGCAGGAGCCCTCAGAACATTGATTATGGTTGCCCATGTATAGGGAGGGGATCCTCTTCTGCGCCACTTTTCGAACACTTCAGTATAGCAGTCCATAGCATCCATCATGTGTTCTTTCCGAATCGATTCAACATCACCCAATGATATTTTCAGCTGTACTGCTACCTGCTTCCAACTGCTCTTAGCATGGGCTACCACATTCAGTAGATCAGGCAGTTCAGGTGGTTTGTCAAACTGGCTGGGTAGACTAACTTGCTCTATAATTGTACACAATAATATTCAGAACAGGCAACATTCTCATTACCTTTTCTTGTGCTTGAGAGAGTGGGAGTGGTCATCGTCACAATTGTGGTAGAATTAACTTTTGGAGCTATAGAGATTACAAATAAGTATTATTAGTTTATTCAATTCATAAAATAGACACATACTGTCTTGAACGGGCATCCCACTAGTCATAGAATCCTATATGCAAGAATAAAAAAATACTTTTGCTAAGATTTTGGCAATCTATCAATACCTGACAAGCAGCAGACGGTGCTTGACTCGGCTTTAATACAGATCCAACAGCTTCCAACCTGCAAGAGCAAGTATAAATATAAGTCATTAACACATGCATAATGTGGCTTACTGAGTAGTCAATCTCATGTCAGAGAGGACCTGAGTCAGCTCTTTGTCACCTCCACCAATCCTGCGATACTGATGGATAACAGCAGTCACAGGATTAACTTCTAGCCGTTCTGCAAGATCAATAGCAACTTGAGCAGGAATTGATCTGGCAAGGTGAATCTCCTCCTGCACTCACAAAATCGTTTTAAAACTCCCAAAATAATATGAGAGGAATATACCTCAAACTTGGCATCACTGAGTTGAACTGCATTCATCTCATATTGGAGCCAGCACTCCTGACTATGACTGGGCAGAAGATTGTGTCCCATATGGCAAAGAAGAGGCTGGCTAACGCTCTGCTGGAGAGTAAAGGGGCAGAACTTGGCTCGTGAGGGGATGCGAGGTCGTGCTACACGATCACACTCTGGGCAAGGGAATGCTAGCTGTTCTATAGAACCTGGTAGCCATTGATAGACTTCAGTGAAGCACTTGCTCAGTAGTTCCAGCAACCTCCTACAGGACTCTCTGAAGGGCTCACTAACAGTGGCTTGGCGTGAATAAAGCAGCTCCACTGTCTCTGTGTGCTCTGTGATGGTCAGCCTGTCTGCAACACCAATGTTCATAGAGATCTGGTCACGATAGATACCAGGACGGAAGAGAACCTTCACACCTGGTTTAGAGGCAAGAGAAGTGGCTAGTCGAACATAGTAGCCAGGAGGAACATATCCAGAAAGAAAGGTAAGATGAACAGGAGCAGCCTCCTTGATAGCAGGTTGTGTATCACCACCAGACACCAAGGAAGGGAAGAAATATGACACAACTGTAGTAGTGAGTGACGGAGGAGGTCGAGAGACATGATGTTGAAGCATGAGGGGGACGAAATACTCTTTCACTTTACCACTTTCACCATGAAGGTCAGTAGTGGTGATAGGTGCAGCCAGGAGGAACTGCACTAACATTTCAATCAGGGCAGCAGGAGTAAGACCGTATTCACGAACTGAGCGCAGGACTGCTTTGTACAAGGGCTCAACAAGAATGCCATAGTGTGTGAGAGTGTTCCACATGTTAGTGTACTCATCCTGTATCTTCCAGCTGGCAAATAGCTTTCCAAACTGATCAACTAGCCACTGAGGCTCAAGAATCACAATAGACTCAAGGCCTTTAATTTTAGGATAGAACAAGAAGACTCCAAGATCATGGTAGAACAGAAGAGCGCTAGGAACTTCATCACAAGGTACATGGCACTGTTCAGCAATGCTATACACCTCATCAAGCTGTATGACTGGCTTCTTCTTCTTTGTGCCGAGCTGCAGAACCTTGCGAAAGTGAATCCAACTGACTGGTGTTTCAATAGTGAGCTTATCATGAACAAAACGGTGGACTTCATTTTGAAGTGTCTGAAAGCCAGAGTCAGCCTGAGGGCCCTTTCCTGCTGTGGTGTTATCAACCACTACACGACCAATCACCATATCAGCATATGCTTTTTCCTTGATGTGTGAGAAGAGCTTTTTAAGAACTTTTGCTGCTTCTTCTCTTTTTTTCCTTGGTGATTGACCGAAAGCAAGCTGATCGAAATGGGTACCAACTAGAAACATTCGAGGATAGTCTGGTACAGGTTTACCACATCCAAAACGAGCATGGATCAAAGCCATCCAGCGGTGCAATAGAGAAAGATTTGTGATTTCTAATGCACCACGATCATTTAACTGACCATCATCAAAAGCAACATCTCTAACGGGAGCATCAAGACCTTTCGAAGCATCAAACAGAAGCAAAAACATTGTGCGAGAACTCAGAAATGCTGGAAGAACATCTAAAAACACCAACTGGCCGCCACAGTCCCAGAGATGCAACAATACTTCTTGATCGGGGTTAGCACTAGATACTTCTTGATCGGGATTAGGCTGAGATTGCCGAGAGGCTTGCAATACTTTCTCTTTGTGCTCATCTACTTCAGTATGTAGTGGTACAATGCCATGGCTCTCTTGAGCTGGCTCATTGTCTGACTGGTTCAAGGTGAGATTGCTAACAATCCGTATTTCTTCAGCTATTTCATCTTCCTCAGATACTTCTGCCCACTGTCTACCAGAGAGACCGCCAGTCATAGCCCATTCGTATTTGACAGGACGGGTTTCAGCTAGAATGGTGGAGTTAGCCTTGTCAGGAAGAGGCAGGTTCATGAGGCCGTGTCTTAAGCTGGTTTTTCCAACTGCTGCTGATCCCAAGAACATGATACGACCATACGAACAGCGTGCTCTTGCTCTGCGCAAAGCTTGTCGATACTTCTTTTCAACTAGTAATAGACAAATTGGCTTAAAATCACCAGTCAAACTATGAACTTACATTCCTAGCAGCATAGCGTGGAAAAAGGAAAAATAGATGACATGTAATAGAAGTAGAGAAATATTATTATCAATAACACTACTGTATGTATACATATAAGAAAAGATTTCAAACGAAATCAAAAGGATGTAGGATGTATCACTCTGTCTCTGGTCCACAATGTAGGCCAACAAGGGAATGGTAACACGATAGACTGGTTAATAGACCATGCATCCCTATGTCAGCTAGTGGCTGTTTTACTGACTATAGGCAAGAAATGCTGGAGAGTCCAGAATTATGTGCAACCACTGATGTAGGATGCATGGTCTATTATCCAGTCAATCGTGTTACCATTCCGTGTTATTTCCCTGTTGGCTTACATTGTGGACCAGTAGCAGAAATCTTAAAAATTTTATTGTTCTGTTTGTGTCCTTTTCTCTTATTCAATTTTTCAAGATTATGCCATAGATATAATATTGCCTACGGCCGACTGGGATTGGTCACTGGGCATTTCCGTGTACACTCCACGCTACGCTGGAAGTGAATTCACCCTTGGATACAGCATGGTTACAGTATTACTTAATACAAAAACTGCCCGAATCAAAGGCGTTTTGCGGCGAACACTTTGTATGCATACAGATTATAGCCTATACCATATTTGAATCATCGAACAGTAGCTCCAAGGTATTGAATATTGCGTCCAGAAGTACACAAAAAAATGTCACTAGCAAGTATGAATTCTGCACTGCAGTATCGCCCTAAGGCCGAAAAACATGCCTAAGCCACATCGATCAACGTGAATAACGCAATAGCGTACACTAAAAATAGTTCGTATTTGCAGTAGAGGTACAGCGGTTTCACTACTCATTGCAAAAGCCACAAAAGCGTAAAGTGTGATCCGTGCCTTATTTGGAAGGTTTATTACATTGCGTGATTCAGATTCAACACGGTTTACGCTCTACAGTTGACGCTTTTAGATAGCAAGAAGTAGTGAAACCGCTGTACACAAACTTCACGACTTTCTGCTTACGCGAATAATGACATTCATGACATTAGTAATGATATTCATGTTCCTTAGCAAACAACGGCGCTTTGGGGTAATGGATGCTGCCACCATTCACCAAAAATAGCACTACGGGTGCCTTTGCTTGATGCAATGAAGACCAGCGCATCTTCTACAGTAGCAAATGGAGGGCCAGACGAAGAGATTTTTTGATTATCGACTCGGACTACATCCTCCAAACACTTTACAACTGTCAATTACTTCATCGGACCGCATAATCCACTTCGCTTCAAGCCGCTGATGTAGGGATATTGAGACTTTTACTTTTGCAAGCATCATCCCATCTTGTTCCTTTCCTTTTTCAAGCCTGTCCCTTTACTTTGGATATTCATCGCACAATTTCTAGACTCTCTGGCGGAGATTTAATTATGCGTGGGTGTTGAAATGCGGGGGTGGCGATTGAGAGCTTGGTATCCACTGATCCGCACATGCACAGACGATTCATGATATTCCATGGATCCGTATATTTTAGTTCACTATTGTGTTACTTTGCGTCACGTTTACGGGATGACTAATTTTGATTGTGCACTAAGGCTATGCTGTTGGCTATGTGCAATTGCGGTGCATTCCAGATAGATTTTAGGCTGTTAAGAGAGAGCAGACAACTGGAGAGAGTTGCCCTCAGCCCCGCATGCTTCTGTCAGGTATGACATGTGGACGTACGAGGCAATACTTGATAAACTGGAACGCACCTCGTGGAGCTACACGGTCATATGCTTTGTGCAAGCATTGTCCCACTTGATGCTTTTATGGTAGGCAAAGTCAGGCTTGTGGGAGACGCAGACGCTCAATCAATGCAGTGAAGGTGTACCGTGACAAAGACGTCATAATGATATCTCGGTGGGCATTAATACGTCATGACATGTGCTTCTGCTCATTAATTCAAAACGCTAGATACCAGGCTCTCAATCACCACTCCCACATTTCAACACCCACGCATAATTAAATCTCCGCCAGAGAGCCTGG
Source organism: Haliclona indistincta (assembly GCA_964017065.1). Lineage (NCBI taxonomy): Eukaryota > Metazoa > Porifera > Demospongiae > Haplosclerida > Chalinidae > Haliclona > Haliclona indistincta. Next base: position 6,818,060 of record OZ024787.1, on the reverse strand, counting down.
GTACAAGGCTAAGCACAATCTATGCACTTTATGCAACTCACCGGCTGAAGTAGAAGAATGATTGGAGAAAGGAGAAGAGATGTGGTACATCGTTATACATAGCACAATCTATGTACTTTATGTAACTCACATTCTGAAGTAGAATAATGATTGGAGAAAGGAGAAGAGATGTGGTACATTGTTATTCATAGCACAATCTATGTACTTTATGCAACTCACATCCTGAAGTAGAAGAATGATTGGAGAATGGAGAAGAGATATGGTACATGGTTATTCATAGCACAATCTATGTACTTTATGCAACTTACCACCTAAAGTAGAAGAATGATTGGAGAAAGGAGAAGAGATATGGTACATGGTTATTCATAGCACAATCTATGTACTTCATGCAACTCACAGCCTGAAGTAGAAGAATGATTGAAGAAAGGAGAAGAGATGTGGTACATAGTTATTCATAGCACAATCTATGTACTTTATGCAACTCACCACCTAAAGTAGAAGAATGATTGGAGAAAGGAGAAGAGATGTGGTACATTGTTATTCATAGCACAATCTATGTACTTTATGCAACTCACATCCTGAAGTAGAAGAATGATTGGAGAATGGAGAAGAGATATGGTACATGGTTATTCATAGCACAATCTATGTACTTTATGCAACTTACCACCTAAAGTAGAAGAATGATTGGAGAAAGGAGAAGAGATGTGGTACATGGTTATACATAACACAATCTATGCAACTCACAAACTGAAGTAGAAGAAAGATCAGAGAAAGAGAAGAGATGTGGTACATGGTTATAGTACAATTAATCTATGTACTTCATGCAACTCACCGGCTGAAGTAGAAGAAAGATTAGAGGAAAGAGAAGAGATGTGGTACATGGTTATTCATAGCACAATCTATGTACGTTATACAACTCACTCCCTAAAGTAGAAGAATGATTGGAGAAAGGAGAAGAGATGTGGTACATGGTTATTCATAGCACAATCTATGTGCTTTATGCAACTCACTCGCTAAAGTAGAAGAATGATTGGAGAAAGGAGAAGAGATGTGGTACATGGTTATTCATAGCACAATCTATGTACTTTATGCAACTCACCGGCTGAAGTAGAAGAAAGATTAGAAAAGAGAAGAGATGTGGTACATGGTTATTCATAGCACAATCTATGTACTTTATGCAACTCACCACCTAAAGTAGAAGAATGATTGGAGAAAGGAGAAGAGATGTGGTACATGGTTATTCATAGCACAATCTATGTACTTTATGCAACTCACCAACTAAAGTAGAAGAATGATTGAAGAAAGGAGAAGAGATGTGGTACATGGTTATTCATAGCACAATCTATGTACTTTATGCAACTCACTGGCTGAAGTAGAAGAAAGATTAGAGAAAAGAGAAGAGATGTGGTACATGGTTATTCATAGCACAATCTATGTACGTTATACAACTCACTCCCTAAAGTAAAAGAATGATTGAAGAAAGGAGAAGAGATGTGGCACATGGTTATTCATAGCACAATCTATGTACTTTATGCAACTCACATCCTGAAGTAGAAGAATGATTGGAGAAAGGAGAAGAGATATGGTACATGGTTATACATAACACAATCTATGCAACTCACAAACTGAAGTAGAAGAAAGATCAGAGAAAGAGAAGAGATGTGGTACATGGTTATAGTACAATTAATCTATGTACTTCATGCAACTCACCGGCTAAAGTAGAAGAAAGATTAGAGGAAAGAGAAGAGATGTGGTACATGGTTATTCATAGCACAATCTATGTACGTTATACAACTCACTCCCTAAAGTAGAAGAATGATTGGAGAACGGAGAAGAGATGTGGTACATGGTTATTCATAGCACAATCTATGTACTTTATGCAACTCACTCGCTAAAGTAGAAGAATGATTGGAGAAAGGAGAAGAGATGTGGTACATGGTTATTCATAGCACAATCTATGTACTTTATGCAACTCACCACCTAAAGTAGAAGAATGATTAGAGAAAGGAGAAGAGATGTGGTACATGGTTATTCATAGCACAATCTATGTACTTTATGCAACTCACCGGCTGAAGTAGAAGAAAGATTGGAGAAAGGAGAAGAGATGTGGTACATGGTTATTCATAGCTCAATATACATGTACTTCATGCAACTCACCTGCTGAAGAATGATGGAGTAAGGAGAAGAGAGAATATTGAGAGAAATAAGGCAAATAATAATATAAATGTATGGCACATTGAGTACACCCATGATAGCACTGGTTATGTAACACCAAGTAAAGTAGATAGTGATGTTTACTCAGCACAGGGGAGATAGCTGTTTCTCAGGCTATGATCAAGCGCTCATGCAGACGTTCAGCATTTCTCTAGAATAAAGCGATTCTCTAGCTCTTCACTCCTCCATATACAGCGATTCTCTAGGTGTACATATTTCTTCTAGTGACATTAATAGCGACATAGAAAGTGATTCTCGGGCGCACGATACCGAGACTTGAATACTATATAGTAAGAAACAAACCAATATATCCATGAAAAACTGAACGTGACTGCTGGTCTCATTATTTCTGGTTACTTAACTTTCTGTTTACACACGTGGGTACTGCAATCTGATTGGAGCAGCCAGATTTCTGGCTGCTAGAACAAATCCAATGCAGGTCTGCAACCCCACCTCCCACAGGAGAGGTCGGGCCACGCCCAACTATATATGTACAGCAGTTTTATTACTTCTTGCACACGAAAAGCGTCAACCGTGGTCATGTAGGGAGTGTTAATGTATTATACCATCCAAATATGGTACGATATCACTCTATACGCTTTTCTCACTCGTGCAAGAAGTAATAAAACCGCTGTAGACAATACTACATGCACATGTACTCAATAAAGAAATTCTCAATATGATATTAATTATAAGAAACTTTGCCTGCGCTCATCCTTTATAAATATTCTATCTAAAATGACTCACTTTAGCTTTCTAAATGAATCCCCAAAAAGAAAGGAAATTAATTAGCATCAATAATTTTGGCAGACAATGTAGACTTACTTTCCGGAACATGACTGGCGAACAGCGTTGCGTTGAGAGCCAATTCTTGGAAAACTTACTCACCTACCTGCGTTGCCTGCATTGACATTTTGTAAGCATCGCCCCTTTATTTCTAACTCTCTGGCAGAGCCGGAGAGCGATAGCGGATATTTTATTCATAACTTAGATTTATTATTATCGCGCGCCAAAACTAGCAGTGCGCTTTTATTGAGAAAAGGCGGGTTGAGTAACTTGAGTCCTCACATTGCCTCAGTTTGGTTTGCCTGTCCAGTCTATCAGCTCGGTCATTGTTACTCCCTGAAGGATGAACAGAAAGAGGTATGCTGGGAACTTTGCCCTCCTAGTTGGGGAAGACTATTCCAAAAGAAAGTCGCTGCCCCGGGACGCTCACGGATTTGAGCCCGTTGAGGGATACTTCAACAGGAGAAAAGACGACGATAGTGGTACGGATATTAGCTGTACCATGGTCATCCATCTTTATCATTCTCCAGATAGCTCAGATGTAAGCTCTCTAGACGAGGAACTAATACAGAGAGAGTATGAGAGACTGATCACGAAGAAGAAACGAGGCTGGTCAAAAAAATCTCAGAAACCCCCGCAGTCTGAGGTGGGTGCACTAATGTGTGAAGTCCTCCATCGTGTGAATGAGATAGCAATGCCTTCACTCATTGGTGTATGAGGTGACGCTGCTGTCAGGCGGCGTTTACACTACGCCGATTGGCTGAAAAACGTTTCAAATAGTACTGATGCGCTTTCTGTTTACACGGGAAAATCATCACGCGGTTACATCAAAACGATTGCATTTACTCGTGTAGGCGTGGTCATCTGGACATGTGATCCCAATGGCGAGTAGTAAGCGTGGACGCTCTCGTGGTGGAGGAACAACCAAGAAACCCAAGGAAAGGACGCTAGAGGACCATCAGGACGCTAGAGAGGAACAATAGTACAGTAGCAGTATAGGGATCCATTTTGCTGCAAGCGTTGTCACATGACAAGTCACGCGACGACCCCCGTATCCAGTATTCTGAAAACGATTTTGCTGTTTACACGAGGAAAATCGAGGAAAACGCTCGATCTGAAACGCCACCGTATTCAGTTCACCGTTTTTGCAGCCGACAACATGTTTGCGGATACATGTTTGCGTTTTTCACTGGATTAGTGTAAACAGACAGCCTAAACGGAAACTAGTAGTCGGATAAGCAGCAATATCTGAAACGTTTTTCAGCCAATCGGCGTAGTGTAAACGCCGCCTCACTCTACGCTGCATAGCAAAACCACTGTACCTCACCATGTACCCAATGACCATGTTAAATTAGTAACTTGGTTGTCTATAGTGTCCGAGACAGTCGTTTTTTGCCACTGTCTGACGATATTAGTTTTAAAACCACCCATAGCAGTTTTAACACCGTCAATAGCAGTTTTAACACCGTCGATAGCAGTTTAACACCGCTGTTATTAAGTTATTCATGGTTTAACACCGCCGATAGGAGTTTTGCATTCCCGGTAATGCTACTGCAGTGCATTTCTAGTTTCGTAGCTAATTTTGGTCACGTGCTTGATCTGGTCACGTGCGTGTCCACGTACGAACCCGGCATGGATACCAATGTGAGCAACCAGATCTTAAGGAAGCTAGACGAAGTAAAAGATTGCATTGAGAGAGAAAAAAAGAGATGAAGTACAACGAAAGAAGATCGTGAGCTACTGCTTGAAGCTCTCATGAGTTTGGCTTATCGTGAGCCAAAGTCACGTTGGTGAAGGGAAAGGGGATGAAAGGAATCTAAGACAGTGCAGTAACCTGAATCACTAACATTGTCTTAGATTTCTTTCCAGCCCCTTCCCTTCGCCGACTCTTCTCTTTCAGATTGTTTACACTTCCAGCATCGTTTCTAAAAGTTCCTACTTTGAGAAGCGTATTCATATCATCTAGAGAGAGCTGTTTGTTTTTGCCATTTGCATGTACATGTAAACAAAATGCAGATCATCATGTTTCAACCAGAAACATCTCTGTTTAAACAGGGCCTGTTCAAAGGTGTAAACTAGTTGTACAGCGGTTTTATTACATATTGCAATAGCCACAAAAGCGTAACGTGTCATCCGTGCCTTATTTGGAAGGTTTATTAGATTGCGTGATTTAGATTGAACACGGTTTACGCTCTACGGTTGACGCTTTTAGATTGCAAGAAGTAGTGAAACCGCTGTAGTGGTTTGGGAGCAGCAGTCCATATTTATTGTTGCTTCTGTGACTTGTTGTCTGTGTCTCATAGAACTCAACTACTGTACCAAAAGATGATGTTAGCCGTTCACCAGCTGACCAGAGCCCTCCTAGGAGACTAACACGCAGTATACTGAGGAGTTCTAGCACTCGCTATACGGAGACACCACAGCAGACCGGACTAACACCAGCATCTGGTCCCACGGGAAGAGTGAGGAGCAAGTTAGTATGAACACACTAACAGTCAAACACTATAGGGACCATTACTAGACTAGTACATGAACCAGGTTGAACCTGACATGGGTTACCAGTGCAAACACACCTTGTCACTTACCACTGTACTCTATTAGAGTCAACTGTGCGTAGTTGTTGCTTTAGAGAAGAACATAGATAGGAAATTCATAAGATTCATTGGGACAGTATTTTGACTGACTGTATTGTGTTATCACCATGCTAAATGTATTATTATTATTATTAGGTTGACATGGAGTGATGCAAGAGATCCCAATACACCTGTTAAATCAGGAGATCAAGGGAGTCCTGCTACGAACACCAGATCAAGACAGCGATCAGCTCGTCGCTCACTTGCTGTTAAGAACACCGATGAGCCTGTCACAGACCGTGAGACTGAAGTGCCCGACAAAGTGTCCTCAGATCGTGAGAACAGTGAGCCTGTTGATCATGTCTCAGATTCTGAAGGCGGTCCCTCTCCCGCTAGACAAAGTGTTGCAGCTGTTTCAGACAACTTCAATCCAGTGCAAGCCAGCACAGGTAACTCACATCAGACTACGAGGCGACTCACCCGACAGAGCATGGCTACTTTTCAGTCGCTTGCAAATTTGACTCTAGCATCGTCAGAGAGTGAAGAGGAAGGCAACAGTGAAGTGATTCGTGGCTTACTCTCAAACACACCTCGTGCTATTGTGAGGTCATCTCCTGCCAAGCAGTCTCTCCTCGCAGAAGGCACACCTCAGAGCGAAGAGAAAACATCTAATGTGACAGCAGCCAGTAAGAAAAGAAACACTCGCTCGTCCAGTAGACAGTCTTCTCGACGGACACGTGCGCTCAAAAATGATGAGCCCCTTTCTCAACAGACTCTTGCATCTGAAGCTGGCGAACCGCTCTCTCCAGTGTCTCATGCATCTCAACCTAATAGTGAATCACTCTCTCAAGTGCCTGAAGCTAGTGAAACAGTTACCTCTCGTTCTCATCGTGCAACTCGACAGTCTACGAAGAGATCTACTCAAGACAAGAAGCAGCGTGAGGGTGAGGAAGACACGATCAAGTTGTCACCGTTCCAGCTATCCATAGAGCAGCCCTCACCATACAGTTCCTCCTCTCCTCGCGTCACTGAGACCACCGCGGTAGCAAGTAGAAGAAAACCTTCTAATTCAACAAGAACCTATCGTGTATCTGGTTTTGTCTCTCAGTCTGATGATGATACCTCTGCGGCAGTAAAAGAAACTCGTGCATCTGTCTCTGTCTCTCAATCAGATTTTGATGACACAACTAAGATGTCTGAAGTAGCAAGCAAAAAATCGCGTTCCGGTCAGCATAGTGCATCCTCCTCAATGACTTCAACGAAGAGAAAAAAGAAAAGGTCCAAGTTAAATATGCCTTTGCCGAAAAGGAAATCTAGAGTAAATGTGTCTCGTAAATCAGAGCAATCCATCGTTGCTGTGGGCCGTCCTAGGAAGCGACAAATGAAGCAGCATCAAATTGAGAAGACAACAGTAGAACAGTCACAGCAACTCATGAGCCCAGAAAGGAATGATGATATGACTGACCAGGAGTATGAGACTGAGCTGAATGATCAAGATGGTGAGAGTTGGTGTTCTGATTTTGTGAGGGGCTACAATTTGTCTTGTCATATCGATCAATACTTGTTGCACTATCCTGTAGCTAAACAGTATCCCAGTGTGATCGAAATAGTAGCTTGAAGATTTGAAGCATAATTTTGTATCATTTTAACCACTCTACAGCTTACAGGCTTATAGCTAGCCCAGGTGACTGCATGTCAAAGGTGCTGCTCAGTGGTTATATCTTGTATACCATGGGCAATACGAGTAATTTTCAGGAAGTGATGTCACATAGCAACACCGTAGCAACAAGATGGTGTTGTCAAAAAAACGCACACAAGATTACACTGCCGTCTTTCAGTAACGCGCTGTCATTCACCTTTAGTGACTCTATGGAGTGGGTCTACTACCATCAGCGCTTCGTTTAAGTCTCAAACGTCCTGGCTAACTCATGGAGTATGCCTTTGGGTTAGATTTAACGCCTTCATGATGTCCCTCAGACTGGTCAAATTAATCACCCTCGTTTACCACCTCAATAACCATGGGTTAACACTTTTTAAAGTTTAAATCATGCAGCTTTACCCAAGTATAGGCTACAAAGTGTTGATGGACGATCACTATTGGACGATCATATTCCATTGTGTGAACAAAATGCACATCTTCATTGCAAGGAATAATAAAACCCTCAATTCTATTCCTATTGTAGACATCATTTCGCTATGAAATATTGGAATTTGAGTTATGTGCAGCTGCAGCAAAATTTAAAATAGTTATTAATTTTTTTTCTGTTATGTTCTCTCACAGCTGACACTGAGGTGACTGGGAAGGAGGAAAGGAGATCTACAGTTAACGTGTCTCGTAAATCAGAGCAGTCCACCATTGCTGTGGGCCGTCCTAGGAAGAGACAGGTGAAGCAGCGTCAAATTGAGGAGACGACAGTAGAACAGTCACAGCAACTCATGAGCCCAGAAAGGAATGATCATATGACTGACCAGGAGTATGAGACTGAGCAAGATGGTGAGAGTTGGTGTTCTGATTAATAGGGCTATAATTTTTGTGTTGTCATGGTGATTGACAAGGCATGATGTTATTTCTATGGTCCTATCCTCTGTATGCCCTAGACCATACCTCAATGTTATTCTGCAATTTGATTGGTCAGCCAGAGGTGTCCAGTAGACCACCGCTTAGTAATTATAACCACCAACCTCAACAAAATTGTGTCGTAGAAACGCATGTGAGTTTACACAGCCATCGTTCAAAAATGTGCTGTCGCTTGACTCTGGCAATTTTGGCAATTTCTCATGGGTCTCTACTACCATGAGCGCTAAGTGCAGGTATGGTTTAAACACCTCAGATGATAGATTCTCTGTGACTACAAAATTTTAGCTCACCTTGGAAACCGAAATAGACACCCTCGCGCTACTCGTGACATTTAGACATTGGCTTCCGCTGTGAGCTAAATCCCATGGACACCTCATATCCGGAAATCCATTGTTCATATTATTTTAGTATATTACAGCAAATAAATTTTAATAGCTTTTGTCGACTTGTGTCTCTTACAGCTACCACTGATCAGGAGGAGGAGATGGATGTCACATACATTGGTGGAAAGAAGTTTCAACGTGTCAAGGTCCATCAGCGCTCAAACGTTACTCCTGGTGTCAGAAGAAGCAAGAGGCGTAGGATAGCTCCCATCCAGCCGGGAGAGCACCTGGAGTATCAGATACACTGTGGAGTGACCCCTAGTAAATCATATGGTCAGTTAGCTGGTAGATTGTGAAACAGCAAGCTGCAGCCTTAGCATCTTGTAAGGCAGCTTGAAGAAGGCTTAAATTTAGTCTTGCTCAATGCGTACATGCTAGTAAATGCTCGAGAGCTGCTTGCTTCAGGCTTGCATGCGAGTGTAAACTTGTGAGCGGTACTGTGGTGGTTATTGGGTTAAATGTGTATTTTCTCCTTTTGTAGGCAATGATCTACGATATGTGCTCAAACCAGTTGACAGTGGGTACCACTCCAGTAAGAGACGTAGAGTGCCTCGGAGAGAGACTGTTGAAGAGGTCAGTCAGCACCAAGGGTGCATACTGATATGTGCCTTAGAATACATGTGTTTGTACTGCATTTGTTTATTGTCCATAATATGACGGCTCTAGAGATCCTGATAATTATAAGAAGCAATGCTGGTCATAGTTGATTCCTTGTAGTTCAGGTTCTGGCAGTGTTAGCAGTTAGCACTATGTACGAACTAAACTCTTGCACAAAGCTTGCAACTCATTTTAGCTATGATCACAGTTACAATCAAAAATTCACTGAACTTTAAAATTTTCGAGAACACGAGTTATTATTCTCTCATCTCTCAGATCTACAGGTGCGCCATATTCCCGGAGTGGTGTCTACTCTAGTTGAGGACGGACCGTTCAAAGTGTTCTGTGGAGGCCTACCGACCTACCTCACAGATGACCAGGTTAATAGTGTGTATCTATATACATTAGTAGTCTGTGTGTGTGTGTGTGTGTGTGTGAGTGTGGTACGAGTTGATTTATGATCACTCACTCTTCCCATCTCTCCCACGTCTTTCGACAGCGCTCTTTTTTAGCTTACCTCAATTCAGCTGAAGATCATGTTTCTTTAGTTATAACCGGATAAACGACTCTAGCACCTACCACTCCCTCCCTTCTCTCTCTCCTCTCTCTCTCTCTCTCTGCATGTCATGTACAGTATGTATAATGCCCCTCTGTTTCAGTCAAGATTGGGTTAGTATGCTTCACAGTCTACTGCACTCTGTGATCTTGATCACGAGCCGTGTAAGTGTGTCTAGACTAACGTATAGCGGGAAATTTTCGCGGGATAAAGTTTTCGCGAATGCGCAATATAGAGCATTTCACGAATAATATTTTCGCAAATAGCCTGTAATTCGCAGAAAATTTCTCCCGCAAAAATTTCCCGCTATACGTTAGTCTAGCTGTGTGCTAATACTGTAAGCTACATACATGTATCTCTCCAACAGAAGCTAGATACTCATATTAATGTGTAGCTGACAATAGGGTGTGTCTAGCGATTTCAGTGCAGCAGCTAAAGTCAAGATTAGTGCATGGTGTACCTGCTTTTCGATATCAGGGATAAGAATCTATCGTACATTTAGTTGTCTGTATTGTTCCAGTGTGTGTGATTTGTTGTCAGGATATGTACTGTTATTGATAGGTCAAAGAGCTGTTGTCATCTTTCGGTGAACTGAAGGCGTTCAATCTTGTCAAGGACAGTGGGACCTCTTTCTCTAAAGGATACTGTTTCTTTGAGTATGTGGATCACGGCATCACAGACATGGTGAGTGTGGGTGGATGGGTGGGTGGGAGGGGAGTGAGTGAGTGAGTGAGTAAGAGAGTGGGTGAGTGGGTGGGTGGGAGAGTAGGTGGATGAGTGAGTGGGTGGGTGGGTGAGTGAGTGAGTGAGTGAGTGAGTGAGTGAGTGAGTGAGTGAGTGAGTGAGTGAGTGAGTGAGTGAGTGAGTGAGTGAGTGAGTGAGTGAGTGAGTGAGTGAGTGAGTGAGTGAGTGAGTGAGTGAGTGAGTGAGTGAGTGAGTGAGTGAGTTGTCTAGTGGTAGAAGCTGATTTTGGTGTGGTATGATGAAATCTCATTCTTAACCATCTTTCGGGACTGAATGAGTTGTGTTGAGAAACCTCTGACAAACTGACCCACCCTCACAGTGTATACTCCATACACAAACACTATGGTACATTGTAGTGTGTTTGTAAAAGCATAGATAATATATACTCAAGATATGAGACTCTATTTAAATGGATGAAACCGTGTGCATTATTTTACTTTTAAGTAATGAACCATTAAAGGGTTAACTATTAACTGGCGTACTGCTGCCATCATGAATGCAAGTAAGAGACTAAAGTTGTTGCTGGAACTAACTGAACTAAAGACAGCTTGCCGTACGACATGAAGACGCTTGAAAGCTAATACAGTGCAACCTCGATTATCCGGACCTCGATTATCCGTACCCTCGATTATCCGGACTAGCTGGAGGACCTTGTTTTCGGATAATTAGATATTTGGTATGTACAAAATTCTATGAATATAATTAGCGCTTACATTGTTACACGTTATGAAATAATTAACGGCCATGCTGCTGTTTGCTCGTTGTTTTCTACAGTTCTGTAGCCAAGCGGTCTGGTTTATTTCACCTCCCCACGGTAGGAAACAATGTTTGCATAAACAAGAGAGTGCGATCTCAACGATCTAAGCCTCTACTGCCATCGTTCGGATGCTTGTGAACGGCCGCCATTTTGATTTTCGTTATCCGGACTTTTTCGGCTATCCGGACGTCTAGAAATTTTCGGTGGCCAAAGCTGTCCGGATAATCGAGGTTGGACTGTAGTGCAGTCTCATCATGCAAGGCAGGGTTAAGATAGAGGGTTGTTTGTGAAGGGTTAATAATAGAGGGTTGCTTGTGAAGGGTTAAGGATAGAGCACTGAACCTTGTACTAAACTTTGAAAATTTTCTATGTAACTTTTTGAATAGAATTTGTGGTGTAAATTGTATTGACGAATAAATTTTGCTTTAGTGCACAAATGCAAATGGATGTGTTCAATAATTATAATGTGTTTGTCCTTTCAGGCTATAGGTGGTCTCAATGGTATGCAGCTAGGAGACAAGAAGCTAGTAGTACAGCGAGCTAGTGTTGGTTCTAAGAATGCTGAGATAGCTAGCATGATCAATAGTGGTAGTACAGCAGCCATGATGGGTGACTTCACCTCAATGGCAATGCCCATCAACATCCCTGGACTCCAGATACCAGGTGCCGCCCAGTCAGCAACCACCGTACTGTGCTTGATGAACATGGTGACTCCTGATGAACTGGAGGATGATGAGGAGTTTGAGGGTATCCTGGAGGACGTGAGGGATGAGTGCACCAAGTATGGTCAGGTGCGCAGTCTAGAGATACCACGCCCACTACCTGAAATTGAAGTAGCTGGTGTTGGCAAGGTACTTCATCCCTCTCTCTTTTTCTCTCTCTCCCTCTCTCCTCTCTCTCTCTCTCTCTCTCTCTCTCTCTCTCTCTCTCTCTCTTTCAATCTTCATTCTCCAATCTCTTTTCTCTGTTGCAGATATTTGTCGAGTTTGAAGCCACTGATCAGTGCCAGAGAGCTCAGACTGCACTCGCTGGAAGAAAATTTGCTAATCGTGTCGTCGTTACATCGTTCTTTGATCCACTCAAGTATCAGAGGAAAGATTTTGTCAGCTAGAGACTAGCCATGCTCGCTGTGTGATTCTGCCACATCACTGTGGGCATCTGTACTGAACTCTCTAATATCAATAGCACTATAAATGTGTGTGTGATATGTGTTAAGTTTTAAGTGTATGACTCTTTTTCGTGCCTTGTTTTTACCTATCTGTTGCGTAATAACTCGGTTGTGATATTCGTTTGTTTTTCTTGCCCCTATTATGTAAGATCTAGTTTAGGGAGTGTCCCTGGGATATTCCCCTAGCTATGGTTAAAGTGTAGAAATCCTTTTGCCCTGTATTAAAAATGCTTAGTCATTGGGTATAAGTTGAGTAGTAGCTAGTTGCAAAAAAGGATCAAATGGAGGCAACCACGTTTAGCCCGGTATCTTTTGCTCAAGGCAGATTTCGACGTGCCTACAAGGGAGAATGCACTGCCCCACCAAGCAAGAGAGGAAAAGAAATCGCAGTGAAGGAACTCAAGGACTCCTACACTTGGAATGCAGCGGACTGGGACCTCACTCTGAAGATACACCGAGAAGCGTCAGAACTTGCGCGAGGTTTCAACTCTTTTTCGAAATTACAGTACACAATGTCACGAGTACTGATGACTCTAGACCAAAGCTTGGTGAGAGTGTCATAGTAGAGGAGTACATTGCCGGTGACTTTAAGAAGTGGTGCAGTAACTATGGGTTTATATCTGAAGAATCCTATGCTCAGTGTATGCCTGCATTCATGCACTGGAGCTGGGTGCACACGAGAGGCGAAAGAATGGTTGCTGATTTGCAGGGCGTGTTGAAACCTGACGGATTCGTTCTAACTGATCCAGTAATGATGTCTCTATCCAACAGCTATGGACCAACTGACACTGGAGCTGAAGGAATGATCATGTTTTTTTACAAACATCAGTGTAACAGTTACTGTCAGTCGCTACGAAGGCCCAAACCTGCTGATTTTATCAGTAGTGTTCCTCAACACGAGCTAAGAGAATGCTTGGGAAAGCTAGCTCAGCTGCAATCTTCTACCACTTACACTGTTGATCTGAACTTGAGTTATCGCACTCGTCAGATTGTGGCAGGCGTTCTTCGAAGTGTTGCAACAAGATGCTATTAATGTATTAAACTCACTGACACAATAATGCATGATACAATTTGAAATTAAAGTTACAGATAATTATTTTGTGTTGGTCATGTGAAGGGTGTACAAAAAATCATTGTCTAAACCAGGTCTAAAGATAGTTATTATGTTCAGTCAAAATTTGTTTCCCATTGTGATCTTCTCTGCAGCTCATTTGCTAGTCGTTCCTCATTCACAGCAGGAGTTCTAAGGACACTGATTATGGTTGCCCATGTATAGGGCGGGGATCCTCTTCTGTGCCACATTTTGAACACTTCAGTATAACGACTCATAGTATCTGAACGTGCTTCCCGAATCGAATCGACATCAGATATTTTTAGCTGTATTGCTACTTGCTCCCAATTATTAGCTTTGGCCTTGGCAGCTACCATATTCAGTAGATCAGGCAGTTCAGGTGGTTTGTCAAACTGGCTGGGTAGACTAACTTGCTCTATAATTGTACACAATAATAATTATTTAGAACAGGCAACATTCTCATTACCTCTTCTCATGCTTGAGAGAGTGGCAGTGGTCATCGTCACAATAGTGGTAGAATCAACTCTTGGAGCTTTAGAGATTACAAATCAGTATTATTAGTGTTAATGCATATACAATAGACACATACTGTCTTGAAAGGGTATCCCACTAGACATAGAATCCTATGCAAGAATAAAATGATAATATATTTTGTGCAAAAAAATTGGCAATCTATCAATACCTGACAAGCAGCAGATGGTACTTGACTCAGCTTTGATACAGATCCAACAGCTTCCAACCTGCAAGTATATAATAGTCATTAACACATGGATAATGTGGCTTACTGAGTAGTCAATCTCATGTCAGAGAGGACCTGAGTCAGCTCTTTATCATCTCCACCAATCCTGCGATACTGATGGATAACAGCAGTCACAGGATTAACTTCTAGCCGTTTTGCAAGATCAATAGCAACTTCAGCAGGAATTGCATTGTCGAGATGAATCTCCTCCTACACTCAGAATAACATTATAATTCGTGGTCATCATTGCCAAGCAGCAATGACAATAGTTGCACAAAATTATGAGATAAGTATATATACCTCAAATTTAGCATCACTGAGTTGAACTGCATTCATCTCATATTGGAGCCAGCACTCCTGACTATGACTGGGCAGAAGATTGTGTCCCATATGGCAAAGAAGAGGCTGGCTAACGCTCTGCTGAAGAGTAAAGGGGCAGAACTTGGCTCGAGAGGAGATGCGAGGTTGTGCTGCACGAGCACACTCTGGGCAAGGGAATGCTAGTTGGGCACTAGCACCTGGTAGCCATTGATAGACTTCAGTGAAGCACTTGCTCAGTAGTTCCAGCAACCTCCTACAGGACTCTCTGAAGGGTTCATCGATAGTGACTTGGCGTGAGAACTGCAGCTCCACTGTCTCTGTGTGCTCTGTGATGGTCAGCCTATCTGCGACACCAATGTTCATAGCGATCTGGTCACGATAGATACCAGGACGAAAAAGAACCTTTACACCTGGTTTTGAGGCAAGAGAAGTGGCTAGTCGAACATAGTAGCCAGGAGGAACATATCCAGAAAGAAAGGTAAGATGAACAGGAGCAGCCTCCTTGAGAGCAGGTTGTGCTTCACCACCAGATGCCAGAGAAGAGAAGAAATATGACACTTTACTAACAAGTGTGGTAGCCAGTGACAGAGGTTGAGAGACATGATGTTGAAGCATGAGGGGGACGAAATATTCTTTCGCTTTGCCACTTTCACCATGAAGGTCAGTAGTGGTGATAGGTGCAGCCAGGAGGAACTGCACTAACATTTCAATCAGGGCAGCAGGAGTTAGACCGTATTCACGAACTGAGCGCAGGACTGCTTTGTACAAGGGCTCAACAAGAATGCCATAGTGTGTGAGAGTGTTCCACATGTTGGTGTACTCATCCTGCATCTTCCAGCTGGCAAATAGCTTTCCAAACTGATCAACTAGCCACTGAGGCTCAAGAATCACTATCGACTCAAGGCCTTTAATTTTAGGATAGAACAAGAAGACTCCAAGATCATGGTAGAATAGAAGAGCGCTAGGAACTTCATCACAAGGTACATGGCACTGTTCGGCAATGCTATACACCTCATCAAGCTGTATGACTGGCTTCCTTTTCTTTGTGCGAAGCTGCAGAACCTTGCGAAAGTGAATCCAACTGACTGGTGTTTCAATAGTGAGCTTATCATGAACAAAACGGTGGACTTCATTTTGAAGTGTCTGAAAGCCAGGGTCAGCCTGAGGGCCCTTTCCTGCTGTGGTGTTATCAACCACTACACGACCAATCACCATATCAGCATATGCTTTTTCCTTGATGTGTGAGAAGAGCTTTTTAAGAACTTTTGCTGCTTCTTCTCTTTTTTTCCTTGGTGATTGACCGAAAGCAAGCTTATCGAAATGGGTACCGACTAGAAACATTCGAGGATAGTCTGGTACAGGTTTACCACATCCAAAACGAGCATGGATCAAAGCCATCCAGCGGTGCAATAGAGAAAGATTTGTGATTTCTAATGCACCACGATCATTTAACTGACCATCATCAAAAGCAACATCTCTAACGGGAGCATCAAGACCTTTCGAAGCATCAAACAGAAGCAAAAACATTGTGCGAGAACTCAGAAATGCTGGGAGAACATCTAAAAACACCAACTGGCCGCCACAGTCCCAGAGATGCAACAATACTTCTTGATCGGGGTTAGCACTAGATACTTCTTGATCGGGATTAGACTGAGATTGCTGAGAGGCTTGCAATACTTTCTCTTTGTGCTCATCTACTTCTGTACGTAGTGGTACAACATGTCTCTCTTGAGCTGGCTCATTGTCTGACTGGTTCAATGTGAGATTCCTAACAATCCGTATTTCTTCAGCTATTTCATCTTCTTCAGATACTTCTGCCCACTGTTTACCAGAGAGACCGCCAGTCATAGCCCATTCATATTTGACAGGACGGGTTTCAGCTAGAATGGTGGAGTTAGCCTTGTCAGGAAGAGGCTGGTTCATGAGGCCGTGTCTTAAGCTGGTTTTCCCAACAGCTGCTGATCCCAAGAACATGATACGACCATACGAACATTGTGCCCTTGCTCTGCGCAAAGCTTGTCGATACTTCTTTTCAACTAGTAATAAACAAATTGACTTAAAATCACCTGTCAAACTATGAACTTACATTCCTAGCAGAATAGCGGGGATAAAGGAAAAATTGACGTCATGTAATAGAAGTAGAGAAAAGATCATTATCAATAACACAATGTATAAGAAAATTAGGAAAGATTTTAACGAAATCAAAAGGATGTAGGGATAACGAATTGTCAGTGGTCCACAATGTATGCCCAACAAGGAAATAACACGGAATGGTAACACGATTGACTGGCTAATAGACCATGCATCCTATGTCAGCTAGTGGCTGTTTTACTGACTATAGGCAAGGAATGCTGGTGTTGACTGAGAGTCCAGAATATGTGCAGCCACTGATGTAGGGATGCATGGTCTATTATCCGTGTTACCATTCCGTGTTATTTCCCTGTTGGCTTAACCAGTGGTAGATTTCTTCAAATTATTATTTTTCTGTTTCTGTGTCCATTTCTCTTACTCAAATTTTAGTGCAATTCAAGATCATGCCATAGATATTATATTGCCTACGGACTGGGACTGGTCACTAGGCATTTCCATGTACACTCCATGCTGCGCCGGAATTGAATTTTACCCTTGGATACAGCATGGTTACAGTATTACTTAATACAAAAACTGCCCGAATCAAAGGCATTTTGCTACGAGATAACACTTTGCCTGCATACAGATTATATGTAGCCTATACCATATTTGAATCATCGAACAGTAGCTCCAAGGTATTGAATTTATTTGGATATTCGTCATGTTGCGTCCAGAAATACACAAAAAATGTCACTAGCAAGTATGAATTCTGCACTGCAGTATCGCCCTAAGGCCGAAAAACATGCCTAAGCCACATCAATCAACGTGAATAACGCAATAGCGTACACTAAAAATAGTTCGTATTTGCAATAGAGGTACACAAAGTTCACGACTTTCTGCTTGTTAATGTATTGCGGCATTTAAGTAAAGCGCAACACGGAGTGCGCACACCACAATGTATTGTTTCTATGCGCTCACGTGAGCAAGTGACCAATCCCAGTCCGTAAGCAATATAATATCTATGATCATTCATACTCTGTATACGAGCCCCGCCCACAGTAGTTTAGAAATTCTTTATGGCTGTTATATTATTCAGCAAGCAGCAGAATGGTGATCCTAAACAACCTTACTCAATGAGAAGACTCCAGACTCCAATACCACTCTCCCGACGCCTTCTAGTATTCGAGTGGTTGGTCATGTGCGCAATCACAAGATGGCGTCTAACACCTAGCTGACAAGTGATCGTGATAGAGAAATCATGGAATTTACAAAATTGTTTTGCTAAAACTAAGTTCAAAAGACACCTGCCAAGAGAATTTCACGACTGTTCGTGGGAGTTTTGTTCTTGGCACTGGGCACTATAGGCGTGCTGAGGAAAGAGAAGGAAGATGACGAAACTCGATTTTCACTGTTTCCAGGTTTGTCACTTTAGTAACAATATTTTGATCAATCTTATGGCTATTGTGGGATGGGGCAAGGCCAGAGAGCAGCTCTATGTGTCCTCGGACATATAAAATTCATCACCAAGTGAAATATCAGCATTTGAACACTAATACATTGTATTGCAGCCGCCATCTTGTTTTCCGTTCATCCCTGACGCACTACCGTGCATCCGTAATTATTATGAAAATTCATACAGTACTATAATGAAACCTGAGCTAGTGGTCACCCGAGTAACAAGGGCTCTCTATTGCGGCCATAGTCTAGAGTCCCGATTGACATCAGTACAAAATGATATGCTATCGACTTGCCTAGTGCGGCCCTGTTTTATGCATACAGCGACCACTCACCATTGCCTGCAGCATTCAAACAAGAAACCACACCTCTTCATTAACGGACAGCTGAAAACAAATGCTTGAGCGACTCACGTGTTTAGCGATCAATAAACAGACGTTTTTACATCCAGATGACCTTGCTATTAATCAATAGTAAACACCTAAAAAGCACTTATACCCCGTTCACACTGCATGTTGGAACCGTGCCACACTTTATGATCAAAGTGCTGAAACAACTGAACCGTGCTGGAAGCGGCCCACCTATGGTTGGTGTGCCGCGATGGTGCAGTTCAGTTCAGTTGTAGCTCAGTTCAGTTTCTTTCATACTGTCAGAGATTTGCAACCGGGCTGGCCCAGTTCAGTTCTGTTCTAGCGCGTAGTGTGAACGCGATACATTGCCAGCTAATAACGACATCCTGCTACAATTTCCGTATACTATCAAATCTTAGATCCGTATATTCACTTTAGTTAATGTATTGTGTTCATTGGAAGATGAACTTCTACTCGGCGTCCTGACTTCCACAAACTAGATTTTCACTTGATCGACCCAGGATAGTAAACTTCAGCCTATTAGCTATTGATTGAGCTAAAAAAGTTGCAGCAGAGTTGAAAAAAGTCCATTCCAAAACGCACTTCAAAGTCGCGACTATCGCCCAATTGCTAATGTATTAGTAGATGTCAAAATTATGATTTTTTCCTATTTTTGAGCGACTGTAACTAAAAAATTAAACTCGATTTTGAGTTGATCGACCCCAGGTCTAATAGAACAGGGTCTGAAGATTTGAATGGTGTGTTCAAAATTGAAATCCAAAGAAAAAAGTAGGTTCCACTTTTGAGGTGAAGTTAGGTAAGAAACAAGTTTTGTCCGGGAAGAAATGAAGTACAGCAGTTGTGTTTAGGACAGTTTAAGCATGGATTATTCAGTTTAAACTACAGCGCTAGTATCTCAGACTATCCCTAAGGCTCGTCCGCACTAGGGCTCTAATGCGGTTCAATGCGCATTCGAAACCAGTTTAATCCCGTCCGCACTACACGACAATTGTGCTAAACTGAATCTATGTGAATCAATGCGCATTCGCCCCAATCCACCTACGGAGGTGCGTTGAAGTGACTTGAAACTGGATTGGATGTGGGTGTGGTCTCAAACACATGACGTGCGGCTAGTACAGTGCTAAAGAAGAAAGCTCTGGTCCACACTCGGGCGAAGAAAGGGCGCGAAACACAGACTAGCGATGGTACGTGGTAAGACCAGTTTTCTGGCTGTTTAGCAAGCTGTTGCTTACGTCACATGACGCGATCGACACCAGCAAGTCGATCTAATGGCGACCAGTGCGGACATGCGGTAAGCAGATCGATTCGCTTTGATCCGATCTGTAGCTAATGCGCATTGAACCAGTTCTGTAGTGCGGACGAGCCTCTAGACTGTCTAGAAACTAGTACTTGGCAATTCTAGTGTAGCAAAGGCTCAGGAGGGAGGCCAGAAGTCACTCGTGACCGCCATTCTCTATGAGCTCTGATTTCGTCGCGCTCCTTACTTTCTGTTCTGAAAAGAACATTGTTACAGGTAATACATAAGCTTGAGCTTCTTAGCATAGCTATACACAACCGTGTTGAAACAGTGGACGTCTGCTGCAAGCAGTTTTAGAGCCGTGAAGTTGCCTACCTGTACCATGCTAGCGAACGGCGACAAGGCTTTGTAGTTCAGAGCGAAGGAAGCAGACGTTCAAGGCGCACCAATAGGAGTCCTTTTCAGTACCACAGACGCTACTGGGACTAGTAGAAACTGTGCAAGAAGACGCACAGTGAACTATGATCCAAGGTGACCTTCACGGAACGGAGCGGTTGTCATTAGCAACCCGTTATATTAATCGTGTTACATTACAAGTAAATCGTGTTCTGTGCATAAACGCAATTCCGCGTGATGTCCTTTATTTCTGGTAATGATTAGAATACAAAATTTATGAAAAAGTTCAAATCTTGTACAATAAATTTCACTTGACATTAATGCAGCCACCTGTCCAAAAGCCCATTATTCTTGGCCGGATTATGCATTAATATTTTATGAAGGAAATACTTATTGTAATGCACATCAACTACATGTAGTTTTTAAGAAATTCACATTCTGAGTACAATAATTTATAGAATATAATCTTCGTTAACTCACCTCCTAAACAATTGGAAAATGGTGAAGAAATGAGACATATGGAAAATTCATAACACAATCAACATGAATTCTTGCAACTTACTTGCTGAAGAGGAAGAAAGAAAAAAGAAGAAATATGGTATGTAAAGAAAAAACATTAATTTTAATAAAAATCTGAGAAGTGTAGGGATGACGCTTGTAAAAGTAAAGTCCCAAGTATCTCTACATCAGCGGCTTAATTGCAACTGTGAATTACTTCATTTGGATTGTGTCCTCCAAAAATCCTTTACCCTTAATTTACAACCGTCAATTACTTCATCGGACTACATCCTCCACTTCGATTCAAGCCACTGATGTAAAAATCATTAAAACTTTTACTTTTGCAAGCATCATCCCATCTTGTTCCTTTCCTTTTTCAAGCCTTGTCCCTTTACTTTGGCTATTCATAGCACAATTTATATGTATTTTATGGAACTCACCTCCTCAAGTAGAAGAATGATTGGAGAAAGGAGAAGACATGTGGTACATGGTTATTCATAGCACAATCTATGTACTTTATGCAACTCACATCCTGAAGTAGAAGAATGATTGGAGAAAGGAGAAGAGATGTGGCACATGGTTATACATAGCACAATCTATGTACTTTATGCAACTCACCCACTGAAGTAAAAGAATTATTGGAGAAAGGAGAAGAGATGTGGTATATGGCTATTCATAGCACAATCAATGTACTTTATGCAACTCACATCCTGAAGTAAAAGAATTATTGGAGAAAGGAGAAGAGATGTGGTACATGGTTATTCATAGCACAATCTATGTACTTTATGCAACTCACATCCTGAAGTAAAAGAATTATTGGAGAAAGGAGAAGAGATGTGGTACATGGTTATTCGTAGCACAATCTATGTACTTTATGCAACTCACATCCTGAAGTAAAAGAATGATTGGAGAAAGGAGAAGAGATGTGGCACATGGTTATTCATAGCACAATCTATGTACTTTATGCAACTCACCGACTGAAGTAGAAGAACGATTGGAGAAAGGAGAAGAGATGTGGTACATGGTTATTTATAGCACAATCTATGTACTTTATGCAACTCACCGGCTGAAGTAGAAGAACGATTGGAGAAAGGAGAAGAGATGTGGTACATGGTTATTCATAGCACAATCTATGTACTTTATGCAACTCACCGACTGAAGTAGAAGAACGATTGGAGAAAGGAGAAGAGATGTGGCACATGGTTATTCATAGCACAATCTATGTACTTTATGCAACTCACCGACTGAAGTAGAAGAACGATTGGAGAAAAAAGAAGAGATGTGGTACATGGTTATTTATAGCACAATCTATGTACTTTATGCAACTCACCGGCTGAAGTAGAAGAACGATTGGAGAAAGGAGAAGAGATGTGGTACATGGTTATTCATAGCACAATCTATGTACTTTATGCAACTCACCGACTGAAGTAGAAGAACGATTGGAGAAAGGAGAAGAGATGTGGTACATGGTTATTCATAGCACAATCTATGTACTTTATGCAACTCACCGACTGAAGTAGAAAAATGATTGGAGAAGGAGAAGAGATGTGGCACATGGTTATTCATAGCACAATCTATATGTGCAACTCACTTGCTAAAGTAGAAGAATGATTGGAGAAAGGATTTGTGGTACATGGTTATTCATAGCACAATCTATGTACTTTATGCAACTCACCGGCTGAAGTAGAAGAACGATTGGAGAAAGGAGAAGAGATGTGGCATGGTACATGGTTATTCATAGCACAATCTATGTACTTTATGCAACTCACCGACTGAAGTAGAAAAATGATTGGAGAAGGAGAAGAGATGTGGCACATGGTTATTCATAGCACAATCTATGTACTTTATGCAACTCACCGTCTGAAGTAGAAGAACGATTGGAGAAAGGAGAAGAGATGCGGTACATGGTTATTCATAGCACAATCTATGTACTTTATGCAACTCACCGTCTGAAGTAGAAGAACGATTGGAGAAAGGAGAAGAGATGTAGTATATGGTTATTCATAGCACAATCTATGTACTTTATGCAACTCACAAACTGAAGCAGAAGAATGATCGGACAAAGGAGAAGAGATGTGGCACATGGTTAGCACAATCTATATACTTTATGCAACTCACCCACTGAAGTAGAAGAACGATTGGAGAAAGGAGAAGATATGTGGTACATGGTTATTCATAGCACAATCTATGTACTTTATGCAACTCACCGTCTGAAGTAGAAGAACGATTGGAGAAAGGAGAAGAGATGTGGTACATGGTTATTCATAGCACAATCTATGTACTTTATGCAACTCACCGGCTGAAGTAGAAGAACGATTGGAGAAAGGAGAAGAGATGTGGTACATGGTTATTCATAGCACAATCTATGTACTTTATGCAACTCACCGACTGAAGTAGAAGAACGATTGGAGAAAGGAGAGGAGATGTGGTACATGGTTATTCATAGCACAATCTATGTACTTTATGCAACTCACCGACTGAAGTAGAAAAATGATTGGAGAAGGAGAAGAGATGTGGCACATGGTTATTCATAGCACAATCTATATGTGCAACTCACTTGCTAAAGTAGAAGAATGATTGGAGAAAGGATTTGTGGTACATGGTTATTCATAGCACAATCTATGTACTTTATGCAACTCACCGTCTGAAGTAGAAGAACAATTGAAGAAAGGAGAAGAGATGTGGTACATGGTTATTCATAGCACAATCTATGTACTTTATGCAACTCACCGGCTGAAGTAGAAGAATGATTGGAGAAGGAGAAGAGATGTGGCACATGGTTATTCATAGCACAATCTATATACTTTATGCAACTCACCGGCTGAAGTAGAAGAACGATTGGAGAAGGAGAAGAGATGTGGTACATTGTTATTCATAGCACAATTATCTACTTTATGCAACTCACATCCTGAAGTAAAAGAATGATTGGAGAAAGGAGAAGAGATGTGGTACATGGTTATTCATAGCACAATCTATGTACTTTATGCAACTCACCGTCTGAAGTAGAAGAACGATTGGAGAAAGGAGAAGAGATGTGGTACATGGTTATTCATATATAGCACAATCTATGTACTTTATGTAACTCACTGGCTGAAGTAGAAGAACGATTGAAGAAAGGAGAAGAGATGTGGTACATGGTTATTCATAGCACAATCTATGTACTTTATGCAACTCACCGGCTAAAGTAGAAGAATGATTGGAGAAAGGAGAAGAGATGTGGTACATGGTTATTCATAGCACAATCTATGTACTTTTATGCAACTCACCGGCTGAAGTAGAAGAACGATTGGAGAAAGGAGAAGAGATGTGGTACATGGTTATTCATAGCACAATCTATGTACTTTATGCAACTCACCGGCTAAAGTAGAAGAATGATTGGAGAAAGGAGAAGAGATGTGGTACATGGTTATTCGTATACATAGCACAATCTATATACTTTATGCAACTCACCGGCTGAAGTAGAAGAATGATTGGAGAAGGAGAAGAGATGTGGCACATGGTTATTCATAGCACAATCTATATACTTTATGCAACTCACCGGCTGAAGTAGAAGAACGATTGGAGAAGGAGAAGAGATGTGGTACATTGTTATTCATAGCACAATTATCTACTTTATGCAACTCACATCCTGAAGTAAAAGAATGATTGGAGAAAGGAGAAGAGATGTGGTACATGGTTATTCATAGCACAATCTATGTACTTTATGCAACTCACCGTCTGAAGTAGAAGAACGATTGGAGAAAGGAGAAGAGATGTGGTACATGGTTATTCATAGCACAATCTATGTACTTTATGCAACTCACCAGCTAAAGTAGAAGAATGATTGGAGAAAGGAGAAGAGATGTGGTACATGGTTATTCATAGCACAATCTATGTACTTTTATGCAACTCACCGGCTGAAGTAGAAGAACGATTGAAGAAAGGAGAAGAGATGTGGTACACGGTTAGCACAATCTATATACTTTATGCAACTCACCCACTGAAGTAGAAGAACGATTGGAGAAAGGAGAAGATATGTGGTACATGGTTATTCATAGCACAATCTATGTACTTTATGCAACTCACCGGCTGAAGTAGAAGAACGATTGAAGAAAGGAGAAGAGATGTGGTACATGGTTATTCATAGCACAATCTATGTACTTTATGCAACTCACCAGCTAAAGTAGAAGAATGATTGGAGAAAGGAGAAGAGATGTGGTACATGGTTATTCATAGCACAATCTATGTACTTTATGCAACTCACCGACTGAAGTAGAAAAATGATTGGAGAAGGAGAAGAGATTTGGTACATGGTTATTCATAGCACAATCTATGTACTTTATGCAACTCACCGTCTGAAGTAGAAAAATGATTGGAGAAGGAGAAGAGATGTGGTACATGATTATTCATAGCACAATCTATGTACTTTATGCAACTCACAAACTGAAGCAGAAGAATGATCGGAGAAAGGAAAAGAGATGTGGCACATGGTTAGCACAATCTATATACTTTATGCAACTCACCCACTGAAGTAGAAGAACGATTGGAGAAAGGAGAAGATATGTGGTACATGGTTATTCATAGCACAATCTATGTACTTTATGCAACTCACCGACTGAAGTAGAAGAACGATTGGAGAAAGGAGAAGAGATGTGGTACATGCATGGTTATTCATAGCATAATCTATGTACTTTATGCAACTCACCGGCTGAAGTAGAAGAACGATTGGAGAAAGGAGAAGAGATGTGGTACATGGTTATTCATAGCACAATCTATGTACTTTATGCAACTCACCGACTGAAGTAGAAAAATGATTGGAGAAGGAGAAGAGATGTGGTACATGGTTATTCATAGCACAATCTATATACTTTATGCAACTCACCGGCTAAAGTAGAAGAATGATTGGAGAAAGGAGAAGAGATGTGGTACATGGTTATTCATATACATAGCACAATCTATATACTTTATGCAACTCACCGGCTGAAGTAGAAGAATGATTGGAGAAGGAGAAGAGATGTGGCACATGGTTATTCATAGCACAATCTATATACTTTATGCAACTCACCGGCTGAAGTAGAAGAACGATTGGAGAAGGAGAAGAGATGTGGTACATTGTTATTCATAGCACAATTATCTACTTTATGCAACTCACATCCTGAAGTAAAAGAAGGATTGGAGAAAGGAGAAGAGATGTGGTACATGGTTATTCATAGCACAATCTATATACTTTATGCAACTCACCGGCTGAAGTAGAAGAACGATTGGAGAAGGAGAAGAGATGTGGTACATTGTTATTCATAGCACAATTATCTACTTTATGCAACTCACATCCTGAAGTAAAAGAATGATTGGAGAAAGGAGAAGAGATGTGGTACATGGTTATTCATAGCACAATCTATGTACTTTATGCAACTCACCGTCTGAAGTAGAAGAACGATTGGAGAAAGGAGAAGAGATGTGGTACATGGTTATTCATAGCACAATCTATGTACTTTATGCAACTCACCGGCTGAAGTAGAAGAACGATTGAAGAAAGGAGAAGAGATGTGGTACATGGTTATTCATAGCACAATCTATGTACTTTATGCAACTCACCGGCTAAAGTAGAAGAATGATTGGAGAAAGGAGAAGAGATGTGGTACATGGTTATTCATAGCACAATCTATGTACTTTTATGCAACTCACCGGCTGAAGTAGAAGAACGATTGGAGAAAGGAGAAGAGATGTGGTACATGGTTATTCATAGCACAATCTATGTACTTTATGCAACTCACCGACTGAAGTAGAAAAATGATTGGAGAAGGAGAAGAGATGTGGCACATGGTTATTCATAGCACAATCTATGTACTTTATGCAACTCACCGGCTGAAGTAGAAGAACGATTGAAGAAAGGAGAAGAGATGTGGTACATGGTTATTCATAGCATAATCTATGTACTTTATGCAACTCACCGGCTAAAGTAGAAGAATGATTGGAGAAAGGAGAAGAGATGTGGTACATGGTTATTCATAGCACAATCTATGTACTTTTATGCAACTCACCGGCTGAAGTAGAAGAACGATTGGAGAAAGGAGAAGAGATGTGGTACATGGTTATTCATAGCACAATCTATGTACTTTATGCAACTCACCGACTGAAGTAGAAAAATGATTGGAGAAGGAGAAGAGATGTGGCACATGGTTATTCATAGCACAATCTATGTACTTTATGCAACTCACCGTCTGAAGTAGAAGAACGATTGGAGAAAGGAGAAGAGATGCGGTACATGGTTATTCATAGCACAATCTATGTACTTTATGCAACTCACCGTCTGAAGTAGAAGAACGATTGGAGAAAGGAGAAGAGATGTAGTACATGGTTATTCATAGCACAATCTATGTACTTTATGCAACTCACAAACTGAAGCAGAAGAATGATCGGAGAAAGGAGAAGAGATGTGGCACATGGTTAGCACAATCTATATACTTTATGCAACTCACCCACTGAAGTAGAAGAACGATTGGAGAAAGGAGAAGATATGTGGTACATGGTTATTCATAGCACAATCTATGTACTTTATGCAACTCACCGACTGAAGTAGAAGAACGATTGGAGAAAGGAGAAGAGATGTGGTACATGGTTATTCATAGCACAATCTATGTACTTTATGCAACTCACCAACTGAAGTAGAAAAATGATTGGAGAAGGAGAAGAGATTTGGTACATGGTTATTCATAGCACAATCTATGTACTTTATGCAACTCACCGACTGAAGTAGAAAAATGATTGGAGAAGGAGAAGAGATGTGGTACATGGTTATTCATAGCACAATCTATATACTTTATGCAACTCACCGGCTAAAGTAGAAGAATGATTGGAGAAAGGAGAAGAGATGTGGTACATGGTTATTCATATACATAGCACAATCTATATACTTTATGCAACTCACCGGCTGAAGTAGAAGAACGATTGGAGAAGGAGAAGAGATGTGGTACATGGTTATTCATAGCACAATCTATGTACGTTTATGCAACTCACCGGCTGAAGTAGAAGAACGATTGGAGAAGGAGAAGAGATGTGGTACATTGTTATTCATAGCACAATTATCTACTTTATGCAACTCACATCCTGAAGTAAAAGAAGGATTGGAGAAAGGAGAAGAGATTTGGTACATGGTTATTCATAGCACAATCTATATACTTTATGCAACTCACCGGCTGAAGTAGAAGAACGATTGGAGAAGGAGAAGAGATGTGGTACATTGTTATTCATAGCACAATTATCTACTTTTTGCAACTCACATCCTGAAGTAAAAGAAGGATTGGAGAAAGGAGAAGAGATGTGGTACATGGTTATTCATAGCACAATCTATGTACTTTATGCAACTCACCGTCTGAAGTAGAAGAATGATTGGAGAAAGGAGAAGAGATGTGGCAGATGGTTATTCATAGCACAATCTATGTACTTTATGCAACTCACCGACTGAAGTAGAAAAATGATTGGAGAAAGGAGAAGAGAGAATATTGAGAGAAATAAGGTAAATAGTTTATAAATGTATGGCACTTTGAGTACACCATAATAACACTGCATGGTTATGTAACACTAAGTAAAGTTGGCAGTGATGTTTACTCAGCACAGGGGAGATAGCTGTTTCTCAGTTTATGATCAAGCACTCAGACGTTAAGCATTTCTCTAGAATAAAGCGATTCTCTAGTTCTTTTTTCTCATAGAAATTGTCCTCCATATACCGCGATTCTCCAGGTGTAAATGTTTCTTCTAGCGACATGTATAGCGACAGAGAAAGTGATTCTCGAGGCGCACGATACTGCAGACTAGAGTACTAGTAAGAAACAAACCAATATCCATGACAAACTGAACGCGACTGCTGGTCTCATTATTCCTGGTTACGTAACTTTCTGTTTACGCACGTGGGTACTGCAATCTGATTGGAGCCACCAGATTTCTGGTGGCTAGAACAAATCCAATGCAGGTCTGCAACCCCACCTCCCACAGGAGAGGTCTGGCTACGCCCAACTACATGTACAACAGTTTTATTACTTCTTGCACATGAAAAGCGTCAACCGTGGTCATGTAGGGAGTGTTAATGTATTATACCATCCAAATATGGTATGATATCACTCTATACGCTTTTCTCACTCGTGCAAGAAGTAATAAAACCACTGTAGATAATACTTCTCAATACTATACAATGTACTCAATAAAGAAATTCTCAATAATTATGATATTAAAATTATAAGAAACTTTGCCTGCGCTCATCCTTTGTAAATATTCTATCTAAAACGACTCACTTTAGCCTTCTAAATGAATTCCAAAAAAGAAAGGAAGTGGAGGAAATTAATTAGCATTAATTTTGGCAGACAATGTAGACTTACTTTCCGGGACATGACGAACAGCGTTGCGTCGAGAGCCAATTCTTGGAAAACTTACTCACCTACCTGCATTGCCTGCATTGACATTTGGTAAGCATCGCCCCTGGCTCTGGCAGAGCCGGAAGCGCAATGAGCGACCACGTGTAGTGTAAGTATTTTTATTCATGACTAGATCTTTTGATCGCGCGCCAAAACTAGCAGTGCGCTTTTATTGAGAAAAGGCGGGTTGTAACTTGAGTCCTTCAGTTTGGTTTGCCGGTCTTGTCCATCGGCTCTGTCATTGTTACTCCCTGAAGGATGAACATATGCTGGGAACTTTGCCCTCCTAGTTGGGGAAGACTATTCCAAAAGAAAGTCGCTGCCCCGGGACGCTCACGGATTTGAGCCCATTGAGGGATACTTCAACAGGAGAAAAGACGACGATGGTGGTACGGATATTAGCTGTACCATGGTCATTCATGGTCCATCTTTATCATTCTCCAGATAGCTCAGATGTAAGCTCTCTAGACGAGGAACTGATACAGAGAGAGTATGAAAGACTGATCATGAAGAAGAAACGAGGCTGGTCAAAAAAATCTCAGAAACCCCCGCAGTCTGAGGTGGGTGCACTAATGTGTGAAGTCCTCCATTGTGTGAATAAGATACAGTGTTCCACACGAAGAGAAGGAATAATTGTGTGTTGACAATTTGCTTGATTTCTCTAGAATCATATGTCCTACAGTTATGATGTATGTATCATTTTGATCCTCTATCCTTACTGAATCTTGTGCTTCATATGGCTTCTTGTCAGATGACACTCACGTGACAGTAGTGTGAAAGACAGGCAACCATTTGGAAAAACACGTTAGGGAGCGAATCTCAGGGACTACTGGTAGTTAAGCTCTGTCATCGCTGCATTGATGCTTTCACCTCGGATGCTTATCTGTTGTCAGCAGGATTGGTCCCGATCAGTACTACATCGGCGGCAAAGAGCAAAAGTTGACCGTTCACGACGAGCCAAACGTTAGGGACAGGAATTCCAGTTCTACTGGTAGTTAAGCTCTAAAACTTCATGACTGCAATGCCAAAACATTAATCATGAAAGTAGATCTCACCTAGCGTCTGTAGAAGCATATACAGCGTCAAGCGCGACTTCACTCTGCAAGAGATCAGGTTTTTGGCGGCCATTTTGTCTGCTATAATGTATTGTTGCTATTGACGTGACGTCATACATTCCTAATATTAATTCCCTCTCTTCGTGTGGAACACTGTAGCAATGCCTTCACACATTGGTGTATGAGGTGACGCTGTCACTCTACACTGCATAGCAAAACCTCACCATGTACCCAATGACCACGTTAAATTAGTAACTTGGTTGTCTATAGTGGCTGAGACAGTCGTTTTTCGCCGCTGTCTGACGATATTAGTTTTAACACCGTCAATAGCAGTTCAACACCGCTGACATGAGTTGTTTATGGTTTAATACCGCCGATAGGAGTTTTGCATTCCCATTAATGCTACTACCGTGCATTTCTAGTTTTGCAGCTAAATTGGTCACGTGCTTGATTTGGTCACATGCGTGTCCATGTACGAACCCGGCATGGACACCAATGTGAGCAGCCAAATCTTAAGGAAGCTAGACGAAATAAAAGATTGCATTGAGAGAGAAAAAAGAGTTGAAGGACAACGAAAGAAGATCGAGAGCTACTGCTCAAAGCTTTCGTGAGTTTGGCTTATCGTGAGCCTGTGTCACTGGTGATGCAGAGGACTACAGAGAACTGATCGGTGAAGGTCTGGCTGTACAAAAGGTCTGAAAAAGGAGGGTTGGTGAAGGGAAAGGTGCTAGAAAAAATCTAAGACTGTAAAGTAACCTGAATCACCAACATTGTCTTAGATTTCTTTCCAGCCCCTTTCCCTTCACCAACTCTCCTCTTTCAGATTGTTTACACTTCCAGCATCGTTTCTAAAAGTTCCTACTGAGAGAAGCGTATTCTTATCATCTAGAGCTGTCCATTTGCATATACATGTAAACAAAATGCAGATCACCAATTTTAGTAGTTTGGGAGCAGCAGTGCATATGTATTGTGGCTGCTGTGACTTGTTGACTGTGTCTCATAGAACTCAACTACTGTACCAAAAGATGATGTTAGTGGATCACCAGCTGACCAGAGCCCTCCTAGGAGACTAACACGCAGTATACTGAGGAGTTCTGGCACTCGCTATACTGAGACACCACAGCAGACCGGACTAACACCAGCATCTGGTCCCACGGGAAGAGTGAGGAGCAAGTTAGTAAGAACACACAAACAGTCAAACACTATAGCAAGAGTATATAATTAAGAAGAGTGTCGATCTGCCAATACCCGCGTAGAAACACTGTGAACAAAGTAACGTGACTTCCGGTCAGTTTCACGTGAGAAAAACGCCGTAAATTCGTCCGTAATCTGCTAGTATAACTAAGTGATACGTATAGCAAGGAGACGTGGTCAGCCTGAAACGTCACTCGCAGCGGTGCCATTCAAGCTGAAACCGAAGGTATTTGTCTTTTCCTTTATCACAATGCTTGTAGAGAGCAGCAAAAAGACGAACTAGGGACTTTAGCAACTCAGTGATCATCTGCTTCGAACTTTGAAGAGCCTTCCAGAAGTCTTGTCGAGCCTTATTGTCTAAAACGTGCCTTGCACTGCTGATTGTCTCATCAACATGCAAAACAACATTCTCTACTTTCACGTCACATATCGACAGCAAGACTCTCGCCTTCTCGTCCTTGTTTAACGTCAAGCGTCGCTTCTTAGCCCTAGGACCTCCCTACTTGTCTTTTGCTCTACCTTTGCCTTTACCACCACGGCGCTTTGGAGTAGCGCACGGCTCAGTCATTTGCTGTTCGTCATGTTCTACTTCCTCGCATTCTATTTCCTCACAGTAGTCATCCAGATATAAGCAATCGAAGCCCCCATCTGGCTTCACTTTCATCGTTGACGACGTCCATTGGCTCTAGCTAGCAAACACTCTTGACGTCAGTCAGGCTCACGTGAAACTGACCGGAAGTCACGTTACTTTGTTCACAGTGTTTCTACGCGGGTATTGGCAGTTCGACACTCTTCTTAATTATATACTCTTGACTATAGGGACCATTACTAGTACATGAACCAGGTTGAACCTGACCTGGGTTACCAGTGCAAACACACCTTGTCACTAACCACTGTATACCATTAGAGTTGACTGTGTGTAGTTGTTGCTTTAGAGAAGAACCATAGATAGGAGAATCATGAGATTCATTGGGACAGTAGTTTATTTATGCAGATATGCTCTGACTGTATTGTGTCATCATCATACTACATGTTTATTATTATTAGGTTGACATGGAGTGACGCTAGAGATCCTGATATAAGAAGCAATGCTGGTCATAGTTGATTCCTTGTAGTTCAGGTTCTGGCAGTGTTAGCACTATGCACTAACTCAACTCTAAGCTCTTGCACAAAGCTTTCAACTCATTTTAGCTATGATCACAGTTACAATCAAAAATTAACTGAACTTTAAAATTTTCGAGAACATAAGATATTATTCTCTCATCTCTCAGATCTACAGGTGCGCCATATTCCCAGAGTGGTGTCTACTCTCGTTGAGGACGGACCGTTCAAAGTGTTCTGTGGAGGTCTACCAACCTACCTCACAGATGACCAGGTTAATAGTGTGTAGCTATATACATTAGTAGTCTGTGTGTGTGTGTGTGTGGTACGAGTTGATTTATGATCACTCACTCTTCCCATCTCTCCCACGTCTTTCGACAGCGCTCTTTTTTAGCTTACCTCAATTCAGCTGAAGATCATGTTTCTTTAGTTATAACCGGATAAACGACTCTAGCACCTACCACTCCCTCCCTTCTCTCTCCTCTCTCTCTCTGCATGTCATGTACAGTATGTATAATGCCCCTCTGTTTCAGTCAAGGTTGGGTTAGTATGCTTCACAGTCTACTGCACTCTGTGATCTTGATCACGAGCCGTGTAAGTGTGTCAGCCGTTTCTTCCAACAGGGCAGCCTTTACTTGCATGCGTGTGATACCGTATAGCGGGACATTTTTGCAGGAGAAATTTTCGCGAATGCGCGAAATAGAGGATTTCGCGAATCAGTGCTATGAATCAGTGCTATTGGCCTATCTTTGTCAACAAAAAACAAGTCATTCGCGGATAATATTTTCGCGAATAGCCTGTAATTCGCAAAAATTTTCTCCCACAAAAAATTTCCCGCTATACGTTAGTCTAGCTGTGTGCTAATACTGTAAGCTACATACATGTATCTCTCCAACAGAAGATAGATACTCATACTAATGTGTAGGTAACAATAGGGTGTGTCTAGTGCACATTGTGCGATTTCAGTGCAGCTAAAGTCAAGATTAGTGCATGGTGTACCTGCTTTTCGATATCAGGGATAAGGATCTATCGTACATTTAGTTGTCTGTATTGTTCCAGTGTGTGTGACTTGTTGTCAGGATATGTACTGTTGTTGATAGGTCAAAGAGCTGTTGTCATCTTTCGGTGAACTGAAGGCGTTCAATCTTGTCAAGGACAGTGGGACCTCTTTCTCTAAAGGATACTGTTTCTTTGAGTACGTGGATCACAGCATCACAGACATGGTGAGTGTGGGTGGATGGGTGGGTGCTGGTGGGAGGGAGGTGAGTGAGTGGGTGAGTGAGTGGGTGTGTGAGTGAGTGGGTGAGTGAGTGAGTGAATGAGTCAGTCAGTCAGTGAGTGAGTGAGTGAGTGAGTCAGTGAGTGAGTGAGTGGTATAAGCTGATTGTGGTGTGGTATGATGAAATCTCATTCTTAACCATCTTTCGGGACTGAATGAGTTGTGTTGAGAAACCTCTGACAAACTGACCCACCCTCACAATGTATACTCCATACACAGACACTATGGTACATTGTAGTGTGTGTGTAAAAGGAAAGTGCCCTTAACCTCTAAGTGCGGACAGCAATTCTAGCCTCTGTTTCTGTGCATCTTTTGTAGTCATTACACAGACAAACTAGTGCTGTGATCACTAGTTTGATACGCAAAATCAACTAGCACAACGTGCGGGCTTGTTGTCAATGATGAGTGCAGTTAGCCATGCCCACTTGACTAACTGTCACGTGCTCGAATCACTATCACTGGAGCAAAAAATGGTGCTCTTTGGTCAAAACAGCATGTATGAGACAAAGTTAGTGCACTGCTTTGCATGTCAAGAGGGCCCAGGAGACCCAGTGGTGCTAGGTTTTCCTGCCATCGCTCTGCTAAGCAGGGCCTCTGGCCCTCACCATGGTCCCACCCCCAACTGCCTTATTTTCGCCTATTTTCTAAATAACCTTTCTTCGAATTTTGATGCCCACTTCCTGTTATTTCAAACTTGCCAGGCAAAATAATTGCCCATTGCTTGTGAAGGGTTAACGATAGAGCATTGAACCTTGTACTGTGTACCGTAAACTTAGAAAAGTTGCTGTCTAACTTTTGAATAGAATTTGTGGTGTAAATTATTTTGCTTTAGTGCACACAATGGCAAAATGGATGAGGTCTATGTCTGTGTCTATAATGAGTTTTTGTCCTTTCAGGCTATAGGTGGTCTCAATGGTATGCAGCTAGGAGACAAGAAGCTAGTAGTACAGCGAGCTAGTGTTGGTTCTAAGAATGCTGAGATAGCTAGCATGATCAATAGTGGTAGTACAGCAGCCATGATGGGTGACTTCACCTCAATGGCAATGCCCATCAACATCCCTGGACTCCAGATACCAGGTGCCGCCCAGTCAGCAACCACCGTGCTGTGCTTGATGAACATGGTGACACCTGATGAACTGGAGGATGATGAGGAGTTTGAGGGTATCCTGGAGGACGTGAGAGATGAGTGCACCAAGTATGGTCAGGTGCGCAGTCTAGAGATACCACGCCCACTACCTGAAATTGAAGTAGCTGGTGTTGGCAAGGTACTTCATCCCTCTCTCTCTCTCTCCCTCCCTCCCTCTCTCTCTCTCTCTCTCTCTCTCTCTTCGATACATGTACTTTTCCTTCTTCACTCATGCATGTCCAATCTCTTTTCTCTGTTGCAGATATTTGTCGAGTTTGAAGCCACTGATCAGTGCCAGAGAGCTCAGACTGCACTCGCTGGAAGAAAATTTGCTAATCGTGTCGTCGTTACATCGTTCTTTGATCCACTCAAGTATCAGAGGAAAGATTTTGTCACCTAGAGACTAACCATGCTCGCTGTGTGATTCTACCACATCACTGTGGGCATCTGTACTGAACTCTCTAATATCAATAGCTCTATAAACGTGTGTGTGATAATTATGTGTGAAGTGTATCACTCTTTTTCATGCCTTGTACTGATCTGTTGCGTAATAACTCAGTTGTGATATTCGTTTGTTTTTCTTGCCCCTATTATGTAAGATCTCAACAGGGAGTGTCCCTGGGATATTCCCCCAGCTATGGTTAAAGTATATACCTGTTGCCCTGTATTAAAAATGCTTAGTCATTGGGTAAAAGTTGAGTAGTAGCTAGTTGCAAACAAGGATCAAATGGAGGCAACCACTTTTAGTTCGGTATCTTTTGCTCAAGGCCGATTTCGACGTGCCTACAAGGGAGAATGCACTGCCCCACCGAGCCAGAGAGGAAAAGAAATCGTAGTGAAGGAACTCAAGGACTCCTACACTTGGAATGCAGCAGACTGGGACCTCACTCTGAAGATACACCGAAAAGCGCAGAACTGGCGCGAGGTTTCAACTCTTTTTCGAGAACAAGTTGTCCCATTCGTTTCACCGAAATTACAGTTCATAAAATTATTTCTGGGTCTCAGTCTAGGCCAAAGCTTGGTGAGAGTGTGATAGTAGAGGAGTACATCGCAGGCGAATTCAAGAAGTGGTGCAGTAACTACGGGTATATATCTGAAGAATCCTATGCTCAGTGTATGCCTGCATTCATGCACTGGAGTTGGGTGCACACGAGAGGCGAAAGAATGGTTGCTGATTTGCAGGGCGTGTTGAAACCTGACGGATTCGTTCTAACTGATCCGGTAATGATGTCTCTATCCAACAGCTATGGACCAACTGACACTGGAGCTGAAGGAATGATTATGTTTTTTTACAAACATCAGTGTAACAGTTACTGTCAGTCGCTACCAAGGCCCAAACCTGCTGATTTTATCAGTAGCGTTCCTCAACACGAGCTAAGAGAATGCTTGGGAAGGCTAGCTCAGCTACAAGCTTCTACCACATACACTGTTGATCTAAACTTGAGTTCTCGCACTCGTCAGATTGTGGCAGGTGTTCTTCGAAGTGTTGCAACAAGATGCTATTAATGAATTAAATTCACTGACACAAAAATGCATGATACAATTTGAAATTAAAGTTACAGATAATTATTATGTGTTGGTCGTGTGAAGGTAAGGGATGTGTACAAAAAAATCATTGTCTAAAGCAATGGTCTAAAGATAGTAATTATGCATGTTTAGTTAAAATTTGTTTCCCATTGCGATCTTCTCAGTACCCATTCCTGTAGCTCATTTGCTAGTTGCTCCTGGTCCACAGCAGGAGCCCTCAGAACATTGATTATGGTTGCCCATGTATAGGGAGGGGATCCTCTTCTGCGCCATGTTTCAAACACTACAGTATAGCACCTCATAGCATTCATCATGTGTTCTCTCCGAATCGATTCAACATCACCAAATGGTATTTTCAGCTGTACTGCTACCTGCTCCCAACTGCTCTTGGCCTTGGCTCCTACCATATTCTGCAGGTCAAGTAACTCAGGTGGTTTGTGACACTGGTCGGGTAGACTAGCTTGCTCTGTACTTGTACACAATAATAATTCTATTAAACAAGACTAGTAGTATATACCTGTGCCGCTTGAGACACTGGTAGTGGGCATCGTCACAATTGTGGTAGAAATAACAATTGGAGCTATAGAGATAACAAATTATAGTAAATAGTTTAATGCATACAATAGTCACATACTGTCTTGAACAGATATCCCACTAGTTGATGAATCCTATAATTATAATTATCATAATTTTGCCAAATTTTGGGTTGGCATTACCTGACAACCAGCAGATGGTGCTTGAGATACAGATCCAACAGCTTTCAGCCTGATAGTATTGAGAATCATCACAGTGATGGAAGAATTAATGTGTAACTTACTGTTTTGTCAATTTCATGTTAGAGAGTACTCTAGTCAGCTCTTTGGCATCTCCACCAATCCTGCGATACTGATGGATAACAGCAGTCACAGGATTAACTTCTAGCTGTTTTGCAAGATCAATAGCAACTTCAGCAGGAATTGCATTGTCAAGATGAATCTCCTCCTACACTCAGAATAACATTATAATTTGTGGTCATCATTGCCGAGCAGCAATGACAATAGTTACACAAAATTATGAGATAAGTATATATATACCTCAAATTTAGCATCACTGAGTTGAACTGCATTCATCTCATATAGCAGCCAGCACTCCTGACTATGACTGGGCAGAAGATTGTGTCCCATATGGCAAAGAAGAGGCTGGCTAATGCTTTGCTGAAGAGTAAAGGGACTGAACTTGGCTCGAGAGGAGATGCGAGGTTGTGCTACTCGAGCACACTCTGGGCAAGGGAATGCTAGTTGGGCACTAGCACCTGGTAGCCATTGATAGACTTCAGTGAAGCACTTGCTCAGTAGTTCCAGCAACCTCCTACAGGACTCTCTGAAGGGTTCATCAATAGTGACTTGGCGTGAGAACTGCAGCTCCACTGTCTCTGTGTGCTCTGTGATGGTCAGCCTGTCTGCGTCACCAATGTTCATAGAGATCTGGTCACGATAGATACCAGGACGAAAAAGAACCTTTACACCTGGTTTTGAGGCAAGAGAAGTGGCTAGTCGAACATAGTAGCCAGGAGGAACATATCCAGAAAGAAAG
This sequence comes from Haliclona indistincta, assembly GCA_964017065.1. Classification (NCBI taxonomy): domain Eukaryota; kingdom Metazoa; phylum Porifera; class Demospongiae; order Haplosclerida; family Chalinidae; genus Haliclona; species Haliclona indistincta. The sequence goes on along the minus strand of OZ024787.1, from coordinate 6,780,304 downwards.
GTAAGATGAACAGGAGCAGCCTCCTTGAGAGCAGGTTGTGCTTCACCACCAGATGCCAGAGAAGATAAGAAATATGACACCCTACTAACAAGTGTGGTAGCGAGTGACAGAGGTTGAGAAACATGATGTTGAAGCATGAGGGGGACGAAATATTCTTTCGCTTTGCCACTTTCACCATGTAGGTCAGTAGTGGTGATGGGTGCAGCCAGGAGGAACTGCACTAACATTTCAATCAGGGCAGCAGGAGTAAGACCGTATTCACAAACTGAGTGCAAGACTGCTTTGTACAAGGGCTCAACAAGAATGCCATAGCGTGTGAGAGTGTTCCACATGTTAGTGTACTCATCCTGCATCTTCCAGCTGGCAAATAGCTTTCCAAACTGATCAACTAGCCACTGAGGCTCAAGAATCACTATCGACTCGAGGCCTTTAATTTTAGGATAGAACAAGAAGACTCCAAGATCATGGTAGAATAGAAGAGCGCTAGGAACTTCATCACAAGGTACATGGCACTGTTTAGCAATGCTATACACCTCATCAAGCTGTATGACCGGCTTCCTTTTCTTTGTGCCGAGCTGCAAAACCTTGCGGAAGTGAACCCAACTGACTGGTGTTTCAATAGTGAGCTTATCGTGAACAAAACGGTGGACTTCATTTTGAAGTGTCTGAAAGCCAGAGTCAGCCTGGGGGCCCTTTCCTGCTGTGGTGTTATCAACCACTACACGACCAATCACCATATCAGCATATGCTCTTTCCTTGATGAGTGAGAAAAGCTTTGTAAGAACTTTTGCTGCTTCTTCTCTTTTTTCTCTTCGTGATTGACCGGGAGCAAGCTGATCAAAATGGGTACCGACTAGAAACATTCGAGGATAATCGGGCATAGCTTTAGTACTTCCAAAACGGCCATGGATCAAAGCCATCCAGCGGTGCAATAGAGAGAGAGTGGTGACTTCTAATGCACCTTGCTGATCATTTAGCTGACCATCATCAAAAGCAACATCTCTAACGGGAGCATCAAGACCTTTTGAAGCATCAAACAGAAGCAAAAACATTGTGCGCGAACTCAGAAATGCTGGGAGAACATCTAAAAACACCAATTGGCCACCACAGTCCCAAAGATGCAACAATACTTCTTGATCGGGATTAGACTGAGATTGCTGAGAGGCTTGCAATACTTTCTCTTTATGCTCATCAACTTCAGTACGTAGCGGTACAATGCCATGGCTCTCTTGAGCTGGCTCATTGTCTGACTGGTTCAAGGTGAAATTCCTAACAATCCGTATTTCTTCAGCTATTTCATCTTCCTCAGATACTTCTGCCCACTGTTTACCAGAGAGACCACCAGTCATAGCCCATTCATATTTGACAGGACGGGTTTCAGCTAGAATGGTGGAGTTAGCCTTGTCAGGAAGAGGCTGGTTCATGAGGCCGTGTCTTAAGCTGGTTTTCCCAACAGCTGCTGATCCCAAGAACATGATACGACCATACGAACAACGTGCTCTTGCTCTACGCAAAGCTTGTCGATACTTCTTTTCAACTGATAAGGAACAAATTGACTTAAAATCACCAGTCAAAATATGAACTTACATTCCTATAGCAGCATAGCATGGAAAAAGGAAAAATTGACGTCATGTAATGAAGTAGAGAAAGATCATTATCAATAACACAATGTATAAGAAAATTAAAAAGATTTTAACGAAATCAAAAGGATGTAGGGATGAAGCATTCTGTCACTGGTCCACAATGTAGCCAACAAGGAATGGTAACACGATTGACTGGTTAATAGACCATGCATCCTTACAAGGAATGCTGGTGTTGACTGAGAGTCCAAAATTATGTGCAGCCACTGATGTAGGGATCCATGGTCTATTATCCAGTCAATCGTGTTACCATTTCATGTGATTTCCTCATTGTGGACCAGTGACAGATTTCCTCATCCCTATCCTTCTGATTTAGTTAGAAACTTTTTTCTTGTTTGTGTCCTTTTCTCTTATTCAAAATTTAGTGCAGTTCAAGATCATGCATACTCTGCATACGAGCCCCGCCCACACCTGTTTATAAATTCTGTATGGCTGTTATATTATTCAGTAAGCAGCAGAATGGTGATCCTACACGAGCTTACTCACTGTGTTGTTCTTCAAAGACTCCAGACTCCATGCAATGCCGCACTCCACACGCCTTCTAGTATTCGAGTGGTTGGTCACGTGCGTATTGCGTAATCACAAGATGGCGTATAACATAGCTGACAACTGATCGTGATCAAGAAATCGTGGAATTTACATAATCGTTAAGCTAAAAACTAAGTTCAAAAAGCACCTGCCAGGAGAATTTCACGACTTTTCGTGGGTGTTTTGGTCTCAGCACTGCTTACGTAAAGGCGTTATAGGCGTGCTGAGAAGAAGAAGAAAGAAAAAGATGACGAAACTCGATTTTCACCGTTTCCAGGTTCGTCACTTTAGTAACAATTTCGAGCAATCTTATGGCTATTGTGAGGATGGGGCAAGGCCAGAGAGCAGATCCAAGTGTCCTTGGATGTATAAAATTCACCACCAGGCGAAATATCAGCGTTTTGTAGCTGCCATCTTGTTTTCTGTTCATCCCTACATTGGTACACACTACCGTGTGTCCCTAATTATTATGAAAATTCATACAGCACTATAGTGAAACCTGAGCTAGTGGTCACCCGAGTAACACGCCACCTCTCTATTGCGGCCATAGGCTAGAGTCCCGATTGACATCTGTACAAAATGATATGCTATCGACTTGCCTAGTGCGGCCCTGTCTTATGCATACAGCGACCACTCACCATTGTCAGTAGCATTCAAACAGGAAACCACACCTATTCATTAAAGGACGGTTGAGAACTAATGCTTGAGCGACTCATGTGTTTAGCGATCAATAAACAGACATTTTTACAACCAGATGACTTTACTACAATTCATTTTAATTTAGTCAACAGTAAATCGCTTGAAAAAGGAAAGGAACAAGATGGGATGATGCTTGCAAAAGTAAAAGTCCCAAGCATCCCGACACCAGCGGCTCAAGACTAAGAGTATGCAACTGTCAATATACCCTGTTGGCCAGAGTTGGACATTTTCTACATCACAAGTTTACCTATTTCATGGATGATTGTCATCACTGCTGTTGTGAATATCATTACACACCGGTGAATATTATCAATATTATTAGCATTGCAGCCCTAATGCTTTCTGCCGTATAAACTTGTGACATAGAAAATGCCCAACACCAGCCAATGATGGGGGGGGGGTATATTGACAGTTGCATACTCTTAAGTATGAACTCTTGGCGGCTTAATTGCTGCGATGACCTGCAACAAATGCAGAATCCTCTTCCCATGCCTTTTACAACAGTCAAATCACAATTACTTCATCGGACTGCATCCTCCAAACACTTTACAACTGTCAATTACTTCATCGGACCGCATAATTCACTTTGATTCAAGCCGCTGATGTAGGGATATTGGGACTTTTACTTTTGCAAGCATCATCCCATATCATTCCAACAACTTTTCTACATGACCCTCTTGGATTTCGTTGAAACTTGGTAATGATGGACCCCTCATGGTAATATGAATCCATGACAAGTTTCAGCCTGGGCCCTTGTATGGTTTCTGAAATAAAATTGATTGAATTACAGATATTTTGTACTATGTACCATTCGACTGCTTATAACTTTGTTATATTCAGTCATATCAGGTAACTAAATGATCATAAATTATTATAGCTAATTGAATGCGCTTTCCTATGATATATTAGAGTTAGTAAAATTATACATACCGAAAAATTAACGCCTCTCATAAACTTTATAAACTTTGACCTCTAAAAAAACGCAACGTCTATTTTCAATAAAATGTGTGTGATTAATGAATGGACTATGAGCTAATAATTATTATGCCAAGTTTGAAGTTGGGACACCTTTTTTGAAACATAATTATTTCTTCTTCGAAGCACCATGTACTTAATATAGCGGTTATAAATTTTCACTACAAATAACGAATGAGACTTGCAGATCATAGACAATAACCCTATAAGCGAAGGTTATGTGAAAGTATGCATGTGTATCACTGACCCGCGTTTATATGTCATCCTTGGTTCCCCCAAAATTTATGGACAAGTTGCATGTGAGCAAGGTAAACGAAAAATGGGCACAATTTCCTGTAATCATCAATATTATTGCCAAACTTCCTGCAATTATTATTGCACAACACCCCTATATTATACATTCAGTTGTGCATAATTTGTTAGGAGGACTGACATGGCTCATTCATGTTGTAACCCATTTGCATACCAGGGCATGAATCTTCTAGCCGAAAAAAAGCTTGAGGATCGTTCAGGAATGGATAGTTGAAAAGGTACCACATATTTCTCTTCAATCAAAATTATGCGACTATTGTCGAAAAAAGTTGGCCATAGAGCAACCACCAATTAACTAAAGAGCCAGTTCCAGAGACTGCAGAACAACAGATCCCAGAATTAAGTTCCACTCGTCCAGATTCTGAAGGCAGTGATTCTGAGTAGCCTCGTCCCCAGGCTCTTGACAGAGAGCCTGGTACACACTGTATGTGCATGCGCTAATTATGTCCAAATATGGGAGATGCCACGATTACTAACAGTGTGTACCAGGCTCTCTATCAAGACCCTGGGGGCGAGGCTATGATTCTGAGAGCCAACATATCTGTTTAGCCAATCTTGGTGAAACTCCATGCATATTCTCAGGTAAAAGGACGTGGCAAAGGCTATTGTCGACAGAAAGTGGACAAACTCCTGAAGCTCTGAAGCAGACTGGTATTGCTTGTGAAACAGTGAAAGATGATGGGAGAAATGATTGAACAGTTGAAGGAAAAGTGTTGAACAACCACTCAGAAAGGCGAACAGTTACATATTCTATCTGTTTTACCAAAAAGTTGGTCTGTAAAGAAACTTGAAGAGTTTTGCATAACAAGCTACATGGCAAGGCAATCCATTACCCTGGTCAGAGAGAAAGGGATTCTTTCTCTACCCGATCCTAAACGTGGTCCTTCACTACCTCTTCAACAGTACAGCTAGTTTACGAGTTTTGTCGGTCTGACGAAGTTAGCCGCGTCATGGCAGGCAAGAAAGATTTCATGTCAGTAAAAGAGCAAGAAAACAATATACATGTTCAGAACATGCTTACAAGAGAGGAAAATGTTTCAATGATAGATTCCGTTTTCCCTACTTACCGCAACATTATATTATTTTTCTGAATTGTGCTTCATGTAAAATACCTCCTATGTACAGTAGTATTCCCAAAGGTGTCCCAACTTCAAACTTGCATTATATATAGGTTAGACGATGGATTCGAGGTGTCTACGGGATTTAGATCACCGCGGAAACCGATCAGTTTAGACGTCCCGAGCGCGTAGCGCGAGGGCGTCTATTTCGGTTTCCAAGGTGAGCTAAATCTCGTAGGCACCGAGAATCTATCGTCTGAGGTGTTTAGACCATACCTGCGCTTAAGCAAACGAAGCGCTCGCGGTAGTAGAGAGCCCAGAGAAGTTCCCAGAGTCAAGCGAAAGCCCGTTTTCAAACGATGGCAGTATAAACTCGCGTGCGTTTTTTGACGACGCCATGTTGTTGTGGTTAATAATGACGTGGTTAATTAAAGGTGTTCTAAGTAAACTCAGCGGTATACTAAGTGAAATCAGCGGTGTTCTACTTGATTTATTACATAGTACGTCATCTTTGACCAATCGGATTGCTCTATTCGAGGGCATTAATGTAGGTTATTGACCGCGCGTAGCGTCTTCTATAGCAACAGACCGTTGCGTCTTTGAGTGTTTGAAAAATTCGCGATGTTATTGCGCTCACAGTGATGAAGTATTAGTTATTGCCCTCACGCGAGGGCATTAACCGACATTAATGACCGCGGGAAAGTCGGTCGCCCGAGTTACGGTCGAGGGCGCAGCCCGAGACTGTACGAGGGCAACCGACTTCCCGAGGTCATTAATGTCAGTTAATGCCCGAGTTGTGTAGGGCAATAAATGATTTATTACATAGTTCATCTCTGTGAGCGCAATAACATCGCGAATTTTTCAAACTCGCAAAGACGCAACGGTCTGTTGCTATAGAAGACGCTACGCGCGGTCAATAACCTACATTAATGCCCTCGAATAGAGCAATCCGATTGGTGAAAGATGACGTACTATGTAATAACTATGTAATAAATCATTTATTGCCCTCGCGTGAGGGCAATAAGTATATGTTATACCATGCCTACCCGTGGTGTATCTAGAATACACGAAGCAATAACTATTAATCCCGAGGGCGTAGCCCGAGGGATTAATGGTTATTGCTGAGTGTATTCATGATACACCACAAGTAGGCATGGTATAACTGACTTGTACCATGGCAACCACGAGCCCACTGATGTCTGTAGGTTTCTATAGGATAAATAAGGGCGACTTGCTCACTCTTTATAGTTTACTGGTGAGGTTGACTCACAACTCTCACCCCTTCTCTCTTGAAGGTAGATCATTTCGATGGTCTTTTTTGTCCTGTGGGAGTCATGTGACTCGACAGGATTTCCTGTGGAATATCTAGATATTCCACAGGAAATCCTGTAAAATAACTAGATATTCCACAGGAAATCCTGTTTTCCCGTGGTATAACTGGAATACACCACGGGCGGTGCCTTTGAAGCCATGGTACAACTAATACTTGTTATATACTCCACCCTTTCTTCAAAGACACCGCCAGTGGAACAAATCGGATGTTCCATTAAAACCAGTGCCCAAGAGTGTAACAAACGAATTGTTACATGGCAAATTCCCAATGCAAATGTATGCACTGGGAGCTCAGAGTGGTACAACTGTATTGTACCACTCATGGGCGGGTCTGGCGGCAACCATGAATAAATCTCATGGCGCATAGCAGGACAGTGGTGCCCGCATTGCCAACAATTTAGGTAAGGCACATGACAGCAGCCCTAATACCGCAAGGTGAAGAGCTGTATTGCGCGCACCTTATATGCACAAAAATCACGCTCGCGCTAGTGGGACTAGCGCGAGTATAATAACAAAACAATTAATGTATGTCTCCTCGTGTAACATCGGATTTGTCCGCACTCGCTTCCGGTCTCGATGTAAAAATAGACCACTCGGGCTACGCCCTCGTGGTCTATTTTTACATCTCGACCGCAAGCTCGTGCGTACAAATCCGATGTTACACGCGGAGCCATACATTAACTATTACTTAGAACACCTCTGGCTGACCAATCAAATAGAAGAATTACATTGAAGTATGGTCTAATAGCTCATAGTCCACTCATTAATCACACACATTTTATTGAAAATTGATGTTGCGTTTTTTAGAGGTCAAAGTTTAAAGATTATGAGAGGGGTTAATTTGTCGGTATGTATAATTTTACTAAGTCTAATATATCATAGGAAAGCGCATTCAATTAGCTATAATATGATAATTTTAGTTACCTGATACGACTAAATATAACAAAGTTATAAGCAGTTGAATGGTACATAGTACAAAATTTCTGTAATAATTCTGTTATTTCAGAAACCATACAAGGGCCCAGGCTGAAACTTGTCATGGATTCATATTACAATGAGGGGTCCATCATTACCAAGTTTCAACGAAATCCAAGAGGGTCATGTAGAAAAGTTGTTGGAATGATATGGAAAATGACCCTCCTTTCCTTTTTCAAACCTTGTCCCTTTACTTTGGATATTCATCGCACAATTTACATGTACTTTATGGAACTCACCTCCTGAAATAGAAGAGAAAGGAGAAGAGATGAGGTACATGGTTATTCATAGCACAATCTGTGTACTTTATGCAACTCACCAGCTGAAGTAGAAGAATGATTGGAGAAAGGAGAAGAGATGTGGTACATGGTTATTCATAGCACAATCTTTGTACTTTATGCAACTCACCGTCTGAAGTAGAAGAATGATTGGAGAAAGGAGAAGAGATGTTATTCATAGTACAATCTATGTACTTTATGGAACTCACCAGCTGAAGTAGAAGAATGATTGGAGAAAGGAGAAGAGATGTGGTACATGGTTATTCATAGCACAATCTTTGTACTTTATGCAACTCACCGTCTGAAGTAGAAGAATGATTGGAGAAAGGAGAAGAGATGTTATTCATAGTACAATCTATGTACTTTATGGAACTCACATGCTAAAGTAGAAGAATGTTTATAGAAAGGAGAAGAGATGTGGTACATGGTTATTCATAGCACAATCTATGTACTTTATGGAACTCACCGGCTGAAGTATATAAAAGAATGATTGGAGAAAGGAGAAGAGATGTGGTACATGGTTATTCATAGCACAATCTACATGTATTATATGCAACTCACAATCTGAAGTAGAAGAATGAGTAGAGAAAGGAGAAGAGATGTGGTACATGGTTATTCATAGTACAATCTATGTACTTCATGCAACTCACAATCTGAAGTAGAAGAATGATTAGAGAAAGGAGAAGAGATGTGGTACATGGTTATTCATAGCACAATCTACATGTATTATATGCAACTCACATCCTGAAATAGAAGAATGATTGAAGAAAGGAGAAGAGATGTGGTACATGGTTATTCATAGTACAATCTATGTACTTCATGCAACTCACCGGCTAAAGTAGAAGAATGATTGAAGAAAGGAGAAGAGATGTGGTACATGGTTATTCATAGCACAATCTACATGTATTATATGCAACTCACATCCTGAAATAGAAGAATGATTGAAGAAAGGAGAAGAGATGTGGTACATGGTTATTCATAGTACAATCTATGTACTTCATGCAACTCACCGGCTAAAGTAGAAGAATGATTGAAGAAAGGAGAAGAGATGTGGTACATGGTTATTCATAGTACAATCTATGTACTTTATGAAACTCACATACTAAAGTAGTAGAATGATTGGAGAAAGGAGAAGAGATGTGGTACATGGTTATTCATAGCACAATCTATGTCCTTTATGCAACTCACTCCCTAAAGTAGAAGAATGATTGAAGAAAGGAGAAGAGATGTGGCACATGGTTATTCATAGCACAATCTATGTACTTTATGAAACTCACATACTAAAGTAGAAAAAAGATTGGAGAAAGGAGAAGAGATGTAGTTCATGATTATTCATAGCACAATCTATGTACTTTATGCAACTCACTCGCTAAAGTAGAAGAATGATTGAAGAAAGGAGAAGAGATTTGGTACATGGTTATTCATAGCACAGTCTATGTACTTCATGCAACTCACCGGCTAAAGTAGAAGAATGATTGGAGAAAAGAGGCACATGGTTATACATAGCACAATCTATGCACTTTATGCAACTTACCAACTGAAGTAGAAGAATGATTGAAGAAAGGAGGTACAAGGTTATTAATAGCACAATCTATGTACTTTATGCAACTCACTCGCTAAAGTAGAAGAATGATTAAAGAAAGGAGAAGTGATGTGGTACATGGTTATTCATAGCACAATCTATGTACTTTATGGAACTCACCGACTGAAGTAAAAGAATGATTGGAGAAAGGAGAAGAGATGTGGTACATGGTTATTCATAGCACAATCTACATGTATTGTATGCAACTCACAATCTGAAGTAGAAGAATGATTGGAGAAAGGAGAAGAAATGTGGTACATCGTTATTCATAGCACTACTTCATCCAACTCACCGGCTGAAGTAGAAGAATAATTGGAGAAAAGAGGCACATGGTTATACATAGCACAATCTATGTACTTTATGCAACTCACAATCTGAAGTAGGAGAGTGATTGAAGAAAGGAGGTACATGGTTAGTAATAGCACAATCTGTGTATACTTTTTGCAACTCACCGGCTAAAGTAGAAGAATGATTGGAGAAAGGAGAAGAGATGTGGTACATGGTTATTCATAGCACAATCTATGTACTTTATGCAACTCACATCCTGAAGTAGAAGAATGATTGGAGAAAGGAGAAGAGATGTGGTACATGGTTATTCATAGCACAATCTATGTACTTTATGCAACTCACATCCTGAAGTAGAAGAATGATTGGAGAAAAGAGAAGAGATGTGGTACATGGTTATTCATAGCACAATCTATGTACTTTATGCAACTCACATGCTAAAGTAGAGGAACGATTATAGAAGGAGAAGAGATGTGGTACATGGTTATTCATAGCACAATCTTTGTACTTTATGCAACTCACCGTCTGAAGTAGAAGAATGATTGGAGAAAGGAGAAGAGATGTTATTCATAGTACAATCTATGTACTTTATGGAACTCACATGCTAAAGTAGAAGAATGTTTATAGAAAGGAGAAGAGATGTGGTACATGGTTATTCATAGCACAATCTATGTACTTTATGCAACTCACATCCTGAAGTAGAAGAATGATTGGGAAAAGAGAAGAGATGTGGTACATGGTTATTCATAGCACAATCTATGTACTTTATGCAACTCACATGCTAAAGTAGAGGAATGATTATAGAAGGAGAAGAGATGTGGTACATGGTTATTCATAGCACAATCTTTGTACTTTATGCAACTCACCGTCTGAAGTAGAAGAATGATTGGAGAAAGGAGAAGAGATGTTATTCATAGTACAATCTATGTACTTTATGGAACTCACATGCTAAAGTAGAAGAATGTTTATAGAAAGGAGAAGACATGTGGTACATGGTTATTCATAGCACAATCTATGTACTTTATGGAACTCACCGGCTGAAGTGAAAGAATGATTGGAGAAAGGAGAAGAGATGTGGTACATGGTTATTCATAGCACAATCTATGTACTTTATGGAACTCACCGGCTGAAGTAAAAGAATGATTGGAGAAAGGAGAAGAGATGTGGTACATGGTTATTCATAGCATAATCTACATGTATTATATGCAACTCACAATCTGAAGTAGAAGAATGATTGGAGAAAGGAGAAGAGATGTGGTACATTGTTGTTCATAGCTCAATCTACATGTACTTCATGCAACTCACCTGTTGAAGAATGACGGAGTAAGGAGAAGAGAGAATATTGAGAGAAATAAGGTATATATTCATTACTCCAATTATAAATGTATGGCACTTTGAGTACACCCATGGTTATGTAACACCAAGTAAAGTAGGCAGTGATGTTTACTCAGCACAGGGGATAGCTGTTTCCCAGGTTATGATCAAGCGCTGAGACGTTCAGCATTTCTCTAGAATAAAGCGATTCTCTAGCTCTTCACTCCTCCATATACAGCGATTCTCTAGGTGTACATATTTCATCTAGCGACATGTATAGCGACATAGAAAGTCATTCTCGAGGCCAAAAATACTGCAGACTAGAGTACTAGTAAGAAACAAACCAATATATCCATGACAATCTGAACGCGACTGCTGGTCTCATTATTCCTGGTTACGTAACTTTCTGTTCACACAAGTTGGTACTGCAATCTGATTGGAACCGCACAGCTAGAACAAATCCAATGCAGGTCTGCAACCCCACCTCCCACAGGAGAACTAACTACATGTCCAACTACATGTACAGCAGTTATATTACTTCTTGCACACGAAAAGCGTCAACCATTGTCATTTAGGGAGTGTTATCCAAATATGGTACGATACCACTCTTTTTTCACTCGTGCAAGAAGTAATAAAACCGCTGTAGATAATACATCTCAAATACTACTCAATAAAGAAATTATCATTAATTATTGTAAATATTCTATCTAAAACGACTCACTTTATCTTTCTAAATGAATCCCGAAAAGAAAAGATGAGGTGGAAATTAATTAGCATTTGGCAGACAATGTAGACATACTTTCCCGAACATGACGAACAGCGTTGCGTTGAGAGCCAATTCTTGGAAAACTTACTCACCTACCTTCGTTGCCTGCATTGACATTTGCTAAGCATCGCCCCTGGCTAGCTCTGGCAGAGCCGGAAGCGGAATGAGCGACCACGTGTAGTGTAAGAATTATTATTTTTATTCATGACTAGAGGAAATGATCGATTAACGGACACCATGAATAATCGGACGCCGTCACAACTTTTTCGCGAGATGAAGCGAACGCCTATTCTTGCAGCTGTGAAGCTAGGCCTCCCCTGTACTTATTTACACTATTATAACAACTGGTTGTTTTTGCGTTTAATAGTAAGGCCTGCATAATGAACAATATCGGACTAGACAATGATCGGACGGTTATAATCAATTTTCGACAAACGCTGTCAACACTCTGACAATTAGTTAAACTTAAAACAAATATGTTCAGTGAATACCTACATCAGTGCTCTATTAACATAGTAATGGGCGACAGCAACTGTCTGAGTACAAGCTTGCAGTGACTAGTTCTCACCCTACAGGTAACGCCCTCAATAATCGGTCAACCAAAATGTGATCTTAAATTGCAACGCTCACTGGGATCGCATCAACGACGAAGTAAGCCCATAACTATAATTAGTATGACTGTGTTTAGTGATCGTATGCTGTTTCAGGTGTCATATAGCCATAGCATACTGAGAATTGAAATGCATTCAGTTATTTGACGTCATCATGTGTTGTGTAGCACAGGGTATACAAGGAAAGCCCAGTGAGTGAATAAACACCTGAAACGACATATGATCACTAAACACAGTCATACTAATTATATTTATGGGCTTACTTCGTCGTTGATGCGATCCCAGCGAGCGTTGCAATTTAAGCGAGCGTTGATCACATTTTTGGTTGACCGGGCGTTACCTGTAGGGTGAGAACTAGTCGCTGCAAGCTTGTACTCAGACAGTTGCTGTCGCCCATTACTATGTTAATAGAGCACTGATGTAGGTATTCACTGAACATATATGTTTTAAGTTTTAACTAATCAGTTGTCAGAGTTAAGTTTTAACTAAACTTAATTAAACTGAACATATATGTGTTAAGTTTTAACTAATTATTATTGTTATTTATTATTTACTAGGAATAAATTATTTGTGAAAATAAAATTTTGACATAATTGTCAGAGTGTTGACAGCGTTTGTCGAAAATTGATTATAACCGTCCGATCATTGTCTAGTCCGATATTTTTCATTATGCAGGCCTTACTATTAAACGCAAAAACAACCAGTTGTTATAATAGTGTAAATAAGTACAGGGGAGGCCTAGCTTCACAGCTGCAAGAATAGGCGTTCGCTTCATCTCGCGAAAAAGTTGTGACGGCGTCCGATTATTCATGGTGTCCGTTAATCGATCACTTCCTCTAGATCTAATTTAATCGCGCGCCAAAACTAGCAGTGCGCTTTTATTGAGAAAAGGCGGGTTGAGTAACTTGAGTCCTCAGTTTGGTTTTGCCCGAGGGGTTTTGCCGGTCCTGTCCATCTGCTCGGTCATTCTTACTCCCTGAAGGATGAACAGAAAGAGGTATGCTGGGAACTTTGCCCTCCTAGTTGGGGAAGACTATTCCAAAAGAAAGTCGCTGCCCAGGGACGCTCACGGATTTGAGCCCATTGAGGGATACTTCAACAGGAGAAAAGACGACGATAGTGGTACGGATATTAGCTGTACCATGGTCATTCATGGTCCATCTTTATCATTCTCCAGATAGCTCAGATGTAAGCTCTCTAGACGAGGAACTAATACAGAAAGAGTATGAGAGACTGATCATGAAGAAGAAACGAGGCTGGTCAAAAAAATCTCAGAACCCCCCGCAGTCTGAGGTGGGTGCACTAATGTGTGAAGTCCTCCATCGTGTGAATGAGATAGCAATGCCTTGACACATTAGTGTATGAGGTGACGCTGTCACTCTACGCTGCATAGGAAAACCACTGTACCTCGCCATGTATCCAAAATCACGTAAAACTAGTAACTTGGTTGTCTATAGTGGCCGTGACAGTCGTTTTTCACCGCTTTCTGTCGATATTAGTTTTAACATTGTCGATAGCAGTTCAATCCCGAGTTATTTATGGTTTAACACCGCCGATAGGAGTTTTGCAATGCTACTGCAGTGCATTTCTAGTTTCACACGTACGAACCCAGCATTGACACCAATGTGAGCACTGAGCAGCCAAATCTTATGGAAGCACCAACTCTCCTCTTTCAGATTGTTTACACTTCCAGCATCATTTCTAAAAGTTCCTACCGAGAGAAGCGTATTCTTATCATCTAGAGCTGTCCATTTGCATGTACATGTAAACAAAATGCAGATCACCAATTTTAGTAGTTTGGGAGGAGCAGTCCATATGTAGTGTGGCTGCTGTGACTTGTTGTTTGTATCTCGTAGAACTCAACTACTGTACCAAAAGATGATGTTAGCGGATCACCAGCTGAGCAGAGCCCTCCTAGGAGACTAACACGCAGTATACTGAGGAGTTCTAGCACTCGCTATACGGAGACACCACAGCAGACCGGACTAACACCAGCATCTGGTCCCACGGGAAGAGTGAGGAGCAAGTTAGTATGAACACACAAACAGTCAAACACTATAGGGACCATTACTAGTACATGAACCCAGGTTGAACCTGACATGGGCTACCTGTGCAAACACACCTTGTCACTTACCACTGTACTCCATTAGAGTTAACTGTGTGTAGTTGTTGCTTTAGAGAAGAACAGAGATACCGTAGATAGTCAATTCATAGAGACAGTATTTTATACATGCAGATATACATGTACTCTGACTATTATTGTGTCATCATCATACTACATGTATATCATTATTAGGTTGACATGGAGTGATGCAAGAGATCCTAATACACCTGTTAAACCAGGACATCAAGGAAGCCCTGCTACCAACACAAGATCAAGACAGCGATCAGCTCGTCGCTCACTTGCTGTTAAGAACACCACCGATGAGCCTGTCACAGACCGTGAGACTGAAGCGCCCGACAAAGTGTCCTCAGATCGTGAGAACAGTGAGCCTGTTGATCATGTCTCAGATTCTGAAGGCGGTCCCTCTCCCGCTAGACAAAGTGTTGCAGCTGTTTCAGACAACTTCAATCCAGTGCAAGCCAGCACAGGTAACTCACATCAGACTACGAGGCGACTCACCCGACAGAGCATGGCTACTTTTCAGTCACTTGCGAATTTGACTGTAGCATCGTCAGAGAGTGAAGAGGAAGGCAACAGCGAAGTGATTCGTGGCTTACTCTCAAACACACCTCGTGCTATTGTGAGGTCATCTCCTACCAAGCAGTCTCTCCTCGCAGAAGGCACACCTCAGAGCAAAGAGAAAACACCTGATGTGACAGCAGCCAGTAAGAAAAGAAACACTCGCTCATCCAGTAGACAGTCTTCTCGGCGGACTCGTGCATTCAAAAATGATGAGCCCCTCTCTCAACAGACTCTTGCATCTGAAGCTGACGAGCCGCTTTCTCCAGTGTCTCATGCATCTGAACCTAATAGTGAATCACACTCTCAAGTGCCTGAAGCTAGTGAAACAGTTACCTCTCGTTCTCATCGTGCAACTCGACAGTCTACAAAGAGATCTACTCAAGACAAGAAGCAGCGTGAGGGTGAGGAAGACACGATCAAGTTGTCACCGTTCCAGCTATCCATAGGCCAGCCCTCATCATTCAGTTCCTCCTCTCCTCGCGTCACTGAGACCACTGTGGTAGCAAGAAGAAGAAAACCTTCTAATTCAACAAGAACCTATCGTGTGTCTGGTTTTATCTCTCAGTCTGATGATGATACCTCTGCGGCAGTAAAAGAAACTCGTGCATCTGTCTCTGTCTCTCAATCAGATTTTGATGACACAACTAAAATGTCTGAAGTAGCAAGCAAAAAATCGCGTTCCGGTCAGCATAGTGCATCCTCCTCAATGACTTCAACGAAGAGAAAAAAGAAAAGGTCCAGGTTAAATATGCCTTTGCCGAAAAGGAAATCTAGAGTAAATGTGTGTCGGAAATCAGAGCAATCCACCATTGCTGTGGGCCGTCCTAAGAAGCGACAAATGAAGCAGCGTCAAATTGAGGAGATGACAATAGAACAGTCACAGCAACTCATGAGCCCAGAAAGGAATGATGATATGACTGACCAGGAGTATGAGACTGAGCTGAATGATCAAGATGGTGAGAGTTGGTGTTCTGATTTTGTGAGGGGCTACAAGTTGTCTTGTCATATCGATAATGCTTGTTGCACTATCCTGCAGCTAAACAGTATCCCACTGTGTGATCGAAATAGTAGCTTGAAGATTTGAAGCATAATTTTGTATCATTATATAATGACCTTACAGCATACGGGTGTTTATAGCTAGCCTAGGTGACTGCATGATCAAAGGCGATGCTCAGTGGTTATATCTTGGGCAATACGAGTATTTTTCAGGAAGTGATGTCACATAGCAACACCGTAGCAACAAGATGGTGTTGTCAAAAAAAACGCACACAAGATTACACTGCCGTCTTTCAGTAACGCACTGTCATTCACCTTTAGTGACTCTATGGAGTGGGTCTACTACCATTAGCGCTTCGTTTAAGTCTCAAACGTCCTGGCTAACTCATGGAGTATGCCTTTGGGTTAGTTTTAACGCCGTCATGATGTCCCTCAGACTGGTAAAATTAATCACCCTCGGTTACCATCTCAGTAACCATGGGTTAACACTTATTATGGTAAATTTTAAATCATACAGCTTTACCCAAGTATAGGCTGTAAAGTGTTGATGCACTATTGCACGATCATATTCCATTGTGTGAACAAAATGCACATCTTCATTGCAAGGAATAATAAAACCCTCAATTCTATTCCTATTGTAGACACCATTTCGCTGGAATTTGAAATGTGCTGCTACAGCAAAATAAAAGTTATTACTTTTGTTCTGTTATGTTCTCTCACAGCCGACACTGAGGTGACTGGGAAGGAGGAAAGGAGATCTAGAGTAAACGTGTCTCGTAAATCAGAGCAATCCACCATTGCTGTGGGCCGTCCTAGGAAGAGACAGATGAAGCAGCGTCAAATTGAGGAGACGACAGTAGAACAGTCACAGCAACTCACGAGCCCAGAAAGGAATGATCATATGACTGACCAGGAGTATGAGACTGATCAAGATGGTGAGAGTTGGTCACGTTTGGTGTTCTGATTAATGGGGCTACAATTTTTGTGTTGTCCTGTGCTGACTGACTAGTATTGAAAATGCATTTATATCGTCCTCTGTATAACTGTATGCCCTAGACCATACTTTAATGTTATTCTGCAATTTGATTGGTCAGCCAGAGGTGTCCAGTAGACCACTGCTTAGTAATTATAACCACCAACCACAACAAAATTGTGTCGTAGAAACGCATGTGAGATTATACACCCATCGTTCGAAAATGTGCTGTCGCTTGACTCTGGCAATTTCTCATGGGTCTCTACTACCATGAGCGCTAAGCGCAGGTATGGTTTAAACACCTCAGCAGATGATGGATTCTCTGTGTCTACAAAATTTTAGCTCACCTTGAAAACCGAAATGGTTACCCTCGCGCTACTCATGACGTTTAAAAAGTGGTTCCGTGGTGAGCTAAATCCCGTAGACACCTCAAATCCTGAAATCCATCATTCATAGTATATTACAGCAAAATAAAATTTCAATAACTGTTATTTTGTTGTTGTGTCTCTTACAGCTACCACTGATCAGGAGGAGGAGATGGATGTCACATACATTGGTGGAAAGAAGTTTCACCGTGTCAAGGTCCATCAGCGCTCAAACGTTACTCCTGGTGTCAGAAGAAGCAAGAGGCGTAGGATAGCTCCCATTCAGCCGGGAGAGCATCTGGAGTATCAGATACACTGTGGAGTGACCCCTAGTAAATCATATGGTAAGTTAGCTCTACTGATAGATTGTGAAACAGCAAGCTGCAGGCTTTGTAAGGCAGCTTGGAGAAGGCTTAGATTTAGTCGTGCTCAATGCGTACATGCGAGTAAATGCTCGAGAGCTGCTTGCTTCAGGCTTGCATGCGAGTGTAAACTTGTGAGCGATACTGTGGCGGTTATTGGGTTAATATTTTCTCCTTTTGTAGGCAATGATCTACGATATGTGCTCAAACCAGTTGACAGTGGGTACCACTCCAGTAAGAGAAGTAGAGTGCCTCGGAGAGAGACTGTTGAAGAGGTCAGTCAGCACCAAAGGTGCATACTAAAATGTGCCTTAGGAGAATACATGTATTTGTACTGCATTTGTTTATTGTCCATAATTATGTAGAAAAATCTTGCAGACTTAAAATTAATAAAATAGTGGAAAGTCATGCAAGTTGCAACACTAAAGTTTGTCATCAGTGGGTGACTTTTGTGCAAACAACAAACAGTCATGCAATAAAACAAAGCCTTTTCAAAATTTTTGCCAAACTTATCACAACAGAGAGTACTGTTATGTAGACTCATGTAATGTATATCAGTTGTGTTATGGCGATGTCTTGTTGCATTCTCAATAATTATCTGTCTGTACAATATTGCAGGATGATGACCAGTTCATGACAGACCCTGATGATGATGAATCAGAGCTACGGATTAGTGAGTACTGCCAGTACTCATCAGTAGAGCACTCTTTACTTTCTCTCCCTCTCTCTCTCTCTCCATCTCTCTCTCTCCCTCACTCTCTCTCTCTCTCTCTCTCTCTCTCTCCCCTCTCTCTCCCCCCCTCTCTCTCTCTCTCTCCCTCCCTCACTCTGTCCCTCTCCCTCCCTCCCCCTCTCCCTCCCTCCCTCCCCCTCTCCCTCCCTCCCTCCCTCCCTCCCCCTCTCCCTCCCTCCCTCCCTCCCTCCCTCCCTCCCCCTCTCCCTCCCTCCCTCCCTCCCTCCCTCCCTCCCTCCCTCCCTCCCTCCCTCCCTCTCTCTCTCTCTCTCTCTCTCTCTCTCTCCATCTCTCTCTCTCTCACTCTCTCTCTCTCTCTCTCCAGCTACCTCACTGTCTAGTAGTACTCCTGCTAATATCTTGGGTGAAGTCCCATCAGCAAGTGACGACGTCTTTATCTACAAACTGTTCTCTAATGATCGATATTCACATGGCTACATTCAGATGAAGAGATTTGCAGAAAAGCCCAAGTGCAAGCTAGGCAATAATCATCTGGTGAGTGAGTGAGTGTGTGCTAACTTCATTCTGCGTTAATTTTAATGGCTGTGGTACATGTACCAGTTGGTTTTACAGTGACTTTAACCCTTCAAGTGCGGACAGCAATTCTATGCTCTATTTTGTGAATTTCACTAACCTTTGAAACCATTAGACAGACAAACTAGCGCTGTGATCACTGTTAATATGCAAAATCAACTTGCACAACGTGCGGGCTTGTTGTCAATGACAATTGCGGTTAACCACGCCCACTTGACGATCTACCAACTGTCGTGTGCTAGAATCACTCTCACCGGAGCAAAAAACGCCGCTTGTTTGGTCAAAACAGCACGTGTGAGACAAAGTTAGTGCACGTATGGCTGCTTTTTATGTCAAGAAGCCCCTGGAGATCCAGTGGTGCTAGGTAATCCCGCCATAGCTCTGCTTGGCGGGGCCGCAGGCCCCGCCAATGGCTCGCAATCACACCCCACATAGCTGTATTTGGTCTATAGGTGAAATAAACTATCTTCGAATTTTAACGCCCACTTCCGGTGACGTCAAACTTGCCGGGCGACTATAGTCGCCCGCCGCTTGTGAAGGGTTAAAGTAAAAATACATTTTGCCCCCCTGGTGTGATCCACGGGAAAATAAACGGACATTTGCAGTCTGTAAATGGTCTATTCATGATCAAGCTGTGCTGTGAGTTTTTTTGTGTGTATTCTTCTCCACAGATAGGTATGGTAGTGAAGGGAAGAGTAACAGTGAGCATCAATGGAAATGAATTCACTGTCAAGCCTCATTCTTGGTTCCAAGTGCCTCTAGGTACGTAAACCAACTAGTTCCTTCACAAGAGGGCCTGGTATACACTCTGTCTGTGCATGCTCTGATTTTCTAGGATATCTGATGTTAATTTTTTCGTACTACATTATAGGGCTGAAACGAATACTTGTACTATTCGACTATTTGATCGTTTTGACTGTATTCGAATGCTATTGCAGTTATTCGAATATTAGTTTGAAGTCTTTTAGCAATTGGGAAACTTGGGCTATTTGTAACCAGTCCACATATCAAGCCCGAGCCCTGACTTTATGTTGATATACAACTTTCTAACATATTTTGTTCTTGCGCACTGGTTGCTAGAGCTAGTTTTATTCCGATAATAGAGTATTCGACTATTCGTTCGTTTTAGCTAGTGACTATTCGAACATGAAAATTTGTTATTCGTTTCAGCCCTACAGTACATTATTATGATTTAGTAGCATAGCTCAGTAATTGTAAGCCTCTTCATGCTCACCTAAAGATGTTAGATACGTTGCCAGCACCGTGATTTTTTATGCATGAGCAGACTGTGTTTACCATTGTCTCATTTAGAGGGACACTGGGACGAAGCTGTTGATGCTTGAAGCATTTTGTATTTTCAGATTTAATTTTGATCATAAACTTATCAATTTTGAACAAACCACCAAAATGACTGGCCGTTCTGTTTAGAATAGTACTGTAAATTTGCACATGTTTTCGAATTCATAAACGCTCTCAAAGTGCAGAAATTTTCGCATGTTCCCATACATTTATGTTGGAGCAAATTTTACCCACAAAAATTTCAACAAAATTTTAAATGGCTATTGTTTATCGTCTTCCATATAGTCTAGCTCCTGACTAAGATTTGTATGCGATTAATTGATAACTCAACTGTTTTAGGGTAATTTGACCCCAAGGAATAAGATGTGATATTTGCCAAATTGTCTATCCGCTGCGAAATACCCGAAAATGACCACGCCCTTTGTATCGGCAGTGTCACTAACAATAATTTCTCTATCTTCATTACCATGTTTAGTAACCTACTTTCTAGCAACTGTTCTAAGGTAATATGACCCTAAGGAATGTATTGGGATGTGTGCCAAAACCAATATTCACTGCAAAAAATGGCTACAGCTTTCAGAAATGCATTAACATCTCTATTTTAAAGATTTTAATATTTTAAGATTCTGATGATTTGAAAACTGTACAAGTACAGGGTATTACCAACAAAAAGACACAATTTATTAACTTGAGGAGTCACTTAGGCAGTATTCAATATTACAAAAATGATGTTCACAAAAATTAAGTTATTCAGTGGTACGGTTTTTGCAAGATTCACCTCCTTTACACTTGCAGTATTTGCAAAACTTGATTCCAGCTACCCTGCAGTGACATATCCATTCTTGTGGGCACATTTACCACATGTACATGTACAAGAATCAGGAAGGTCTTCAGGCCTGGAGGTAGCAATACCAGGAACTATTAAATTTTCTTTGTGAAACCATACAACTCAGCGTTCATTTCTAAACCATCTTTAAGTGGGGCTTGTATCCACAGCTGTTGTTGATAATATGCTTTTGAATATGCTTTCTTGCATTGGCTGAAGTGCAGGGAATTTTCTTAAAGTGCATTTTGAGGGAATTGCTATTAAAAGGAGCAAGACGCAGTCATCAAATGTTTCCAAGTCTTTTGTTGGCTTGAGACACCTTACTACAGCACTGGAGACAAGCTTGCATGGAAAGTGTCTCCCTGCACTCCGTGCTCTGACTGGATGTGATACAACTAGCAAGATTTCTACGAAGCGTGAACAACAAATTAACACTGATACAGAACTTCAAGTCTTTGACAACTCAGAGAGACGGCAGAAAATTATCTAGTAAGGTGTCTCAAGCCAACAAAAGACTTGGAAACATTTGATGACTTGCGTCTTGTTGCTTTTAATAGCAATTCCCTCAAAATGGACTTTGAGAAAATTCCCTGCACGTCAGCCAATGCAAGAAAGCATATTCAAAAGCATATTATCAACAACAGCTGTGGATACAGGCCCCACTTAAAGTTGGTTTAGAAATGAACGCTGAGTCGTATGGTTTCACAAAGAAAATTTAATAGTTCCTGGTATTGTTACCTCCAAGCCTGAAGACCTTCCTGATTCTTGTACATGTACATGTGGTAAATGTGCCCACAAGAATGGATATGTCGCTGCAGGGTAGCTGGAATCAAGTTTTGCAAATACTGCAAGTGTAAAGGAGGTGAATCTTGCAAAAACCCTACAGCGGTTTTCCAAGATCTTGCAACGATCAACCGTCAACGGCCGACCGTAAACGAGGACTACGCATGCGCAATGTGATCTCAATGGGAATGGATGCAGCTCTCAGAGCTCTTGTGACAGCTTGGTAACTCGACTCACGGTGGAAGGAAGTAGTAGACGTCTACTTCTAACTTCTCTGCGGGTGTACACAATTTTTATCTTCTCTCAGACAGAGTTACGAACACGCATGCGTGCGACGCTTGACGGTACAGTATACTAGTATTGCAAGATCTCGGAAAACCGCTGTATCACTGAATAACTTAATTTTTGCCTAAGTGACTCCAAGTTAATAAATTGTGTCTTTTTGTTGGTAATACATTATACCCTGTACTTGTACTGTTTTCAAACCATCAGAATCTTAAAATAAACTCTTTAAAAATAGAGATGTTAATGCATTTCTGAAAAAGCTGTAGCCATTTTTGTTTTTTGCAGTGAATATTGGATTTGGCACACATCCCAATACATTCTTTAGGGTCATATTACCTTAGAACAGTTGCTAGAAAGTAGGTTACTAAAATGGTTAGGAAGATAGAGCAATTATTGTTAGTGACAATGCCGATAAAAAGGGCGTAGTCGTTTTCAGGTTGATAGACAATTTGGCACATATCACATCTTATTCCCTGGGTCAAATTACCCTAAAACAGTTGAGTTATCCTCTCCTAAATTAAATGCCTCTTAGTCAGGGCCTAGACTAATACTGTCTCTGTGTTCTTCTCTTGTCCAGGATCAGTATATGGGTTAATCAACTACCAGCGCTCTAATGCTGAAATCTATTACACAGTTCACAAAAACATGTCACATTAGACTCAACCACTTCACTCTAACACTGTATTCCAGATAATCTGTATTATTTGACATGTGCTTGCTGCAAATGAAATATTATAATAATTATAGTAGATAGATTACAGTCCGTAGATTGGTGACAGATTCCCGTGGATCGTATAAAAAATATTCATGACTACAGTTTCACACAGCGCTTATTGCAATTTCTAATCTGTTTTCAGTTAGAAATGATCAAGTATTTGCTTCAAGCGTTTAAATGATCGGCAAATCTATTGTGATTTGCACATCTATCTGTCAGTATCTTGAGCTCTAGGTGAGATTTCATGTAGCAACTGCACGTCACATAAAGTAGCCTTGACTGATGGTTGATACTCGAGCTATGATCCATACATGGTCAGTGATAGAGTGGAGGATGCATGTACATATGTTGTGCACAGGTGCTGTCTTCTCACGGACATCTAGCTGCTAAGATTAGCGCATAATATAATACGTAGGTCAGCCACACCTTAATTATTGCTGGTTCCAGCCACACCTACGTTGCATTGCCTCGTGACTTTGATGAGCAGTGTGCCAGTGTCGCAGAAAGATGGGCTCAAACACTATTGTCGTGGCGCTACTGTTCGCGCTCCATCTGACCAGCACGGTCTATGCAGATCAAAAGTCTTTTGACTGCAAAATGAGGCAGATGGCGATGGATTTCGCTCGCAAGATTCAACCCTTTCGATCGGCGGACAAGTTCCAGCAGGTGGCTGATGCCCTGAACGGAGCTCAAGAGGCACAGGGTTGCAACGTGACCGTGTCGAAAACTGTTCCTATTAGCAGGCTGTTCGCGGAGAAAAGGTTACTGCGACGATCGACCAGTGGTCCATCCTTCTACGTAGATCCTGTCATGGGAAAGGACGATGGGAACCAGAATGGAACAATGCAATCGCCTTTCCTGACCATTGGATATGCAGTCAACATCACCAGAAAACAGTCTGGTCCATCAACAATATTCTTACGAAAGGGAACATTTTACCTCGACAGTACGATTGAACTTGGGCCAAGTGACAGTGGTCTGACAATCACAAACTACCAGGATGAGGAAGTTTGGATCAGTGGAGGGAAAGTGATAAAACCTAGCTGGAAAAATATTGGCTCAGGTGGTAGTAACATGTATATGGCAGATCTCTCATCAACTGGAATTACTGATGTACCAGGATTTCGAGTGGACAATATGCGCGGTATACGTGCACGCTATCCTAATGCAGATCCTGAACTAGGCTTTGGCTCATCATTAAAAGCAAAAAGCTGGGCCAAGTCAACCCTTCCATCAGAACCTGACCAGACGATCAACCCAGATACTCCTGTACGATCATCTGGCCAGATGTTCCAGCACTA
Source organism: Haliclona indistincta (assembly GCA_964017065.1). NCBI lineage: Eukaryota > Metazoa > Porifera > Demospongiae > Haplosclerida > Chalinidae > Haliclona > Haliclona indistincta. Next base: position 6,756,091 of record OZ024787.1, on the reverse strand, counting down.
TCAACTAGGTGTTGGTGGCTGTTGTAAGAACTTTGTTCCTGATGCTGGTTACTGGTGTGGCTCTAAGACTCAAGGAGGAGGAGCATTTACCTATCATGTACCATCTGGCATGGTAGCTGACAAGTCTGTACTACCAAATCAGCCGTACACGAATGCTACAGGAGCAGTCGTACAGTGCTGGCGACCGGGACATTGGGCAAGCTGGATGTTCGAAGTAGGAGACTATGATTCTGGGACTGGAACTTTCACATTCAGTAGAGGTGGATTCCAAGGAGCTCGTGGAAGCAATAATGGAGCTGAGTTCTATATTGAGAATGTAATGGAAGAGCTGGACTCACCAAATGAGTGGTACTTTGATCCAAACACACTAGAGCTTTCCTTCTGGTATAATGCAAGTGCTGGAACCGAACCTCCAGCAGACACGCCTTATGTAGTAACACAACTCAAGACACTGATCAAGATAGTCGGAACACAGGACAATCCAGTAAAAGGAGTTAATATTTCAGGTGTCAACTTCCGTGACACTTGTTACACGTACCTGGATCCTCATGGGATGCCCTCTGGAGGAGACTGGGGTCTACAGCGCATGGGAGCTATATACTTAGAGGGTACGGAAATGACTGTGATTGAAGATGGTATCTTCAGTCGACTAGACGGCAATGCTATCATGATCTCGGGATATAACCGCAATGCTACGGTGCAGAGAAATGAGTTTGTGTGGATCGGTGATACAGCCATTGCATCGTGGGGCGACACCACTGGAACTACAGTGCCAGGAATGGGATGGGACGGAACTGATGGAAACCAGCCTCGCTTCAACCGAATACTGTACAACTTTGTACATGAGCTAGGAATATGGGAGAAACAGTCGTCATTCTACTTTCAGGCCAAGTCTTGTCAGAATGAAATCCGTGGGAACATATTCTTCAATGGTCCCAGAGCAGGCATTAACTTCAATGATGGATTTGGCGGAGGTAGCAACATTACGGAAAATCTTTTGTTCAATACTTGTCGAGAGTCAGGTGACCACGGACCTTTCAATAGCTGGGACAGGCAGGTGTATGTTACCAAGGTGAAGAATGGCACAGCACAGCCTGATAAAGCTTACGATAATATCTACAGTAACTTTATTATTGCGAACTACAACAGCCAAGAAGCCATTGACAATGATGATGGGTCTAACAACTATAACACACATGATAACTTCTTTGCCTACAGTGGAAATGGAATGAAGAATGATTTTGGTGGTCATGACAACCACCATCACAACAACATTTACGCATATGTTGGGCATGGCTATGGCATTGTTGGTCAGCTACCAGGCCATGTGGACATGTTCTATGATAACACTGTTGTTATGACTAAAGATGGTGACTATGGTAATGGCGCATGCAGTGGCTCAGCAATGACTGTTGTCCATGACAATCGCATTCATACTCCAACCGGCAAAGTGACTGAATGTGGCATGAGCCTTAAGGACTGGCAAGCCAAGGGGAATGATCCGGGTACCACAGCAGATGTGTGGCCTAGTGATGATGATCTAGTGAGCGCAACTAAGAAACTGCTGGATTTTTGATTTATTGTAAACAGCTGACAGTCGATGCTTGTAGATTTTGCTGACAATGAATGTGACGTTTTGGCTGAATGCAGTAGACATGCTACTAGTGACTAGTACTTTGTTCATAGCGAACACTAGCTAGTTTGTTATTCTCAAAATATTATTGTTATAATAGCTGTTCTGAACTGTCACAACTCGATCACGGTGCAGTCTGCATGACTGAAGCACGTACAAAAATGGTCAGCTAATCTTACGTCAGCCTCATGTAGATAAACTCAGCTCACAAAATGTAGTTCTATTCTGCAGCTGGCTGCCTACCTCTCAAGATGCATATACGGATGATGCACTGTTGTGTTACTTTAGAGCAATAACCTCTTTCCAACCCACATCATCAAGGAAAGGAGGGTGTGGTCTGGGGACAAGGCATCTATTTTATTGTCGAAGCAAGATGACTACTACTTCAATGTCATGTAAGACAACAATGCCTCTTGCAATTTCTAATCAAACATTTTGAAACTCTAGCATTATTCACAAACGCACAATAATGAAAAGTTGAAAATATCATTTGAGTTGAATTCTCGAAATATGACATACAATGTATACACATAATATTAATATAAGAGAATTCCGGTCCTGTGTTGTGGTGTGTTGCTATCTAGCGCAGTGCCGGCTGATGGGGTGGAGTCAGGGAAGTTCTCTGTCCTCAAGAAATCTGTACTCAAACGTAAAACCATCCTTCTTGCGTTGCGCCCATTTCTCATAGTCAAAGTAAATGTATGTACCCTGAGAAGACGGTGAGAGAGAGGAAAGACAAATGAGCATTGCTTACCATCTCGTACTCGTCGGTAATAGCCTTGGGTTCCTCAAGGCGCTGGAACCATGTCATATATTTTGTGTGGAACCGCCAAGAGAGCTTCTTGAGTGCCTTAGCCGCCATATACTGTGCCTTTGTGCCCTGTGTGAAAGAAAAATGAAAAGAGAGTGAAGAAGGATATAAAGATGGAGGAGGAGTGAGTACCTCCATGTAGTAGAACATGAAGAAAAGACTCTCTATTGAGAGACGCTGGTAGAATTCAAATGAGTCCATGAGTGGAGGAGGGTGTTGGTGATGATGGTGGGCAGTGGGATATGGGTTACGCTGTAGATACGGTCTGCAAAAAAAACAAAACAGAAAGAGTTAGAGCCGGGTAACATATACATCATAACAAAACACATTAGAGGGCAAAGCATGTGAGAGTTACAGCGGTTTCGCTACTTCTTGCAATGTAAAAGTGTCAACCGTAGAGCGTAAACCGTGTTCAATCTGAATCACGCAATGTAATAAACCTTCCAAATAAGGCACGGATCACGCTTTACGGTTTTGTGGCTGTTGCAAAGAGTAATAAAACCGCTGTAAAATACTGGTTCAAGGAGGGGTAAGAACCTCCCATTTGAAACTGAACAAGAGTTGTGTATTAGCATTCCATACCTCACTCTCTCTGAGTCAGATAGCTGTGGTAGGTGCTTGTAAGATGATTCCAGCATTCTCAGTTGCACCACACGATCACTGCTGAGAGGGATGGGGCCCAGAGGAGCTACCCCTAACAACGGCTGGAGCTGTGGATCAACACGATTGCTCCTTCCTCCTGTTCCGCCGAACCCTCCGGACAGCATGCTCTCTAGCCGAGACCCAGGAGCTGCTACAGACGGATCCAGAGTATCTACAAGAGGAAGAACAACTGGTTTAGTGCCTGTGATATTGACTCACGTCTAATGACTTGTTCTTGATCCTCTGATTTGTTCTCTTCCAATAGATCATGCGATGCTACCACCTCAGCAGCGATGGACTTGAGAGACGAGAGACCTTGAGCAGCCACAATGCTGTCACTAACTGTGGGTGATGGCTATGACAAAACAGAAACCAGCTTACATGTAGTTTAACAATAATGTGCTAGTGAATAACATGCATGTAACTATTTTAAATTAAATATCACAGTTGTACTACTGTGTTGCACGTGAGGGAAAATACCGTATAGCGGGAAATTTTTGTGGGAAAAATTTTTCACGAATTTCGCAAATTACAGGCTATTCGCGAAAATATTATCCGCAAATGCTGTGCAAATGTCTTGTTTTTGTTGACAAAGAAAGGGCAATAGCACTGATTTGCGAAATCCTCTATTTCGCATATTCGCGAAATTTTCTCCCGCAAAAATTTCCCGCTATTATGATACAAGATGTTGTGCTGTTGCTCACAGCAGTCACTGGAAATCTGAAGTTGTCAAATGGTGCCCCAGGGTTGGTGTGTGGTGAGCCCGATATAGCTGCAGATATGGCACTAGCAATGGTGGAGGTCGGGGAGAAGGAAGAGGAGGAGGATCGAACGGGAAAGTTGAACGAGCTTGATATCGAAGAAGTCATTCCCTGTAACCCAGCAGATGACGAACCTGCAGAACAATAGTATACAAATAAATTGAAGGGTTCCAGTGGAAAACGACAATTAAACGTTTTACGTATATTGCGATAGAACAAAGCTGGACGTTCGGATTGTCACCACACCAATGCAGTTCTATGCGCGTGTGTCAAAGCGCTGATTGTTGAACACTATTAATTGTACTAAGGGTTCTTCAAGTATTGATGCAGACTAAAATTATAAGCTATAAACAGCGGTGTTTCACTATTAAAACAAGCGCTCTAGACCGGGCTCAATGATGTACACACTGTATGACCGAGAAAGATGAAGTCAGGTCAGAGAATACAGTTAAAATGTTTAACTTATACACAAGAAAAGGGACCATGTTTATAGTGATAGCATTGAGTACTTCTAGGCAGTGTACGCTTTTTTAGTGCTAGAGCACCTCCAATGCACATACACATGATAGTGTTAAAAGAACCCAGTACCAACTGCACTTCAACCCACATGTGTATGTTGGACTGAGTGTACCTAGGTCCAACTGCACTCCAACCCACATGTGTATGTTGGACTGAGTGATCTAGGTTCAAGTTCAACTCAAATTCACCAAAACTGGATCCCAGCAGATAAAATATGATCATAAGCTCTCTAAGTTCAACCCCTGGTTAGCACACTAGTGCAGAATGCTTCTAAAGTGCCCAGTACACGACCTGAACATACCTGAAGATGCTACTGATGGTTGCTGAGGGTCACCAATTCCTAGACCACCCAAGCCACCTGGTGGCTGATTGAGACCAGGCGAGAATAACGACGGTGCTGATATTGACGATGGTGTAACACCAATCCCTCCATTGCCACTGCCAGATGAGTCTGTTCTCGTGAGTGCTATTCCACTGAGCGATGAGCCTGAATGTGAAGACGTGAGTTGACCTCCTGACGTAGATGAGATGGGGAGCGAGGCTGGTCCCAGCTGAGCCACATGGATGGGTGAGAGAGAGGGAGCAGTCTGAGTGGCAGGGCTCTCTCCAGGAGAGCTGTTGACCGATACTGAGAATGAGCTCAAACTAGGTGACATGGCTGGAGAGAGAGAGAGGCGGGAAGGGATAGAGAGGAATAGTAAGGAAACTAACACAAGGCATCACAAACAAGAAATTGAGATTTGATTTTGCTATCTACATGAAGCAAAGTAAGATTAATACATTATATATTCAAGCTATATGAACAATATCATGAAAACCTGCTATACAGTGCTTGTATATGTGTATCACTCACCCGACTGTATCGATGATGGAGTGCTGTTGCTATCGTGAGCAACAGATGTACCGGCACCTGTGCTAGTAGCTATGACAACGGCTGATGATGAAGTAACAGAAGTGATGGCAGAGGCTAGTGATAGTGATGGTGCCTGTTTGTCCTGTGTTGAGGAAGGGGTTAACGAGGGAGAGAGCGATGAAGAACTGGAGCTAGAGCGACTGTGCTGCTGTGAGTAGCTACCAGAAGATTCCAGTGATCCTCTCACTTGGTGTGGTAGTGTGACAGGTGGGTGTGGGAGACTGGGCACGGCCTCACTCTCGGGTTGTGAACCCAGTAACTATAGCAACAGAAGAAATACTTACATAACACAAATTCTACAAAATTAGTCAGTACTACTTACTGATGGTGGTTGTGATGTTAGAGGCGTGGTGGTAGGATGAGGGGTCTGGTTCCCTCCTGCAGCCACAGCGTACGCATGAGGAGGTTGAACTGTTGAAGGCGTCGATGCTCCATTGTTGCCGGGTTGTTTCTGTGTTGCTGTGTGAGAGGGCTGAAGTGGTAAAGAAGCGGTTTTCAAGGATTTAGCACTGGCGACAGTTGGTGTGGGTGTTTTTAGAATGGGACCAGAAGGTTGACGACTAGGATTGGACGAGTTTTGTAACAAACTCTTTGGGCCTGGTCTTCTTGGGCTCTGTGGTACAATCTATTGTGAAAGAGAGAGAGAGAGAGAGAGAGAGAGAGAGAGAGAGAGAGAGAGAGAGAGAGAGAGAGTGAGAGTGAGAAAGAGTGAGTGAGATAGAGTGAGTGAGATAGAGAGAAAGAGAGAGAAAAGAGAGAGAGAGAGTGAGTGAGAGAGAGAAAGAGAGAGAGAGAAAGAGAGACAGAGAGAGAGAGAGAGAGAGACAGAGAGAAAAAGAGAGAGAAAGTGAGAGAGAGAGATAGAGAAAGAGAGAGAGAGAGAGCAATGAAATGTTTGATTGGCAAGAGCCACTGTACCTCTGATCCACCACCGTCACTGCTGACAGATGTCTTTCCTCTTCGCCTCTCTTCAAACAGCTCCTATGCAAAACATAACTCGAGCAGTGCAACTTTCATTACAGTATGCTCTGACAAGTAGTCTACAAACACGACCAAACACTGTATAAAAATCTCAACCACACCTGTGATGTCGATTTGATCGATGTAGGTGTTTTCGGCGACAGGGGACCACTAGAAATCGGGGAGTGAGCTGCTACCGGGCTAGTGACCTCATCTTCAGGAGCAAAGTGAGTTGCTCCAGGTACTAAGAAACACCGTAAACAATTATTCATTGCTAAGTACTATAGTATACCGTTCGCTGCATCCTCGAGTGAAAGGTCTTCGTATATAAGTTCATTCTCGGCGAAGTCTGGCTCTTGATTGCTCTCGACGTAGTAGTTGAGATCGTCTTGTATTGATTTGACCTCCTCTGTCTCCATGGAACAGTTATCCATCATTCTCATGATGCCCTGTGAAGGAAGGAGAGGTGGAAAAAAGTTGACAGTTTCTTTTGGGAGTACTGTAAACACGACTAAGACAATACACTGGAAATGAGGAAGTTTGGTAAGAAATTAATTTTTACTGACTTCGAGTTTTTTGATGTGAAATCTATGTCTGTCTACCCATTCAGCCAACTCATCTACACGATCTTGTCGCTGTAATGCAGGCAAAAATGAACCAACAAGAAGAGGAACCAATTACATCTCTGTCCAGTTTCTTCTTCTTTGATCCAACACGTATAGATTCTATTTCAGACTCGAATTGATCGATCTGCATCTGTAGGTCATTGAGGCAGTCCATCAGCCATTGCCTGACTTCCTCCTTCTCCTTCTGCGCTGGATCAATTTTGGTAGCCAGACCAAGCCCTGACATCGAAACGAAATTGAAGAAAATGTTCAAATTTTAAATTCTGTTTCAAATTGTACCAACCTTCCTTTGAGTAGGCTTTCATTTTAGTTTCTCTCTCGATCACTTTGAATCTCTCCATTTGCTACAGGATCAGAAACCCCTCCCACTCACACCTGAGCACACACCCACTATCACTCACTGTCTCAATCAATTTTCTCTTCTCCATAAGTTCTCGCTTGTCCTTGATGTCGTTCGAAGTCAGCCATGTCTTGATTTGATCACGAAGACGCTGAAGACAGCAGTACACACATGAAATGTGAATGTACCAATCACACAGGCTCAGCTTACTTGGAGTTTCTTGATCTCCTTCTTTAAATCAGCCTCATACTTTTCTTTCTGATTGGCACTGGTAGCATTATGCACCTTGAAAAATGGAGGAGGAGGGGTTGAAGGAATGCTTGTTCAGTTTCTTCTTTGTACCTTCTGCCAAATGTCTTCAAACGTCTCCACTCCCTCTGTTACCTTCTTCATGCATCGCTCGATTTCTCCTAAACGAGACAGACACGACTAGTAACACGCTAGTTAGACGCCCCTTTCTCATTCTTATTGTCTACACCTTGCAGCTTCCTTTTATCTGCCATGGCTAGTAGTTTGAAAGAAGCTAGACCAGTGCATTGACGGGCTGGGCCGAGTTCTTGTTCAAGAGGACACAAACAGCTCTCTTACAACCTCGTGCTGGACGGTTAATTAGAACCTACAAGTTTACAAGCTGGATCACGTGAGGTTACGCGGGCAAAATTGAAACGTTCACGTGATCTGCTGCCATGGAGGCAAACACGAAATAACAAAAAGTGCTCGAGAGAAAGCCCTCAGGGTGTATCATGTCTCAGCAGAACAGCGCGCGTCTTGAGCTCGTTGTGACGGGCAAACTACCACCGTCGTCTGGGCACACGGTATAAATTTACAAACCCTGTATAAATTTGAGCCTGCATTGTTTGTTTACTCAGAGAAGACCTGGCACTGGAACTCGCACAAAACGAAAAAAGCCATCTTCTATTAGACAAGAGTGAGTGTTGCATGTAATGTAAAATGTAATCTTTCTCCTAACACCATGTGACTGACACACATCCATGTCTTCCACAGACCGCTAACATTAAGGCCTCAGTCTGTCCCAGTAACTCCACTCTGGGATGATACTGTAAGCTACATACATGAAAAATAACACCAATATTTTCTCTCCTTGTCATCCTCTCTAGTCTCCACTTGCTGTCCAGTCCACACCAATCCCTCTCAGTTCTCGCTCCATCTCCTCTATTCACTCGTCCTCCTCTTCCTCGCTCTCTAAACACATCCACAGAGCGGCCTCCATTCCCTCGAACCCTCCAACCTACTACCCCATCTCATCACCCTCTCAAAGAGCAAAACGAGCACTAACACCAAATAACAGGAGCAGACAAACACCAGAGAAGAGACCGGCAACTTCTCAAGTACCTCCTCTGTCAAGAAGACAACCTGAGAGAGAGTCAAAGACAAAGCAACGTGTAGATGCTCTCACTGACAGTGTTGATCAGCTGTCCTTAGAGGTGGATGATATTCTATCGGGTATACGCAATGGGGATTACTTGTCCTCTCCTGAAAGAACTGACAGTGAAGTACAATTGAACAGACAGGCTAGGGTATTAGTGAATGAAGAACAGGAGGAGGAGATAAGATGGAGCAATCAGTATCATGCTAGTGATGAAGAGGAAGAAGGAGCCGACATTGTAAGACATGAGGTAGAGGTAACTGCAGCCACACAGCTACAGCGATGGTATCGTAAAGAGAGGGAGAGGAGGGAGAAGGCACGAGTGCAGTCTCTGCTGGTGGAGAAGAGAGACGAGTTAAACCAGAGTAGAGAGGAACGTGAAAGACAAGCCTTGGATGAGGTTAGTGTTGTAAATGTAACAGCAAGCTAGCCTAGCTTCTTATTGTTCAGGTAGAGAGCAGAGCTAAGGAAGAGGCTGACAGATTGCAGAGGAGAGCTGCTAGGCTCCAGGCTAACCGCAAGGCAGCCATTGAATCACTGAAAAAGAAGAGAGAAGAGAAGCGAATAACAGCAGAGAGAGTAGCTCAGGAAGAAATGGTGAGTGCTGATTGCTGAGAGGATCAGATTTGTTAAATCTTATCTTCAGGCAATGCTGGAGGCTAGTGGTAAAGTAAAGAAACCAGGCTCAACTCAGAAAACTAGGAGAGTACCAAGGATTGCAGCAACACTGGGCAACAGTGATCCACCTCAACCTGTGCCTGCCCCAGCTGGTGATGGTGATACTGCAGATATCGTCCAGCCAGTTGTGAATGGTGATACTCAGCCACCTGTTAGTGGTGGTGATATGGAAGATGCTGCTCAGCCTGTTGCAAGTAGTGGTGTGAGAGAGAGTCAGTCAAAGAATTCCAAATCACCACCTCCCGCACTGCTGGAGGAATTCTTTCAGGTATAGTAGGTTTGCACGAAGTTCGGAAAATACATACATGCTAAATGATGCTATTGCATACAAGTATTTTTTCTTTCAGGCTGGTCCACGCAAGCTCCCTGCTCAAAGCCCTACTAAAGAACCAGCTCCTCCTTCTCCCCAGCACAAGCCGTCCACTATGGACAACATCTTTCACACACTGCGACAACTAGAGGAAGCTCCACCTCCTCTCCCAGGCCCTCCCACAGAAACAGACAGCATCGGTTACCTGTCAGCTACTAATCTGCACAGAATGACCACCACAGCATACCAGAATGGTCTATCCGACAGCAAGCTGCACACCATCCTATCGTATCTGGATCAAGTAGAGAGAGGAGACCAGCAACCAGCTGCACCAGAAAGACAAGAAGCAAAGAGAGATGAAGTCCAGCTAACTCAGCAGATGCAAGCTGCTTCAGTAGTCGCTACAGACGTAACCTCCACTATAATGTCACAGCGTCTAGACATAGAGAACAAGAAGAAGACTATTGAGATGCTTCAGAAGGCACTGACACACCAGCGAGAGTTGACCATCTACCACACAAAGGAGATGGAGAAGGATGCTCAGAAGAGGTTAGAGCTGCAGCGACAAGAGTATGAGACCACGGTACAGCGTCATCAGTGCTTCATTGATCAGCTGATCGAGGATAAAAAAGTGCTTAGTGATAAGTGTGAAGTGTTAGTGAAGGAGCTGAGAGAGACCAACAGCAAATACAAGAACAAGATCAGAACCTTGGAAGACACGTAAGGAAAAAATATCATTTACTGATAGTTGCACTGTTACAACATCTTTACCATAATCTATGGTTTTTTCACTCATCAACTCTGTGTAAAATTAGATTTGATATTTTGCTCACCTACTCTCTTTCTCCCTCTCTCTCTCTCTCTCTTCCACTTTCTAGTCATGCTGCTGTAATGGAGAAGCAGAGACAGACTGCAGCAGCGTCTGACAAGCTGAAGAGAGAGCGCTGGAAGTCAGAGGAGACACGCAGGATCAAGGAAGCTACCGTTAAGAGTCTGGAGCCAGAGATACAGAGAATCATTGCTAAAGGGAAAGCTGAGATACAGAAACTAAAGGCATTCCATGAGGTACGACAGAACATAATACTACCTGTGAACATACAATAATGTTAGCAAGAGTACATTACCACATACATTACCAGAGTATGCACATCAAGAGTGGATGTGAATGCTAATACTTGGTCAAATTTAATAGTGATTTTCTCTTCCTTTGTCCTGCTGGTTAGGCTGAGCTCCTGCAATCTGATGAGAGAGCTAGTAGGAAGTTTTTACAGCAAACAGAGGAGCTTCGCACACAGCTAGCACAAGAGAAGGAGCTAGCCTGCACACACGAGAGAGAACTGGCACGACAAAAGTCAGTAACCAGCACTACCATATTTACCAACTAAGGGATCTTAGTTAAGACAGGCCTAGTGCTTTGGAAAATTATTGACAGGAGGTTTTTCTTATCTATTATCTTCTTGTCTTTGTCTCAGGTATGAGCAGCTAGCTGAGCAGGAGGAGAGGAGCTATCAGCAGTTGAGGAGGAAGCTGTACACTGAGTTACAGCAGGAGAGAGACAAGGCAGCTCAGGAGACGATGTCACAACAACAGCTGATGGAGGGAAGACTGCAGGAAATGAAGGTACCTAATTGACATGTAAAAATCAAGTGTAATGAGAGCGAAACTGGTTCGAGATGTACATGATTTATTCAGCCAAATCGATTGCATTTGCCTGTAAATGGATATGTGCACTATGCATGAATAGCCAGATAGGACCTAACATTGAGCAAGCTGATTAGCAAATGTGTCCATACTCTCACAGGAATCACATGCTGCTCTGATGGAGAGAATGAAGGCAGAGCATGAAGCAAAGATAGCTGAGATGCAGAGAAGGCACAATGTAAGCATCCACATGCAACTTTGAACTTATCAAATACTGATTATTCCTTTAGACCGAGGTACATGAGGTTAGTGAGCGAGCAGCTATTGAGAAGACATCATGGGAGGAGCACTACATGAAGCGACAAGAGGGGATGCTGTTGGGCAGAGAGAGGGAGATGAGAGAGGAACTGAGGAGGGAGAGAGATGCTGAGATAGAGACTGTGATCCAGCGACTGGAGCAAGAGACAGCAACCACAAAGGAGGAGTGTGAGAAGGCAGCAGAATCGAGAGTACGGTGAGAGAAAAATATTAGTGACATTACTCGTCAAAAATTAGGATACTTGTGTGAGTGTGCAATATTTTTCACAGGCGAATTCGGGAGAAGTGCGAGACTGAGCTGAGAGAGGTTGAAAGATCAGAGAGAAACACCCTTCAAAAGTTCAATGCAATGAAGGTACTGAGACACATTGTATGTGCTTACTTGTTGATGGTACATGGTCTTCCAGTGTCAACTGACTGAGAGAGAGGGAGATGTGACTAGGTTGAGGACACAGCTGAGACAAAGAGAACAAGAGGTTGAGGAAGTAAATGAGGTAGCGTCGAGACTAAGCAGAGAGCGAGATCGAGTGACAGAGATTGTCAGACAAGAATTTGCTGACAGGCAAGCCAACTGCAAGCATCATTGTGATATATAAACAAATATTTTTAGATTGATAGCTATTGAAGAGGAGAACCGTCAAGTGAAGATTGACATGAGTGAGCTAAAGGCACGTCATAAGGCAGAGCTGGAGAGAATGGCACGAGGGAAGGAGCGAGAGCTGGAGGAGGTGCACGAGAGAGTGAAGCAGGCACTGGCTAAGAAGGAGGGTAACCTAAGATCCATGAGAGGTCAACATGAGGTGAGAATAGTGCTGAATGTAGCAAGCAGTGTGACTGACTGGTTGTTTAAAATCACAGGCTGCACTGAAGAGAGCAGAGCACCTCGAGATGTTGCTAGAACAACAAAGAAAAGAGCTACTAAACAGATAGTGACAGAATTCTAAAAATCAATAAGAAAAATAACACATACACCATCAAAATTTATTGTCATATCTACATTAATTTCTATTGAGTTGTGCCCCTATTGTTCCTCCGGGATGATTGTTCTTAAAATCGTCTATCGACACTCTTCTTCTGCTCATTAGCTCACACAGCAAACCATTACACACCATCTCCTGTAGAGAACATTTGCAAAGTAGTAAAATAATACGTCAAGTGCTTGCTAGTCTTTGGTTTCAGAGCTGAGCCTGTGCACATCATGCTGCTCACATTATTACCCCTCAGTATTATAGTAATGTCCAGTAACTATAATATGTAGCGTACCTGTAGTACAATAGATGAGGTGGGTAGTAGTCCAAATGGTTCCTCTATTGTCACACTGGAATATTCAAGATGAGCTTTGCTAACACGGGACAATGGGTTGCCTGATGTGAGTGAAAATGCAGAATGACATCTACGTTTTCATTATGCACTACTGTTTATGAATGCACCTGTCGTTCCAGTGATTGATATCACATCCACACCTCTCTCTGACAACAGAGTAGCCACATTCACGCACTCAATTGTTTTTCCGCTGTGAGACACAAGAGGTAGTCTCCTCGCTGTGTGCAGTACTGTCCCTTACCAAGGTCTCCATGAACCCATTCTGAAGCATGCACAAACTCTGCACTGATTCCAACAGAACTCAACGATGCCGCCAGTCTGTGAGCAACATGACCTGACTTGCCTGTAAAAGACAAAACACATCTAACCACAAATTAATATAGTGCTCACCTAAGCCAGAGACAAACAGTCGTCTGCTGCACTTTCCGATAATGTCTACTACAGCATCCCACTGTGCCTGCATTGCAGTGGACGAACGCATTAGATCAGCAGCTGCTTGTGAGTCTCGGTCTAGTGACTGCAGCCATGTCCCGCCCCCAGTGGAAGACACAGTATATTCCTGTTCCTGTTGAACTTCTACAAGTAAAAACAAATCACAAAACTTGATATAATTTTTTTATTATGCTGGACGCAAGTGTAAGTGCAGAACATACATAGCAAGAGGTTGTACAAAATCTCACCAAATTTCATCTCAGGAAGGTATTCTTGAAGTAGAGCCCTGGATGGGGTCAGCCTTCATTGAGAGTTGAGTAGTGGTGTGTACACTCACCTAGAGCTCTCCACTGGCACTCCACCCACTGACTGCACACAAGCTGCTCCGAATGCATTACCCATTCTACCCAACACCTCGATATCATCACTAGTCTCAGGCAGTCCATTGTTACTGATGCCTATACAATGAATACACAGCAATGAAGAAACAACACAACACAATGCTATACTACACTCAACGCAGCTCTACTTAAGTGATTTGGGTCTTCACCAAAAGACATTTATACTTAGGCGTTGTTTGTTATAGGCACACATCGTCTGTTGAGTGCATATCTTGCTGCAGTTCTCAATATAATTTGCATTGAAAAAAGCGCTTTTTATTAGGCCCATCTTGCATATAAGCGCATATTTCCTTGCTGTGGAAATATAAGCACATGCACCTAATAACGTGCCAGTACGATATTCATGCATGTCGCAGGTGCTATTTGGTGAAAGTGAGTGTTACAAGTACCACATATCAAGCCTCCTAGGAAAGCGTCTCCTGCTCCAGTGGTATCCACTACTCTACCAACATGAGGCGCCTCCACCACTACCACCTACATGAGGACACTGTGTGAGCAGCCATTACACACAGCACTCACTCACATGGTCCCGTGTTGCTATGATACTACCTGACGAACCATCAGTAAGAGCTACCAGCTTAGAGCCACATAGCTCTAACAATGATTGAGCTAAATCATTCACACTTGCCCTAATAGTGAAGAAAACATACATGTACGTTACACTCAGACTACATACACCCACTCTAGATATACAGTGAAACCTCTCTAAGGCGGACACCATTGGGACCAAAAAAATCGTCCATTATAGAGAGGGTGTCCTCTGGTCAGGGGTTTATTATACATTATGTGGGTTATATTAGGGATTCAGTAAGTGTCCATTATAGAGGGATGAGGGGTGTCCTCTAAGAGGGGTTCCACTGTAAATTAGATAATTTGAACAGTATTTGAACAATAAGGATCTAAGCTGATTGACACAATGAGCTGTGTTTATATTTTAAAAATTAAACTCTACTTGAACTTTGAAATCCTACCTTGTTGAAGATGGCGCTAGGTGTTGTAGCACATCTTGAGCAGCTGCCTTGGCTGGTTTGAGAATGTCAGCCATCCTGACACACTCCAACACCTGCTCCAGTGAGCCTAGTTTAGCTTCCTCTACAGCTACCTGGAAACAACAGCATCACTGAATTATCATAACACAGCAACCATAGTTAGGACTATGTCAGTCACTGTTGTTACCACACACTATCAAAAATTTATAATCTCGAATTAATGTTGTCTAGACCCACATCCTTGTGATCAAAACTAAACTTCTGACAATCAATCATACTTGTCATTTATCTCTTCACTATTCAAGCCTAACACGTACTCACAGACTCACTGTGGGTGGTACATCGAGATCAAGGACAGACAGCACACCAGCTTGTCTGTAAAGAACCAAATACGTGTAAGAAATGTTCATTGGTGTTGACTTACTTAGCAGATTTGAGTATTTCAAGCACTCCAGTGAGAGGCACCTGTGATATCTCAGTGGTCACCATAGATGCACTAGACTGGATATAGTCATCTGAGGGAAAAATAATGACAATGAGCACCTATTTTGCATACAGTATTAAATTTTGTAGATGTTAGTACATGTCCGACGCATACAGTCACTATACAATAATTATGTATTTTACCAAAGTAGTCATTCACTGCTTGAGCATTGATAAGTGACGTAGCTGCAGGAGCCATTAGTATGCTACGCTCTCCTCCCTCTTGAATAAACACATGACACTACCAGAGAGAACAAAAAATGATGTAGAGAAGACACATTTCCAGTTGTAGTGCTTACCTGAGCAGTTGAGTAGGTTTCATCCACTGGATCAAAATATAAATTAATGTATGTAAAAATCAAACCACAATCTATGCATGTAAGGTCAATAGTATCACTGGTACCTCTGATGAATTCAGTAGACACGCCCATGTTCTGAAGACCGCTACGAATGAAATGACCCATTTCATCGTCGCCCTGCAGAGCCAACAAACCTGTTGGAACTAAGACAGAAAATTGATAAGGATTTTACAACGAAATGTTTCTGCATTATACCTCTACCCAGAGCAGCCCAACTGAGGTGATTCAATGTGACCCCTCCTATTAGCTTTGCCTCTAGGGCCTTGAAATTGCTAGGAGAGAGTAAAATATTTCTAACAGATATTAGATGTCTAAATCGATCTACTGTACTAACTAGTACATACAGTGTACTAACTCTACTGTACTAACTCTACAACAGATCTACTGTACTAACTCTACAACAAATCTACTGTACTAACTCTACAATCTACTGTACTAACTAGTACATAAAGTGTACTAACTCTACTGTACTAACTCTACAACAGATCTACTGTACTAACTAGTACATACAGTGTACTAACTCTACAATCTACTGTACTAACTCTACAACAGATCTACTGTACTAACTCTACAACAGATCTACTGTACTAACTCTACAATCTACTGTACTAACTCTACAACAGTGGCTATGCAAAATAGCCAGCTGGGCAATAATTGAGTACTGTTTTGATTTCAATTTTCGTTGTGTCAACTATTTGATGCAGGATAGTACTAGCATGTTGGCTGTTTATCATTTTAAATTTTACAGAATGTTACATGTATGTCTTTGGGCTGTGGGATAAGGCCCACCCACTAAAGTTTAATGTCCAAATATGGACTGCCAACCAAACCAGGGCTGTGAAATTAGTTATCCAGTATCCTGCAATTCCTAAAAGTGGTTCTTTGTTTCAAAACAATATGGCTAATCTTAAAAGGTTAGCTTATAATTATAACTGTGTTAACATTTATTGTGTCTTGTATAAAACACTGTTACCACAAGTAAGGTGGTAGAAGTATGACCACAATTAATGAATATACATTGCAAAATGTAAATGAAAACAATTAAAATGTTACTACCGTATGAAAATTTAACATTTCAATGGCATTATATTATGCATGCTTTAGCCAGTGACAATAGATTTAGTAATCCAACTTGGACAGACTCAGTTAAATTCTAGCCCAAAGTTTCCAGAGTAGGTCTCTATTAATTAGTCTTATGACTACATGTATAACTATCCAGTTATCAACTATTGACTATCAACCATCGACCATTTCAATAGAGTCTCTGCATAGTACAACTTTATCTCCTGTTTTATGGCCTTTTTACGAGCAATAGCTTTAATCATATGTGTGGAGCTGTAACTAGTAATTCATTTCTATATCACTTTGGAGCATGTTCACTCCAGGATTAGTACCATGACACTAAGATTAATTTCAGTCTTCATGTTCAATATGTACAACTGCTGAGTTTAAAGCCTACAAGCTCTACAAACAATCTCTCTTACTTCTGCTTCTAAACTGAGACTTTATAGACTTTTTAACTATAGCTCGCTAAGGTATGTCTCTCAGGTTCTATGTAAACCAATACAAGAAAGACCTAGTGCACTGACATCTTACTGCAAGTTAGATGATCAAACCTCAGTAATACTAAGGGAGTATTGAGCTGCTACAGTATAGGCCTTTCTTGTGCTTGCTTGTGATGATTTAGCTGGAATTTAGATGGGTCTGTCCTAGTTGGATTACCAAATCTATTGTCACTGGCTAGGGCAGAATGAATAGTACCCAACTAGTATATTCCCTTGTTCAGCATCAGAGATAGTACATACTACGTATGTATTATCCCTGTTCAGCATACTCTGGCTACATGTTATGCTGTCAGAACGAAAACAAACGAGAATTTCATAATAATTATTTTGAAAGTCAACCAAATTGTGATTGCAGTCATTTGTAGCACTATAGATTCTATTTATGATGTGAATCATGAAATTCTCGGTCTTCTTGCAAGCCGCCTTGCCAGAAGTAACACCTGCAAATTTTTAATTCCTACCAGAGTTATAGCTATGGCGACTACCACTAGTTTAAGGTTACAAGTTATACATTACTGCCAATCTTAATCCATACATGTGCATGCAATCTGTATCAGGCAAGCAATAATAGATCGGAAGATCAAAGTTTTTGATACAAAATTAGACTTTAGCTAATTTCTTTCTTATTATTTAGCAAAGATCTACGCCAACCATATGCACAACAGAGGTATCGAGACCAGTCAAGATCTGAAAACAAAGAAACTCAGGAAGTGTCTCACAAACTTTCTATTGAAATGGCTATAGATATTCAGTCACATACACCGGGAAGAATTGATAAAGCAAGCTTACAAACATTTGTTAATCTCCCTGGTAACTTGCGAATGGTAAACAAAGAAACAAACCGTACACAACATCGTGCAATTGATCGAGCAATAATGGCTAAATCTGGCACACCCAATGCTCTCACAATAGAAGAGGAAAACCGAGCAAGGCTGCAAGTGAAGTTTATACAGGGACATTCTGACCAGTGTCCCTCTGGGTTTTATGAAGCAGCCAAGAAAATGTACAAAGCTTGTTGTACACAAGATGGAAAGACTTTGTGGGATGCCCGTTGTGACCCTGATAAGTAATTATTGTTTGTGTAAAAGAACTTTGCATGAATAATACAGACATTTATAACTACCATATTTGTTTTCAAATTTGGTGCATAATTATCAGATTATCAGTTGTTATTTGCAACTCAGTGCATAAAGTGGTCTATGACAATGGCTGTGCCGGCACGAAGTGTAATTTTAACAGTACAGACTTCATCATGCAGCCAGGCACCGTGCATGGTGAAGAGTGCACAGTTGCACCTTTCCGTCGAGGGTTATTACACAGCAGCTAGGGTTAATTACTACGATATGCTCCACCCTGATGCTTACCTTCTAAAGAACCCCTTTTCTCCTGCTCTGGGCACAACTGAAAAAATAGTTCAGTCAAAACTTTACAGAGCCGAGGTGATCATATTTACCTTGTACATTGTAGATATGGTCTACCACATTGCTGCCACAGCCTAAAACATAGTTACCTCTTGCTGCAGCTAAATAAACGAGCATGTATTAAGATTTTGCAGTTTATGAGAGATCACCTTGTCGGCTCAGGCCTGCTCTGTGTGACAGGAGCTTACTGAGGTAGCCAAAATCAGGCTTTCTCGATCCGCGGAGCATTTCTTCTCAAGAGAGGCGTGCAAAAATGGGCCATAGATGGGCGGAACTGGGACTGACATGCTACTTTCGGATATCATCGTAAACCCCGTGACGAAATTTGACGTCAGAATGCTCATTTTAGTACTGTCAGCTTTACATGTAACACTGCAGTCAAATTCACGAGGGCAATAATTACTTTCAAACAGTAATCATGAGTGTGTCATAGTTACAATGCCCCATGGAGATGCCGTAAACATCGCAACAAACACTCTGAGTCAGCATTATTTTACACTGAGTAGACTGATCATGGCGACAGCTTTGGCGGTGCGTTCCAGCGGAGACAGGCTCTCGGACCTATTCAAGTCACCTGAAGACGACGAAGCTGACGATGCACTACAGGAATTGAACTCATTCCTATCTCGAATGTCAGACGAGGAGTTGCAATCGCTCAGATCGCGACGATCATCTGTTGTCAGTGAACTGTGGCTCGGCAACTGTTGCAAAGACTGTCGTACAGCTGACCGTCCAGTGGTACATGCAGTGGAGCAGGTACACGTGGGCTGCCTTAGAGAGATGATTCAAGCACAGCCCAACCTCCAGCTAGCTGAGATTCGCTTGGAAAACGGAGCCACACTCGCGCACGCTGCAAGTCGTCGCGGGAGCTTAGAAACCTTACGACTGCTATCCGAGGGTGACCAATCACTTTTCAGTTTTCCCGACCAGCGAGGAGCCACACCTCTCCACGCGTGTGCTTACTACGGGCACACAGATTGCTTGGAAGATGTTTTGAGCAAAGTTAACGAAGTCAACACACCAGATCACGAGGGAGCAACACCTATTCACTTCGCAGCTGTCTCTGGGCACTTGGAATGCCTCAAGAAGCTGCTCACGACCGAAAAAGAGAAAGCAGATGCGAATGCAACTACTGCAAGTGGAGAAACAGCAGGTCAGTGAGTGGTATGCATTAATGTGTGCATTGGTTGAGCTACATTGTGCTTTTCAGTGTATTTTGCTGCTCAAGAGGGTCATTTTGAATGTGTGACGTGGTTGGTTGAGAACGGCAATGCAGACCCCACCATAGCATCTCGTGATGGGATGACACCACTACATGCAGCAGCTCAGACCGGTCAGTTCAAGATCGTCTACTGGTTAGTGAGAACTGCACATTGCCCGGTCAACTGTCAGACACAAGATGGCGCCACACCAGTTCACTTTGCAGCAGCAAAAGGTAAACAAAACCTGACAAGCACATAATCCTAAAAATTGTAAGAACGTGCAATTTGCCATACACACCCATTGCTGGTTGATGTGCAAGAATTGAATTTGCGTTTTTAGCTTCAAACCACAGAATAAAAATACTTTTAAAACTCCTGCATATGGTATGTTCTTCAGTATGAACTCCACACCTTTGTCAGGTGCCAAGATAATTATTGCATAATCAGCTAGCTAAATATTATTATTGGTGTAAAATTCAAGGAAGGTACAGTGGATGTGATACTGTTGTATAGGTCATATCTCTATTCTGGAGTGGATGCTGCATCACTCACTAGCTAGTGGTCTGGAGGAGGATGAGTATGGAGCCACGCCTGTCCATGATGCAGCTGAACAAGGACAACTAGAGTGCTTACACGTGTTCTACAATCATTCCGTCACCCTCACCTGTCGAGATACTGACGAACTGACTCCAAGGTATGTACGATTCACTATCATACAATACAACAAACATATTTGCTTCCAGAGATCTCGCTGAAGAGAAAGGACACCACGAGTGTGTCGCTTTCCTCGACAATCCAGAACTTGAACTACAGCAATGGAGGAAGAAGCACCTTGTGCAAGAAGCTTCAGTAAGCCCTCTCACTCTCCTTCACATTATGTCAATTTTTTTCATAGAGAAGTGCAATGCTAGGATGGACACAGTCCAGACGACAAGAGGGAGTGCCGGTAGTCAAGAAGAAGAAAACATTGAAAGAGTTGTTCACAAAGAGAAAAGTAAATATTTACATTAGCTGAGATAACTGTCAGACAATCTCCTCTTACACAGGTGTTCAAATGAAATGAGAAGTCACACAAACAATCCATCACATTATCAGAATATCTTGTATAATAGAAATAGACAGAAAATTGTTATGTTATTAACAGTGTCACATTTTTGGGCGGAAAGTGTTTTTCTCTTCTCGAAGGAAAGCCATTGTAGCTACAGGGTCAGTGGTGCCAGCATGGCGCTGTACACTGGGCTCTCTCACTCTCATGAAGGGATTATAACTCATCTCATCACCAATAGTAGAGGGAATGGTGGGCTGGTTCCCTTCTCGCTTAGACTACAAGAGAAACAGAAACAATGAGAAAAAGAGCTAAACAAAAAGTACAGTCATTGTTACTATGTAGGTGACAGCAAAGGCACTGCCCTGTTTCTAGCTATGTAACTTATTTCACAAGATATAGAATGATCATTTAGCATGGACGCCAATGACAAGAACTACCTGAGCACTTTACAAGCTTGATGTCGTCGCCGAAGGGAAACACAATAATGCTAGGAGTTCATGACTTATAATCACTCGGGCCGTGGTCTAGATTGCATAAACAACTCCACCCAACATTAAGAACTATCACATGAACGAGCAACAAACCTTAGCCCATGCTAACTTGGTCTGTACAGCCTCACTGGTTGGTTCGACATGCAGAGCAAACATCAGATTACTCACACTGTACTCATGACCACAGTACACTTGCTGGAGGAGGAAGCATGTGATAAGAGCAAAGGAAGAATATGACAGTAACACTGACCGTGTCAGCAGGTAGAGATGACAGCACTTCAATCAGGGCATGATGCATCTGCTGTGCTGTGCCTTCAAAAAACTTTCCACAACCACCAACAAACAGTGTGTCACCTGAACATGAGAGAGAGAGAGAGAGAGAGAGAGAGAGAGAGAGAGAGAGAGAGAGAGAGAGAGAGAGAGAGAGAGAGAGAGAGGGAGGGAGGGAGGGAGGGAGGGAGGGAGGGAGGGAGGGAGGGAGGGAGGGAGGGAGGGAGGGAGGGAGGGAGGGAGGGAGGGAAAGAGAGAGAGAGAGAGAGGGAAAGAAGGGGGAAGGAAGGAGGGAGGGAGGGAGAGAGGGAGACAGACAGACAAAAGAAAGAGGAAAGTAAATAGGAGACGAAACTCACGAAAGCAGGAAGAGAAGGAAACCAGAAATGCTAGTAGACACTAACTACTGTATTCAACTTACCAGTAAATACCACTCTTGAGGATTTGTCCTCGCTCTCAACATAGTAGCAGATGTGACCTGTTGTGTGACAAGGCGTCTCCAAGCAAGTGATGTTCAAACTACCAAGCTGTATCACCACACACTATCACTGACACTGATACAAGCTAGTCTGTTACCTTGAATTGTGTGTTGTGTGTCACTCTCTTGTTGAGTGCGTCGATACGGTCATCATTACCACACACAGTGAGACCAGATACTGTAGAAGCTAACTGCTTGTTACCACCAGCATGGTCCCTAAACACACATTGCACATGTAGATTGTATGAAACAAAAACATGCAGAGATTTGTAATATCAACACTATGGCGTGAGTGCACGTGTTAATGGTTACCAGTGATGATGAGTGGTAAGCACGGTTGTCAGGTTCACTTTTTGCTGCTCTACTGCCGTCACCACCTGCACAACAACACAGCAGCTAGCTGAGAAGTATCACTCCAAACGTCACTACAGCTGGGGGTGTGGTTGCACCATGCATGATATGGAGAGACTAAAACCTTGTCAGGCTCCACAGGATCAACAATGGCTGCCTGGCGTGTCTTCTCGTCCACCAAGAGATACATGTAGTTGTCTGTTAGAGCGGGTAGCAAGCTGATGTTCATGGCGGGAAGTCTGCACTGGATGGGCTGACTGTGAAAAAGTCGAGAACCTGCAAACAGCAAGCACTCGAAACATGCTTGCAAGCGCTAGACTTTCAATGTACCTGCAACAAAAGCTGACGAGAAGACGTATGAGAGGTAGGACTTTCTGCTCACGTGTAGAAATCGCCTCAGCATTTCCAGTGGGCGGGTCAAAGTACATTGCCCCTCCCACAGTGTATTATCATTCAGATTTTTAAAAGTAGTTGTGAACGAAATAATTATAAATTCCTGCACAAGTACAGTGCTGGCCCTTAAGGGTAAGGGTCACTAAATCTAACAGCAAGTCTTGCCAAAATTGACAAACGCACACAGAGACACACATGCGTAGTATCAGTTAAATATTACACAGCAAATGATTCTAATGCAAGGGCAGTCTCAATCCCATTCTTTCTTGATTTGGAAGGACCACTCCCATTCAGAATAGACAAATTTGTCGTCATCAGTGAACTTGCTCTTGACATTGTAGGTGCCGCGTTTGAGCATTCCTGATGGTGCCTCCTCTGATGGAGTCTGGTAAGTGTACTCTTCCGTCTTTGGACCATAGCTTCCAACCATAAAATGAGACTTGTCGACTGTAGGAGAGAGAGAGAGAGAGGGAGAGAGAGAGAGAGAGAGAGAGAGAGAGAGAGAGAGAGAGAGAGAGAGAGAGAGAGAGAGAGAGAGAGCAAGAGAGAGAGAAGAGATACATGTCAAATTGACTGGTTCCAAAATCAGGCTCAATCTCACAAAAAAACAAGACACTGCTATACAATACAGTGATCAGCGTGATAGTAACCGCTAACCGAGTTCAGATCATTATCCACAAAGTGGTTTCAATTCGTATTGCCTCTATTTTTGAATCAAACTGATTCGATCTGCATCAAGCACGTCCGTACTGGAACAAGAACAAGCCAGTCGCTGGCGTCGTCCTGTGACGTAAGCGACAGTTCGCAGAAAGCTTAGTCACGTACCAGCGCAAGTCTGATGTGTTCTACGCCTTGCAGTGCACACCAGCTCTGTCTCCAGGTAGCTGTCCTCACAGAGTACGCCATGTGATTGAGGCCAAGCCCAGACCCAATCCAGTTATGATCCACTTTAAACTACATTCGCAAGTTCATTGGAGCAAATGCGCATTGAATCCAGTTTGTAGATATGACGCACAATGCGGACACTCGCAAACTGGATCAAATGCAGATTGAATGTGCATTGACATGCCAGTGCGGATACTCTTTAAGTACTGTTGATTTTATTATTCAATGAGAAAAAGAGCTTTATATGATCATATTCATTACTTCTAGACTAGTTAAAGCACGAAATAATCGCTTTACACATCAATACAGGATGGCAGGTCAGCACAAGGTGGAGCCAAATGCTGTATCAATCAAGTGTGCTGTTGAGAGCGTAAAGCACAAACAACACTCAAGCTTGCATATTCTCTATGAACACTCGCTCCATGAATACACTAGTGGAGTCTTTGAAGCACCCATGCAGTGTTAAGCAATATTACATCTTTAACACCATATTATTTATTGTGAACCAATTCTTTGAGAGTAACTAACTAAATGTGAGACATGGTCCCTGACAAGTTCTGTACCTCTTATTCCCTTTCGATATGCATCCTGATAGTACAAGAGTCCAGACACAATCTCACGTTGTACTCTGAAGACCACCTTCATCCTGTACATACAGCCCTCCTTGATGGTGATTGGGCTTGCTTTGAATTTAGTAAGGTCACCTGAAGAAGAAAGATGATAAAAGTTGATGCAATACTACATCTCCTGGGGAAAACAAAACGTATACAAAATAGAACTTATTACTCAAAAGGACATGGTTCAGAGGACATAAAACATTTCTCTTGATCTGCTCTTGATAAAGCCTTGGCTGCTAGTAAGGTTTAAAACTAAAATTCTATCTTCGAAGCTGTGTCATTCCACCAATACAAATTCACATTGGCTCAGGATAGAATTTACAGTCTAACCAAGAGCGCTAACAAACGATCTCCTCCACGCACCATCATCTACTGAAATTCAAAACTATTGCATACTACTATACACGCTATGGAGGCCTGTGGGTCATACTATCCAATTCCACGACAAACAAGGGTTCCTGCTAAATATGATAGTAAGAACATTACTAAAAATAGTAACCAAGAATCTAACCCGACACATTTTTGGAAGCCTGCCCACACAGCCGTGCGCATAACACTAATACTTGCTATTGTGACACGATTACGTGACTGGGATGGGGCGGATTACCAATAATTATTGCTATGCAGAGGAGTCGCTTTACACATCACACACAATGTCACACAAAACAACCAATGACACTATGTGGTGAACATAGTGTTTCACAATACAGGATAGGAAATGGTTGAAACCACAACTGCCAAGTCTGTTTCCCTACAGGCACAACAACATGTGTGCCTACCTATACTGATTACAATACTACAAGACACTGTCGAGATGCTCACACGCTTGTTGCTACACACACGAGATGGGTCAAAGTACCTGTCAGGTCCAGCTCCACAGGATCTCGTCCCTCAGGGGCAAAAATGAGCTTCTTCATGATGACATTGGAGCCTCCCTCATCTGCAGTATGTGAAAGCATCAATGTTTGTCTATTGAGCAAGTTGTGTCATTTTGAGACATTCTATGACTAACATAACATGCTCACTCAATCGTCATACAATGGTATGTTCTAATATCCATCCAGAAGCATTCTAGTAACTAGCTTGCTTGGTAGAAATATGACACTTACTCAAGCATATAACACTGTATACACAATGACAGTATACTACACATAGCCGACTTGATATGGATAGTTATGATTATGGGAATTCAACTGTACAATACTATGCACTTTAAAGGCAGTCGGCGAATTGCTAACCCATAACTGCCATATCATGCAATTAGCACGGGCATACACGACGCACGACAAACCACAACTGAAACAAACAAGAAGAGAGTACTTGCACTGTTAACCATAGGATGACCACTACTCTGTGTGTTGTTGCTACACGTATTTCTCTCTCACCCAGCGCCTCAGTAGCTTTTCCCAGTAGTTGTTGCTTGTATTTTACCAGGGATTCGTCGTCTTGGTCGAGATCTTGAATAGTCTTCAGGTCTTTCTTAGCAGGAGCTTGATAACCCGGGGTGATCTCCTCGCCAGTGTCCTGAAGAAAGGTCAAACCACATGAACTGACACACATCTAGATTCCTTCATAGCAAATGCTAGTCGACTGACCTCAACTGGCTCGGGAGGGGGAGAGTCACTTTCTTGTTTCTCTGCCATTGTGTAACGTGTTCAAGCTAAGAACCGAGAGCGAGGACCAGACGACGAGGGGCAGGCAGCTGACTGTCGTGACGTACGTACGTGTGTACCTTACTGCGGCGCTGCGCTAATGTTATGCGGTCTTAAAATTGCGCATGCGCTACATGTAGCTAGCTAGCTGCATATAATTCAGCTAGCTAGCAGTGCAGTGTAGCCCGCGGCCCGCGGGACATTCTCTCTTTAGGCTGCACGTGTCCGCTATGGCTGTCGCGAAGGACGTATAAAATATAAAACGCGTAGACGCTGTCCAAGCAGTTCAGCAGAGGCTGAGATGTAACAAGGCTGTAGAGATACACAAAGACATCGACTCAAAATATTTAGAAATAATAATGAAAGCATAATATTGCCAAAGTGATAATGATTAGCAGTGTCCTCGTAATTACTTCAGCAGGGGAGCTTAGGTAGAATAAGCTCCCCTTCTCCACTGTGCATTATCTTACATTATTGTGGAGGTGAGGCCTATATAGTGTTGTCATTGCTCCTTAGCTTCCGTCCTGCACAAATAACCATAGATTCAGCATGAGCCTTCTATTACATTATGGGTGGCGAGTCCTTTAATCTGTTAAACATTAACATTGCCTTGATAGATTTTGAGTTATTTGTTCCCATTCTGTCAACCAAGATGCAATGCTTTAATTTGTTTCTACATTGGTCAAACTATACATGTGGGGGTTATTCATCTCAATGTATATACCCTCTGCATCATTGGTTGCCTATAGATTATGCCTACTTTATCAAATACATTATTTATACTCTACTCCTTCATCATAATGATTTGCACTGTCCTCTTATAGTTATTACAACAGCCCTTTTTAAAGCAGTTTTCAGACAAATCCACCATGATTGAATGGATTGTGATGAGCACATCATTGAGTGGTTCCACCATTATGTATTAGACCTAGGATCATTCTGCTCTACATAATACTTTTCTGTGGCGTTCAAGAAAAGAAATTTACCACTATATAGGTACCCATCAACAATGCCTGTCAATGCACTACTGAGTGAGTAGATCCGGCAGTCATAAATATCTTTGAGATTCATATCCAAGTGAACCAACTCAGTCACATGCTACAATCACTAGAGCTGTTCCTGAGACACTGCTCATAGTACAGGATTGTTATAAAGGTCATGAGTAAGGACTTTTCTCAGCAATCTTACAGTTCTACCATCTATACAATAATTTTAGGTCCATGTATTAAAGCTAAGTTTTCCACTACAGTTTGTGTTGTAGATGATGACAGTAAATTATAGCTGTACATGTACAGAATGAAGACATCATCGTTCCTGGCTGTCCATCCTAATACCCAGTTTACACTTGCCTTCTCAGCCTGTGTTGACGCACGTTACCCTTAGTGTGAACTGAACTGAGTGAGCAATACCCAGTTTACACTTGCCTTCTCAGCCTGTGTTGACGCACGTTACCCTTAGTGTGAACTGAACTGAGTGAGCGAGCTAACACGGGTTGCAAGTGTGAACGAGGTATAAGATAGCTTTTTCTTCAATTAAATGGGAAATTGAGAAAATTGCAAGAATGAATAACTTGATGAATACATGTGCAAAGGTTATTAGCTAAGCTACACTTCGGAGCATTTTATTGATTATACAAAACATGTGATTATACAGTTCTGTTTGTGTAAGTGATCAGTAGAGATGCTGGGTGGTATTGGTCCTCTTCTTGTGCTGGTAGATCACGACATGTTTCCATGTACTCACAGCTTGTCCAATAGTGATGTCTCCTGGCAGCTGATCCAGGTCAGGTAGTGGAGGGAGACTGTACTGATCAAGATGAGCTTCCAGCGTGTCTACCAGTCTACAGAAAAACACGGTAAAGTGCACTAAACATGTGAAGTGCTGTCTACACACTCACTCCCAGTCGTGTTCTCTGGGTTCTCTGT
The DNA here is from genome assembly GCA_964017065.1 of Haliclona indistincta. NCBI lineage: Eukaryota > Metazoa > Porifera > Demospongiae > Haplosclerida > Chalinidae > Haliclona > Haliclona indistincta. Next base: position 6,728,267 of record OZ024787.1, on the reverse strand, counting down.
GTCGAACATTGGTCTCAATAAACTCATACAGAGTGCACAGTAGCACAGGAAGATCACACTTGGCGAGCACTCTATCAAGCTTCTGCTCTTTGTCTCCTAGTTCAACCAGATAGTCTTCATGAAGAGAGTCAAATGGTTCCTATAGAGTATATCAAACTAAGACACACATGCGCATGTGTAGTGTATACCTGGTCAGTGAGAGTGAGCAGCTTAGCTAGTTCCACTGACAGTGTCTCCCACAGTGATAGTACATGACCAAGAGTGCAGTACTCCAGAGCCTTAAATATTAACAAGCCAGAATCATTTCCCTCATCCACCCTTCACAAACGTACCTTTTTGGAGTTGAAACGATGCTTCATCTTCAGTGCTGTCTCAAGATAGTTCTCGAGATGATTGTCAGATTTTTGTCCTCCAGATGCAAGAAATCCCATCACTATCTCAACCACATCGAGGCAGTCACGTATTTTCTGCACCGTCTTCAACTCAGCAACAATATCTTGCTGCTCTCTTAGACTCAGCTTGATCTGAGAGAGAAAGATACTTCAATATCTGGATACATAATGTATTCCAGCAATACCTGAGGTGACACCTTCTTTCTGATGTTAGCAAATGATGTAGCAGAGTAGACATCTCTCCGATACACTACTTGAGGTATCTCCAACACAAGAAGTGGTTTACCATGAATGAACCGATCCACAATGTGTTTCTCCAGTGCTGGCAGGTCATATCTGATGTCCTGTCCACGACCGTGTCTGAGTGAGTAGCGACAGTGAGAGAGAACAATGGACAGCAACTGATGCTCATAGTCCAGAAGATGACACAGCTGTACATGAGGTACAGGAATCCTCTGCTCCTTCCAGCTAATACTGGAAGCAAAAGAATGGTATTATGCCCATGTAATGGCCAATTGGTACTCACTCAGTTCTTTGTCTCTTCTTGAGCACAGCACGGCTCTTCTCAATGAAGTCATTGTGAGCTCCAACCAGCAGGTCCAACATGGCCACAGTCACTACCCCAGGACCAGTCAGTGTGGGTATGAACCACTCCACCTTGAGCTCCTCTGATATCACCATACCAAGATATTCCTCAGGGACACGCACTCGAGCTGAGATGACATGTGTACATGTACAACAGTCAGTCGCATAACACTCACCATATTCTGAAAGCTTGTCCTTTACAAGATCCCAAACTATCTTTACACACTTCAAGTGCTCACGGAATTGGTTTCTCTTGTGCTCTATTGAGATATGTAATACATTTCATGCACTAGATACTGTATTCACACACCATTCTTCAAGCTCTTGATATAGTCTCGTACTGGTAGCTTGGCCGCCTCCTTCCTGTCTAGTCGTCGATGACTGAAATCAAACATCTGCTTCTGTAGTTGTACCAATTCAGGAAGATAACGTGTGGCTCGCAATATGGACTCCTGACAAGAGAATGACATAAAGTGGTGGCCAACACAGCACAGTCTCACTCACCTCCTTCAGGAACTCATGTAGTATTGGACAAGTGTCCTTCATCTTCTGTGCCTGCAAGGTCTGGAACAGATGCTCTAGAGTGATACGAGAGCGATAGGTCCACAGGTGAGGGAGGAGAGAGGAGGAGGGTATGGAGGACTTCTCATATACAGTATAGAACAAACGATCACGATCTGTGCAGAGGTAATGAGCAAAATATTATAAGAATGTGCAAAAAGTATTAGTTGGTTACCTTCTTTCTTGTCATTGGCTATGAGATCCATAGCATCACCCATCTCTTTGTCTAGACCCTGTTAATTTTTATGATGTGTCCCTACGCACACTCTATTTCCTTATTAACTCACTGCTAATACTGGTTGTATGTACTCTTGTTCAAAACACTTCTCCCATTGTTCTCTTGCATTAGTTGCTAGCAAACTAGCATAATCCTGCATACCACTGCCTGTGAGTAGATAGGAAGAAGTAGATTATTGATGAAGAGAAGACCACAACTGACTTGAAGCAGGAGTCTTCAATGCCATGTTCTTGAGAATGAGGTGAAGGAGAAGGCAAACATCATCCTCACTCCTCCCAACTGCCCTCCTCAGTATGGTGATATCATGTTCAAGATGGCGCCAGAAGAACCCAGCCATATCATGAGGTCTCACGGCTGTATGAGTGAGCTGGATGAGACCTTCCATTGCATTCTAGTGGATGGAAATAGTTGAGATAGGAATGCTTCACTGAGCTGTAATGGTATAAACCTCATTGTTGCAGGTAGCCCAGAGTAGTGCTGAGTGCATTATGGCTCTGAGGATGGCACATGCTGCTGGTGAGAGACTGCGCTCTGGAGAGGGAATAGTCTCACGCTGCTCAGGAGGACCAAGAGCATGGCCTGTCTGAGTGTTGTCCGTTCTAATAATTGATAATAAAAAGACTTAACCAAACACAGTATACTAACTGTCTTGCTCGTTTGTTGTCAGTTCTTAGCTTGTGATGTCCTCCGCCAATACCAGAGCCACACACCGGACATGTACTCTCTACCATGGCTTTACCACACTATCATGACCATAAACAATGCCACAATCTCACACACTGTATATGATCACTCACCTCACCGATGAAATAAGGATGACCTCTGGCACATTCTACATTAAAAACAGTGAAATTTGAAAAATGCAATAATGTGTTACCGTAGAAAGCTCCTCCTAATATATGCCGTGCTTCAGGTAGTGCATCTTGTGGCATGGTTGGTAGATATGCTTGCTATAGTGAACATGTCAAGTATCTTCAATATCTAATATACTATATACCTGTAGATCTCCTGGTTTCTCTAACATGTTGAACAGTGGTGTCATGATGTCCAGTGTGCTCCTACTGTAGATGGTGATAGCAGTGTGTACCACTACACCTGATAGGAGGATAGCATGAGGGGAGTGACCAGGTCGACAACACAGAGCATCTAATCGCTCTCCTTGAGTGTTTCTGATGAGAGCCTCAGCTGTCCACTTGAGCTAGAGAAGAGACGAGAAAAGTAAATATAGGTTAGACACTGAGGCCAAGGGATTTACGCAATATAGAAACCCGAGGAAGCCTTATAGAACCCGAGTGCGTAGTGCGAGGGTTCTATGGCAACAAGAGGGTTTCTATACCGCATGGATCCTGTTGGCCGAGCTGTGTCTAACCGATTTAGATCATAGCAACTGTCGCTATACAGATCATATTTACATAATTATTTCATGCAAATTTTACAGAAAGTATAATATACGTTTGCACGTTGTCTACAGCATTTAGAGACCTGAATTCAGCCAATCAAATTATTGCATTCATACACGCTATGGTCTAACTGTAAGTAGAGTAAGAAGCATACTTCTCTGTTGAGTATGGTCAGGTTCTTAGTGATGCTGGATATTGCTCTAACAACCTCATTCTGTGAGAAGAGTGTAGAGTTATTTGCAGGTGGTAACTTTTAAAATACACTCACATCAATGTGCTTGGACTGCTGACGATATGAGTGACTCTGTGTGACTACCTCATACACTGCCAGTAACACAGGTACTGACTCACTAAGAGTGAGTTCCTGAGTGAAAGAAGTAAAAAAAAATAATAATTAGTTTCAGTGTTTCTTACTTGGCAGGAATCTTTTAGACCATCAATTTGTTGACCATAAGCAGCATCCAGTAGTGCAGTGCGTACTTGAGGATAGTGAGGATCATAGATGACAAACCGATCTATTTTTTGACTATCCTATAAAAAAGTGGAGGTACAAGCGCATTTATAATCAGCTCAGTACCGTGTCATCAGATTGTCTGAGGTGTTCAGGCACCACCCACTGGAGGGCGGGGTCACTAGTGAGGGTGGTCAGGAAGGATGGACCATATCGTCTCATCAATAGCTTCACTAGGTACACACCAGGCCCCGCCTCCTCCTGGTTGAGCTGTGGAATGGAGCAACATTGCTTAGTCTCCTCTATGAGCAGGCGAGCTTCATGAGTGTGATAATGGCCTCCTTCTCCTCTTTCTGTTGTTAGCTGTGTGTGTAGTAATTCAGCAACTACTGATAGACTGTATCTCAGCTTAGCCACTGCCTCCAGGTAAGGCAGGGCAGGGAAGGAGTGAGACATCATCCCCTCACTACCATCCTTCAGTAGCTGTAGTGAATGGTTGATCCTCTGCTGTAGAGTATACTGTATATACTGCTTGAATAGAGCATCCTGTATGATGGAATAATATAAAGACTACTACATGGTTCATATGATACTTACCTCAAAGCATTGTATACAAAGTAGTGAGAGGTGACTGTCCTCTGAAATCAGGCGAGATTGCTTAAAATACTCTTCTAAATGAACTCTAGCCCGCTCAGTACTAAAGAATAGTCAGTATGTGATATAGCCATTATTAGATATTGTACTCACTCATGTTCCATCAGTAGTTGTAGTAGGAATGATCTTATCACTGGTTGTTTATCAGCTGCTGCTTTGTCAGAATATGTGAACTCTTTTGTCTTATCATTATCTTTAAACACAATGTTCATTAATCTCTTAATGAGAGCAGGCTCTGGGAGAGTGGTCTGTCCAAAGCACAGTGTAGACACCAGCTCCATGAAGAAGGCTCTACATGATTCCCTGATGGAGGCCATTGCATGCTTGTTTATTCTGTGAAAGAGAACAAACTGATATTTTATTGTAGGTATGCTGAAAGTCCCAACTTTTTCTTTTTCTCTAGTTCTCCTTCCATAGCTTGCAGAGTCTTCTGTACAATAGCAACCGTATCATCTTTTGTAAAGTCACATCCAGTCTCTAGACCCTGAGCAAAGATGGAGGAGAGACAAATAATAGAACACGACGACTGATCATACTCACAAAGTCCAGTCTCTTTCCATATGTTTCCAATCCAATACTATAATGCTTAGTGATGATGTGTTCTGTAAACAACTGAACAGCTCTGACACGCTGCCACTGAGCACTATAAAGAAAAATAGTATTACACAAGTCAATAAAAGTTAATCACTCACTATAGTCTTGTAGCAAGTCCCTCTGACTCTCGTCCTAGTGTTATAATGGAGTCAATGGCATTCTGACACAGTTGCATCCACATCAGCCATTGTGGGAGATGCTTCTTGTTCTTCGCTGTGAGAGGAGGGATCAACTCGTTCTCCAGCACCATCTGTACAGCTTGCAGGTGGAGCTCCAGCTTGTCTGGGTTGTGAGTGATATCTTGTAGTGATATCAGCACTCCAGGAAGATGAGATGTGAGGCTACCAAACCAGAGCAGCTCTCTTTGATAGTGTTGGTAGGCAGTGTGGACAGCAGCTACACGAGAGAGGAGAGGAGGATGAGGAGAGTTAGGAGGAGACAGGTCAGGACTAGTGATGATGGCATCCAGAGCTGCTTCTATCAGCTGTGTAAAGTAACAAGTTAGAGAAAGTTATCAAATCATCATTGAGTTAGCTCACTGAGTATTCAACAGCTCCTTGCTTATGGGTCACTTGATGTACACATCTGATGTAGTCTCTCAAATAGCATTGATACAGATCCTGCAAGTTCTCTTCATTGATACTCTCAAGTGGCTCTTTGATATCAGTACCAACTAGCTGCTCACACAAGTACTGATGGACCTGCTGACGATGGCCGCCTGTAAAATGTATAATCACATCCAACAACTCTTCATCTCTCCAATATCTAACCTGTTACTGAAATTGCATTGTCCCAATGTGAGTCCACTGTCTCTTTCACTAACCAGAAGAATGGAAACTGACATTGGAACTCACTACTGATTGATTTCCGCTGGCCCATCCCTGCCAACTGATCTCCTCCCTGAGTGGTCATGTCAGCATAACTGAACTTGCAGAGTACAGGGAAAGCACTCAGCCACAGCTGCCTAATGTGAGGTGGACTGCCTTTCCTCACAAGATCAAGATTAGAGTATCGATCTATGGATACTAGCACCTCAGCAAATATTGGAATGATCACTTCATCAAGTTTACGTGATAGTACATTACGAAATGTTCCTCCACTCTGGAGCTTCTTCCTGCTCATGGCCTCATCAAGCACCCATCCAGTCTCCTCTCCTATTACCTCCTCTCTCTTCTTCAGTACAACATGAATGTGCCTCACTAGAGCAGCATAGAACATATCATCATTACCAAGAGGGAATGTTGGTTGTTGAGGAATCAAATCAAGAAGAATATTGACACGACGTATGGCCCTTGGCTTTGACTTGTCACTGTTGACAGCACGAGCCACTGCTGCTTGAATACAGCTATACAGACGATAGCATTGATAGGATTCACTGAGGCCACCACTACTGATCATGTCAATCCTGCTTTCCTCTTCAATCCTGCCTTCTTCCACTACAAGCCTGCCTTCATCCTTTTCTTCTTGTCTAGCCTCTTCTTCGATTGTTTGTGTGGCACCTTCACAATAGAACAAGTTACTAATAGACGTATGCAGAGCATCTTCGAGACACAGAGCAGCTTCACTAGGAGCCCTCAGATCATCAATATGAGCAGAGAGCCACTTTCCACCTTGAAACCCAAAGAAATAGCCCAGAGAACCATCACCACCACCTTCTCCTCCTCGTCGTGGAAGATGGACAATAAAGAGGACATGTGTTCTACCGTACTCTGGTGTCCATAAGTGACTGCTCTTCTCTCTCTCATCATCGACACGATATCGTGCACAAGCAATGAGGTCACCATAGAGATGACCTGAGTCACACTGGACTACGAGCAAGGAGTCTTCTCGACAACGGCGTTCAAAGCTTAACCTAAAGTGAGAGTAAATGGGAGAGTCACACTGCAAAATGCTATGATGTACACAGTGACATATTGCAACTCATAGACGTAGGAACGGGGGCAGGAAAGATTCTTCCCCTGGTCTCGTGCGCCAGACCCCACCAACTGCAAGCTATAGGGGTGACTGCTTGATGCTTCGTCAGCTTACAGCTGCTAAAAAGGTTTGTACCTCTACGGTTTGCGCTACAGTGACGTGTGTGAGTCCAGGCAGTGCTCATCGATGTGATATGCATAAACTTTGCTGGTTTTCAACTCAAGAGAATGGGTTGCTATAGTTACCACTTACATCATCTAGCATTCCTGATTATGACTCGTTTGATGGCATTTATCCAGACCCTCTACCCTAGCTTGCAGTGGGCGGGGTCTGGCACGTGAGACTATTTGCCCCATAAAAATTGTCTTGGGGGCAATGCCCCCAATTTTGCCAGACCAAGCCTACAAGAAATGGCAAAACATATAAGATTTCCAGTATGCCGATGGCTAAAATACTTGCTTTCATGAAACATAAAGTCTTTCTACTGCACATAGAACTCCAGTACAGTGGCCCAATTCATGGATCTTATTAATTAGCAAAATAATTATATTCGGTTCGCTCTGTTCGCTGAAACACAGCCCACACTTTCATACAGCATACTATGCCTATGTTGTAACTAACTTGAGTTTGTTGCTGAAGTCCATTTCAGTATCAAATTCCTGCAGTAGGAACCACTTGATCTGATCACGAGAGAATTGTAGTTCATGACCTAGTGCCTCCATCTCTGTGGTAGACAGAAGGTGACTATGAGTGGTTACCTGAGAGGAAGGAAGATGGAGAGAGATATTCAAATTGGAATAATAAATAAGGAATTAGACACAATGAGTGTTATGGTCCACTCACATGTAGTACAAAGCCTCTTTCTCGTTCATTTATTTCATGACGCAACTGCAGATGATGGCGCAGGAAGTCTTGAATCGAAGTGTGGCATTGTTCAGTGTATGCTCTGGTAATGCTTTTCTTGTCCTCTTCAATTTCTGGTATATTAATGTTTTGTAGCCTAATAAGGGCATCAGGAGAGGCCATTTGAATCAACAAGTTCTTGCTGCGCTCCATAACCATGTCATGCCACTCAGCACTCTCCTCCATTGCCTCGTCCACCTGATAATCCTGCTCCTCTCTCAGTTGTTCTGTTGCCTGGAACACAACAGATGCTGGTGTGTCATTCTGATAACCAACAAATGAGTCCTTCTCAGTGAACCTGGAACAAGACAATACTAGAGTATCAACCTCAGAAGAACACGTGATAGAACAAATGCTGACTTGATGGACAAACATCAATTTGCATTGCTTCATGTCATGGTCACATGGTTACCACGACAATAGGAAGTGATTGATGGAGTTGCATTGTGTTACACAGCTGAACAGCCTTACTGCGAACTAGCCTCATTATCTCACACTTACTTTCCGGTTCTGCTGAACTGCTGTACCCACTTGACAAGAGCATCCAACACTCTCTCCTGCCAGGATAGTAGCACAGTACGTGTGAGTACAAAATGTTTCTCCAAACGATTGATGAGAGGTATTGGAAACTTATCATAAACTGTGTCCTTCTCAGCAATCAGAATGAGCCTATTCATAAAATGTATGAGACCAGGAAATAGATACTTACTAACACTAATTCTTACTTGAAGTCTTCGTGTACACGACATTTGACACGATGAGTTTGTAGTCCCAGATCCACATATCGGTTACCACCAAGCATGATGTAATACTAAAATATTATAGGTCAGTGTAACAGAAATACTAAAGTATAACACTAACTTGATTGAGCAAGTCATACAAGCTCTCGTACAAGTTCTCCAGATTGAGCAGAATAACAGTACGACCAGTCTCCATACATATCTTGATCTGATTGATGTTACGACACACCTGGAAATAGTATAACATTCAAAATAGTACATTGATCAACCATGCGTACCTGAGTGTATTCCCTGTCCTTAGGAAAGCTGCTACCAAACAGCACAAAGGGCTCCATTTTCCTTCGCTCTCTCCTCCTCTGGATATCTCCTTCCTCCTCCATACTGGGTCCCTCTAGCCCTCCTGCTCCACCAATAGGACCCCTGCTGGGTGCTGGCAGACCAACCACCTCCTGTAGGTACCGCTTGAGCACCTGCAGAGCTGCATAGTTCTCTGTCAGGAATAGTAAGTAACGATTCTCCCTATAGAGAAAAAGGGATATGTACAAGCAAGCTAAGGAAAACAAAAGAGACTGCCGATAGGATAACACTCACTACTGTACAGCATATTTCACTCACCCATGCCAGGTGGTCTCCTTGGTCTTCAAACTGGTTCTAATCAGTCCCAGTGGAGTGCAGTCAGGATACATAACGGCTCGTTGCTACAAGAAATTTACATTTCGTATTTCTTCCTACCCACTGAACATGCAGTTGTACACTCACTCTCCTTACCTGCTCGGACATATCATTATTTTGTCTTAATTCAGTCTCAAGTTGAGGAATGTGGAACTTAAAAATCTCAAAAGCATCCACTTTATCATGTCCACCAAAGTTCCGTTTGATAGCGTGTTCTAATTGTTTATTAGTTGGGTCAGATTGAGTCTTCTCACACATCCAGTACAGCATCTTAACAAGACTAGAAGAAATATGAAACTGAGAAGTTTGTTATGCAAGGGTACCTATAGAAATCTCTGAGTCCATAGAATTGCTGTTCTTGCTGTTTGCAAATTTCTATATAGGAATCTGCTAGCGGAGAAAAGAACCTGTCCAACCGCTTCTTGACTGGGTCATTCTCCTCATTAGAACATATGCCCCTGAGAGAGAAGATAGTAAAAATTTTCTGTATGTTCACTCGATTGAGGTAGTGTTGGTTGTGCACCATGCCATTGTCAAAAACCACATTTTGCAACAGATTCTTGTCTTTGACATGTTAATGTTGCAATACATGCATGGCCTTTGGCCAAATCAATCAATGTTAAGAAACCAAGTCTGACTGAAGCGAAGATTTCACGAAGTAAACCAGCTATGCCTCAACAATCGTTTGGTAATTTACAAAGTGAATATCCAAATTTGGTGATGTTAGAATAAAATAACTCATTAACAGAAAGCAAGCATCACATGCAGTGGCGGATCTCTGTATGGGCAAACCCGGACATTGCCTGGGCATCAGCTTCAGAGTTTAATGATATTCACAACGCTAATAATGACATTTTTATGGAAGTAGCTACAGTTGACCACAGTCTCATATGCTAGTCTAAAACATACACATGTGCATACATGTGATGCCAAATTCTCACCTAGCACTAAGCTCCAGCTCTCTCCTGTCAGGATCTCCTCTGGTCACCATCACTCCACGATTCATCTTAGCTGGATCCAGTGCCCAATTAGAGATACCAATGAATGCAACTCTCTTCTCACGAGCAACAATCTGTACCAAACAGCACATAGCTTCATCCATTAGCAGGACCATCCATCATGTCTCACCTGTTTGGAGTCATCAGCTCCTTCAGTCCCATCCTCTAGTAGTGGGTGGAGTGCTTTCAATGGCAGGTTAGGAGAGTCCTCAGCCAGTCCAACCTCATCCAATACTACAATTGAGACAAACATGCTTGTATCTTGTTTCTCTTGGAAGCTCCTGGCTGTGTTGAACACCTCAATGACACTCTCTGGAGTTGAGAGCTGACTGCATTGATATGAGAACATGTGCACCTGTGGTGAGAAGAAGCTAATATCTTCTCAGGCTAATGGGATATACACATCTGCCACAAAAGCATAACTTGTATGCACAGTGGAAGCAATGTCAATACATTTTCATTGCAATGTCCCAACAACTTTACGTAATAGTTAAAGGTTGTTGGGAGCGGCTATGCTATACCAGAGGAGAAACAATTCAGAGTGCTTTATCGTCCATACAGCAACCATACTTAAGAGCATCATACCCTGATCAAAGATGACCAGTTAAAAGTGCAATAGATGCCTTAGTGCATTGACGGTGTTTTGATCTATGGCGGCCTAGGTATACTTTAACTTAAAGGTGCTTCTGTCTCGAGGCTATTGATATACTTGAGTAAAACAGGGTGTACTGTGCATTTATTTGCATAATTACAGCAGACCTCTTTGAAATGTTTCAATAGATCTTTTCTTGATGCTTTGCCATGCATAGAGGTTGCCACAATAGACTTGGCAAGACTCTTTGAACTGCCTGGTTTACCAACCAGGAAGAGTGGTATCCTGAGCTCAATAGAGATGGTCATCATGAACACATTCTCTCTGAGAGCAGCATTCTTAGCAATGTTACGACCCAACAACATGCTCTCCAATAGTACCTCTTGACACCTGAAGATACAAGATCAGAGAGAAGATTCAAAAAGGCAAAACATAGTATGAACCATTGAATACCATCTTATTTCATCTTTGAACTGTTGTACTCCTCCAGTAAGAGCTAGTGGTGGACTGAATTGTTGAACTACTCCATTCTCAAAACCATCTCTGTCCTGTAGTCGAGCATGATAGCAGATACTGAGAGCAAGTACTAAAGCCCAAGTGGGGGCATCTTGTAGAGGAGTCTTGCCATCCTTGTTAGAAAAGACAGTACACAGATCACATGGATTATAATATACTCCTCACTTCATCTTTAGCCTTGTCAGCAATAAGGTCGCTAAACAAACTCATCTTGTCAATGAAGAACTTGAACACCACCATAGCTCTCTCAACATCACGAAGACTCACAAAACTGCACTCATCCTGTACAACAGTAGATAAACCATAATACTCACAAATGTCAGGAGTACTGCAAGTCCACTGTAACTCACCCTTCTCTCTCTCATGAACTTCTGACACCAAGCCAGCACACGAGACACTGCTGTTATAACCTGCTGTGAGAGAATCTCAGAGCAATGGTTGATGACTATCTGTCCAGTGTAGTCTTGTTCAGTAGTGTTAGTGAGTTGACCAAAATCATACACCAATGGCCTCATACTGGGAGGGAGCTCTATCACTCTATACACCAGCTGACGTAATGGGATTTTACCTAAAGAACAAACAAAGTGCTGCACATCAGCTTTCCTTTCAGCTTACCCAACTTCTGCTGTGTCTCTGTTGCCTTCACATAGAAACCAAGACCAGCTGACTCAAGTTTGCCAATCATTTCATCAGTATGCCTGCAGCAAGAGTAGCAGTTGATGACATATAAGTAGTTTGGCCACTCACTTTCTGTATGGGTTACAGGCTGCTATGAAGTTCACATCTCGACTGATCTCTCGTCCATACACACGTCTGTCACACATGACCTCTTTGATCAGTCCAATAGCTTCTGTTGTGTTTGCCTCATCAAAGAAGAGGATCGTGTCAATCCCTTTGTCTTTATTAATCTTAGCAAGTTCCTCTGCCTCCAGCACCTTGTTCCTCACATCCTGTTCTGTTGATCCTCCATGAACCTACAGTAGAGAAAGGATCAGATGTACATGAGATATGGCAGTCACTAATCTGGCACTACCTTCATGATGAGCATGTTTCTGACACTATCTATTCCTCCACCAGCACTGAGTGCTATCATGTCACACATGAACCGAATGAGACGAGTTTTACCACATCCTGTCTCACCCATAACAACCACTGGTATGTTACACCTGCAGAGATCCAAACAAGATTCGGTAAGTTGTGCAAGAAATTAAGGGTGTAATCACTGGGTTTTGTTGAAAATTAATTTGCCAGCATAGGCTTCGACAATGACATAAATACAGTTACTGAGTCAGCCCGCAACAAAAATATGTACTGGCAAGCTCTGCAGGGTGACAATGTTACCACACCATACACCTAGCTACCATGCACTCATGTAGTTCACCTGAATCTCATTTGTATTGCCAGTATCTTGATCACATTGTCCACAGTGAGTACATATGATGAGTCTGGATCAGTCACATAATCCAGACCCATCACTAGACTCATCTTCTGCATCATAGTCATCTTGTTCCACAGCTGATAGTTCTCACTCAAGTTGACCTGGTTCTGTCTGAGTCCAGCTTGTAACTGAGCACTGACTACGCTGTCTAGCCCTTCAATACGAGCATTCTTGACTGGATCAATAAGATCACCATCTTTGTTAGCATTGAACCCAACAAATGTCATACTAAAACCATCACGATTAAAGAACAGATAAGGATGATAGCTACAAAAGAAACAATTCAAAACTTAAATTTAAAATTTTTCCTTCTTACTTCTTCTCCCATTCCTTCCTCTCTGCGATGGTGTACTCTTCAAGTGTTCCCATTTCTACGTCCTCCTCATTCTCAGTAGCTACCTCACCTTTCAGTGAAGATGTGGCAAAGTCCTGCAGGAACACAAAACATGCACAGGCACTCGGGGAACACTTAGGATTGAGAAAGTGTGTGTGCAATTTTGAAAAAGTTATACTTTAAGACTGAATATAATTAATTTTAGTATCTTCCACCATCAAGTTATGCTAAGACAGTAAGACTGCCACTGTAAGACTGCCTTGTGGTAAAATGGCAATTCAAATGTGTAGCTAGCTGCCTACATGTAGACTAGCAAATGGAAAGGAAGACATTCATGGTAGTTACGCTACAGTGCAAACTGCATATTAACCTTTGACATTCTGATCATGAACTTGACTACAAAAGTCTTCAATCCTGACATCACATCACCAACAAGATCCTCATTGCAGAATATTGACTTCTCACAAGAGCTCAACTGAATGTCAAGGAACTTGAGGAAATGGTTCAGCTCCACCCATGAGGGATCCCTCACTCCACACTCACTAAAGAAAAAGGGCCAGTTAAATTATGACACTCAAGCAAAAGACACTTGAATTAGAAAGCTGGCATGTATACCCATCATTCTAGTAAACTTTTATCCCTTTCAAATTACCTTAACATAATCTGGAGACAATCTGTTGTGTTTCCTTCAACTGATCCAGATCGATAACTGAACCGATCCAGACTGATCCGTGCAATGTGTCTACGCAGATACTGATAAACACGCTGGTAGGTGTGGCTATGGAACTCAGCCTCATCCATTGGAACACAGTTAGCTACATTTTGTAAATGCAAAATTTAAAGGTTGTGATGGAGTACGTTCTTCACCTTGTAGCTGCTGCACTGCATTTAAATATCGTGGTGACACACACTCAACTGATGGTAGTAGCTTGAAGAGTGTAGTAGTGCGACTAGCAGCCTTGCCCTCACCACCCTAAATGAGTGTGAGTGGGAGAGAGAGTGAGTGAGTGAGTGAGAAAGAGGTTGAGTAAATTAGTGAGTGAGTGAATGAGTGAGAAAGTGAGTGAGCGAGAGAGCGAGGGAGTTAGTGAGTGAGTGAAAACAATTGTACTTGAATGCATAATGTACTGCTGTAGTCACCTTGGGTATGGTGGACTCAATCATGTACAGATGAGCAGGATGACACCTCCACACATTACCCTGGCTATCACATAGTCCTTGCAGCACCAACAAACAGAACAAGATAGAGTCCACCTGCCATAACACCTAGAGAGAAGTGGTTGATAGTGAGCACAGGTACCATGTACATGTACTCACATTAGGAGCAATGTCAAGATGGAATATGATGGGACGAGACATCCCAATGTGTTCCTTGAGAGCTCCCACTACAGTGTCTGCTGTCACTACTGGTCCATGTATTGGTACTATCACTTCATGTGGACCATGAATGGTCGCTGCCTTGAGAGCTTCTCTACGTCGCTTGATGTACAGCGACTTACCCATTCCTGCTCTTTGAGAGGTAACCACCCTCACATATGACCTGGACAAGGAATGAGCAAAATGAAAGGTTAATGTACAAATTTCACTTGTCAGGGTCCACAACAGAGGCTACTACTGCTCTTCCCTTCTGGTATAGCGCTTCAGGCCATCTTCTAAAATGTCTCAGCAGATAGCTAGTAAAGCTGGTATTGGGTTGCATTGCTGAATATGGTCGTCTGAAGAGCTGTAGCTTTGAGATAACATGTGATTTCCCTTCTTCTTCACTACTACAAATGATAACAATCCTGTAGTCTGAAAGAAAGAGAGAATAAGTAAGACAGATACACATATGATATACTGTACACACTGCATGTGTGACACGTTGCTGCTAACCTTTTTGTCCTTGTGATAGTTGACTGAGAGACCACAATGCTCTGTCACACACCTGATAGGAGAGACGCTCAGCATGTACGAGGCAGAACAGTCTGAAGTTGGAAGGGTCGTTGATGGCTCTCTTCCAGAGCAGAGTGACCTCCTCATCTGTGGTCCTCTCACTACACACTAACACCTCCTCATAGGTTGGCATGGGTAGGGACTGATCATCACCCTCCATGTACAGGGCTAGTGTGGTCTTGATCACATTGTCTGTGAGTGAAGCACTAACATACACGTCTAATAGAGTATTAAACATTACCTGGTGGAGTTACTAGTAAATTTGGTTCTCCTATCTTAAGCACTTTGTCGGGAAATGGTCGTTTATTAAGGACAGGACCTGTAGAACACAGTATAATGTTCATGTACATGTATGTACTTGCACTCACTCGGAAAATCATCTCTCACTAGATCCAGCACCATTCCTAGCTCCATTAGAGTGAGATAAGCTTTAGTTTGGTACTTGCCAATTTCCAATTTAGTCACAGTAGAACTGAAAACAAAAAATTATGAATCAGCAGTAAATAATCATGGGCAAACAGTGTTTTTCTTACCTTTCAACACACACAGCTGGTCTATCACGATCTGCTGGTCTAGAGGCTTCAACCGTTGACCAGTCCATCACCTCTTCCTCTCCAAAGATGTCACCCTGTTCTCCAGTTTGTTGTAAATACTCATAGGCAGCATGGCTGTCCTCAGGGAACCTTTCAGCTGCATCCAGACACTTGTCAAGAGGATAGTCTAAGTCAAGCAGTCTCTTAACTACAGGATGGTGCTCATCTACAGCAACACGCTCTTTCACTATCACTTCGACAGGCTCCGCTGTCACCTCCATGATCAATACAGCGTCCCCTTCTCTACCATCGTCCATGTCACTATGCAGTGAGATCATGTCCTGAGTGTCTTCCTCTTCTTCCATTGGCTCATCATCTTCCTCATCTTTATCTTCATCTTCGTATTTGTATTTGTCTTGATTCTCCAAACACCATCTGGATACCTCATTCTGGTCTACTGGACTATCACATCTTTCAAAACCCAAGAGAATTAGTTGTCTATGAAACCCAAAATTCTCCTCTAGATTAACTAGAATTGCTTTCCTGTCATTAGTGAGCTCATGTTCCTGGGTCTGTGCTAATGGAGCAGATGTTTTGGCACCTTCACTCTTAAGCAACTCTGCCATGAGAGTAGACGATGCCTCAGCTGCTGATGGTGACAGCACTGGTGCTGCTACTGTTTCTTGGCCAGATAGCTGAGAAGAGCTCACTGGCTCCTGCACTTTCTTCTTCACTGCTTTCTCCGTGGTACTAGATGATGCTCTTTGTTGTTCTAAGATATTAGCCACTTGTTGCACATATCTCTTCATGGCATCAGCAGACACCTCTCTGGAGATGCTCTGTAAGAGAGCCATTGCATGTGGCTTCACCTGATCCTCTCCGGGCTCCTTCAGTCTCCCCAGCTCCTCTCTGAGTAGCAGCAGCTGCTGTGTGGTATAATAGTTGAGCTCATAGAACTCGTCTCTCTTCTCCTGAATCTCTTTCTTCCACTTGTCAAGATCGTTCTCCATCCTGCTGGCCACTTTCTTTAGCTCTTCTACAGCATCAGATAGGGCACAAGGAAATGTCATCTCCCATCCAATGTAGTCTCCACTGCCATATTGCTGCAGTGCCATCAGAGCATCTGCTATCCTCCTAACACAAGCTAAACTCTGGAAAAGAAAGAGAATTGTTCATTATTCTATTTCTGCAATCCAAAGCATGTCTCTCATGAAAAAAAATCACTTACCTGTAGAAACAATTGTACATCTTTGTTTTCACTAGACTCTCGTCCAGTGATCAGTACCAACTTGCTCTCCAGATCAGAAAGGTCATCCAGTGAGTAGTTGACCTTGGGTAGCCTCTTCTCTGATCCACTCAGTGTCAGTCTGATCACCTGTGATCTACTGGTGTGGATGTTCTTTCTGCCTGATCCAATGGTGTAGCTACCATATCGGTTGATGTTGTTCATTTGACCATAAGAGGTCACCTCCACTGACCCTTGAGTCTCCTTCACTGATTGATACCAGTCTATTGTCTTAGCACAGTCTCTCTGTGTATAAAAATGAAGCTTATGTTATGGTGTACCATAAAAAGTGATGCCAGTATCAGAGCATGTTAGCACTTTCATCAATCTTTACTCATTTACTTGGTCAACTATACAACATTGTGTGCTATCTCATACACCTCTACACTTTTACACTCATCTTGTGTGAAGCTTTGTTACATACTTTACGTAGACACAAGAACTAGTTCACACACAAATGCATGGTTCAGCTATATTATCATACCATCATGTAAGGAAGGTTTGGAGCTGATCGCAGTGTGTCCCACAGTGACTTGCACC